>OY856414.1:47340000-47495000 GCA_963693085.1 Alisma plantago-aquatica
ATATGGGGCTGATTGTGACTTGGAAGTAGTCTTCTTGTAGTTCAAATGGTGTGCCTCAAACTACCCGGGGCTTAACAAAATATGTAATTCAGTTGTGCTGATACCTACTAGGTTTCTTTTTCTAATCACATTGGACGATAACCATTACTTCACCTTATTGATAACATTATATATGATTCATCCTGTCAAGCATAATTACATGTGCCTGTAACTTTAATTATGCTTGAAAATTTTAGATTCACTTCATAGTCTTTCAACTCTATTATAATATCTTCCTTAACTGCTTTAATTACACAATTTTGTTGTAAGAAATAAATGTTATTATAGGTTATATCATATCGCTTTGTTGTAAGCAATAAATGTTATTAGAGGTTATATCACGTCGCTGGGACATGGGTCTCACCTTGTGGATTTCCTCACCATTTTAGGTGATCAACAACATGGTCAAGCCCATGGTAGTGAAGAGGATCAAATTTGAAAATTAGTAGATCTCAAGAGGTTGGTGTGGTTGTATAAAGTACTAGAATAATCTATGTACTCTCAAGTTTGGGAATGGTTTTTTTTAATTGTTTAATGTATATGGACTTGAGATTTTGGTTGTATGCCTGAAGAAATGTAAATGTTGTAATGTGTAGATAACACATTTTGTATACATATTGTGACTGAGGCTATTGAACTCATTTAAAGTTACCTGGTATAAATACACATGTAAAATTGAACCTTGGGTTAAATATTTCTTATGGAATGTTGAAAATTTAATTATGTTTTAATTCTGTACCTTTTTGGTAATATGGTTAATTAGTGTTTAACCGACATGTTGGTTTTGAGTAATCTCATTTAGCAAGGCAGGTTGCCACCTTTGGTGGTATTAGAGCCCTATATTCTTTGATTCTACATGGCATAGGACTTAGGTTGTTTGTCTGTTCTTACGTTTTAACATATCTAACCTTGATTTATGGTTGCACATAATTATCTGAAGAATGTGAAGAACACATTGAGAATAGTTGTGTCACATGGAGGTTGTGCTAAGAGACCTGTACTGGAGGGAAGAGTATACAAGACAGGGCCAGGACATCCCGTCCCACATCCTTTTAACCCAAAAACAATAGATGATCCATCCTTCCAATCAGTTCTTGGACAACTTATGGCGACAATCACACATCTTGCATATAGGGCACTTGCACCTCAACCAAGGACACCGGTCCCAAATGCTGAATCTCAAGTTTCATAAACTACCTTTGAGAGGTTGAAATGTGTGGGGGCCACCGAGTATACAAGCATAAATGACCCAACATATGCAAATATGTGGTTGACATAGTTGGAGAAGTCATTCAGTCTTGAATATCTCTAAGGAGGACAAGGTCAAGCATGCAATCTACCTCCTGAAGGAAAGTGCTGGCCACTGGTGGGCCATAGAGGAGGAGAAAAGACCAGGTGAGATGATCAGTTGGGAGGATGTTTGGCAAGATTTTGTTAGTTGTTACTCTCCAGAGATGTATCTAGAGGAGAATATGGCTCAATTTAAGAACCTACATCAAGGATCATGGATTGTGAATGATAATGAGAGGAACTTCATGGAGTTGTTGAGGTTCTATCCTTAGATTACAACCATAGAGAAGGAGAGGATTAGAATGTTTGAGAAGGGTTCAAATGCTGAGTTGGCAATGATGACGTCAACTTTGGAGTCTCATGAGAAGTTATATAACTTTGTGGAGTTTGTGAGGAGGATAGAAATGTGGATCCAGGAGAAGCTAGTGCAAAAAAAGGTCAGACCAATTCCAAGGAAAATCATCTCACAATTTCAAGAAGCAGAGTTTTTCTACCCTATAGTATTATCAGTCACAACATGATCAAGAAAAGACACCTCAATCAACCAAAACTCACACTAACTAAACTTGGCATAAATCTTATGCTGCCTTGATAATCCCTACGCATGGTGAATATGTTGCTCATATTGCTGACTGTCTCTAGAGTATATCAAGATATCATCTATAAACACCACCACAAACTGGTCAAGGTATGCCATGAACTATATAAAAGTCCTTGGTTTACAAACTGTCGACCTCTATTGTGACTGTTGATATTGTGGGGTAGAAAACCTATGCTTCTTGAAATTGCCAGACAATTGTTGTTGGAATTAGGTTGACCTCTTTCTTGCACTAACTTCTCACCCATCCAAAGCTGTCCTCTATTTCCTCCTCACAGATGCCATGAAGGTAGAGAAATTCTCATGAGTCTCTAAAGCTAAAGTCATCCTTGCCAAATCAACGTTCAATCCCTTCTCAAACATTCTAATCCTTTCCTTCTTCGTGGCTGCCATATGAGGAAAAATCCTCAAAAACTCCATGAACTTTGCCTCATAGTCATTCACAGTCCACGATCCCTGACATAGATGCTCAAACTAATCCATCTTCTCCTCCAGATATGTTATGGAAAGTAAAGACTTCAAAACTCCCATCAAAACTCTTCTCAATTAATCATCTCACTTGGTCTCTTCTCCTCCTACATGGCCCACCAGTGGTCAAAACTGCCATTTAGGAGGTAGATATCTTTCTTAACCTTATCATCCTCAGAGATATTTAAGGTCTTGAACATATTTTCTAACTCCATCTACCACATACATGAATCTATAGGATTATCTATGCCTGCATACTCAGAGCCCCCCACAATCTTCAACTTCTCAAAGGTTTTCCCTGGACCCTAGGATTCAACATTTAAGGTCGGTGCCCTTGGTTGAGGTGTAGGTAACCTATCCACTAGATGCGTGATCTTTTCCATAAGCTATCCAAAAATTGACTAGAAGGTTGGATTAGCTATGGTTGCTGGGTCAAAAGGATGCCAAATGGACTATTTTGGCTCTGTCCTGGGCACTCTTCCCTCCAGTTGTTGTCTTCTAGCACCACCGTCAGGTTCCACATAACTATTCTCAACATGTGCTTCACATTCTCTAGACATATCTGCACAACCACAAACCAATGTTAGATATGTTAGATACATAAGTAGAGATACAACAACCTAAATCCTATGTCCCTGTAAACTCAACAAACCTAAGGCTCTGATACCACTGAATGTGTCAACCTACCACACTAAATGAGATTACTCAAAACAAAATGCCGGTCAAACATTAATTAACCATATCATCAAAAAGGTACATAACTAAAATTGAATTAAAATTTCAACATTCCATAAGAAATATTTCTCCAAGGTTCAGTTTCACATGTGCATTCATACCAGGTTACTTTACATGAGTTCAATGGCCTCATCCAAAACCTGCACACAAAATATCTTATCTACATAATTACAACCTTTACATTGCTCAAGGTATACAACCAAAATGTTGAGTCAATATACATCATATACAAAAGCCTTACCTGGACCTGAGAGTACATGGGAAACTCTAGGACTCTACACAAACACACCAACTTCTCGAGCTCAATTAATTTCAAAACTGACCCTCCTCACCACCATGGGTTTGACTGCGTTGTTGATCACCTAAAAAGGTGTGGAAACCCATAGGGTGAGACCCATGTCCCAAATATATGCTATCACCTCTAATAACATTTATTTCTTATAAGCAAATCATGTTATTAAAGTAGTTAAGGCAGATAGTATAACAGAGTTGAAAGACTATGCAATGTATATAAAATGATCAAGCATAATTGAAGTTACAAGTACAACTAATCATGCTTGACAAGATATAAATCACATATAAAGTTAGCAACAAGGTAAAGTAATGGTTATCATCCAATGTGATTTGCCAAATAACTATAACAATCATACTAAATGACTGGATTACACCTTTTATTAAGTCCTGGGTAGTTTGAGGCATACCAGTCAAACTACTATCTGACCTCTATGAAGTCGCAATTAGCCCCACATAAGATATAGGATAATCAAAATCCTAAAAATCTCTTCCCCTTGGTTAGTACGAGTACCAACCATAGTGGCACATTGGTCCGATTACTAAAAATAGCCTTGCCTGTCCTAGGTACACACAACATGACACAAAAAACTAGGATATAAACCCTCAAATCTGAGTTACAACCATAGTCACTCTCAATCACATGAAATCTGAGATATGGCCTCAATCGTTGCTTATAACTTTGAAATCAAGCTAATAGAGATGTCCCCTTCATGCACCCACATATACTTAAATGTATATTACTCTGAGCTCCTTTTGGATTGCTCATTTCACTAACTAGTAAGTTCAAACACTGAGATAGTTCTACGGTCTCAAGGAACTACATGTTTAAGGTTACACTTGGTTAATTAAGCCAATTAAGTATTTTTCGCTGCATCAGACAAGTTACATACACACATCTAAATGATTCTTATAAAGTGATTTGATGATTGGAACTTCAAAAGATATAAAACTTATAAATTAGTTGCATATTACTATGTCATGACATATGTATCCATCCTTGGTCACAAGGAGGACAAGTCCTCAAAATAGAGCATATAAAAGTCCAATATGACCTTTGGACCAAAACAATAATAACTCTCTATAGGGATATCATTGACAACTAAAAATTTTCAGAGTTTAATGATTCATCAACAAATTAGCATCCAAAATTTCAATTTAAACACCAATAGATGTGAAAATTATGCTATTTCTAACTAAAACAATAGACAATTATGTGCTCAAAACCTAACAAGGATGAGCTACCTTCATCAATAGAGTTTCATTCAACTACTATCACAACATCATAACAGACCCTAAGATTTGCATAGGGTCACCATCATACATCAGGAAATAATATATGAGTCGTATTTCATTTTCATTGGGTACCAAAATCACCATAAAAACATCTCTTTTGAGAGTCATTACACTTGTATTTCAAAATTAGACTTTGCATGCTCAGAGAAAATTTATCACAAGATAGAATTTGTTCAAAACGATTAAGATAGACTTAAATATTTGTATTGTCATCATACTCATGCACAAAAATGCATAAAATGTCATCTTTTCATATACTTCAATTTTCTAGAACAAGATTAAGGTCATACATGTAATAAGTGGCAAAGGAATACATTAAAAGTTATATAACTCACCTTATTAGAGAAGGAAACAAAGTCCAAAAGGGAAAATAGCAAAAATAAGCAACAAGAACTCTAGTTGGTCCACCAAAACTCTAAGAAAGGTCCTTGCTCTTCACGAACATGGTGAATCTATAGCAAAAGGGAAGGGAGAAAGCATTGTTATGCCATGTGTACAATTTTTGAACTTATAACACCATGGATATCAACCATGGTAGAAGAGAGGGTGAAGAATTGCAAGGAAAATGATTTAAAGTGGAATACAATAAATGTAGAAAGTGAGAAATGAGATCAAAGTCGTCAATTAGTCCAAAGAGAACTCAATCTCAAGCATGCACCCACGAACCAACACAATCCTTGACCTCCGTTGGGTTCTAATCTGTCTTGAGATCATAGTGTGAGGTTTGTGAAAGATGAGAGGAGATAGGATGTAGTGGGATATGTATAGGTAGGATTTTCATCAGTGTGGGTTATTCTAAGGACCTCATCAACCCTAGGTCTCGTCAAGCTCAAGGGAAGACTACCCACTCATAGACCTGAAGCTTGATGGCCACACTACTTCAATGCTCTTGTTGTTCTTCTATTCCATGTTCTTGTTAGGATGCTTGGGCCTTTTTTGGTCTGGCCTTTGTCGAACTCCTTGAAGCTATACTCTTCTTTGGGCAACAAGACTCGTCGACTCAGAAACTTGTTCAGCATCCAATTCCATCAACCCGCTAGTCCGCGACCTCGTTGGGCGCCAAAAGTTCATTGACCAATGAGCTGGCAAGTTTTCATCGGCCTGTGCACAACCAGCTAGCCATTGGACCACTCCGTTGGTTAGGACTTGAAGAACGTACATGCATAACAAGCAACAATAGGTACCAACTTATCCAAAACCCATCGGTCAACTAAATATATAGGGTATTACTACCAATCAAAATAGGAAATAATACTTTATGCAATAGAGTTCAAAGGCATCCAAATGACACAAAATTTCCAAGACTGTTAATAACTATATGTAACATTATAAGTCTGTGTTAAAATTATTTTTTGACCCCCCATAAATGGGTAAATTGCTCAAAAGTCCACAAATCACATAAAATCACATAACTTGAGAAAACAAAGTCAAAATTACCAATTTTAAACATTGTATTTTCAACTAGTGTTACATCATAATAAAAATTTTGATTTCAAAACTACACACCCAATTAATCTAAATAATCATGTTTATGTATTTAAGCAAGGTTAGGGGCCTTACATTCATAGCTACTAGTTGATATAGGAATGTAATGTGTGCCTTTTTTTCTCTATGTTATTAGATGTGAATCTTGTTGACTTTTTATTTGGACATTTCCTTGACTTCTTGACTGAATGTTGTCATTAAGATTAGTTGACTTTAGTTTCTAAATTTTCTTTGCACAATATGCCATCTGGCCTTGGGGCATGCTTAAAAGTTGATCCCGAAGTTGGGTGACACAATCATGTTACTTGATCCTATGTTCTAGGTGATTGCATATTTCATACTCATTGATTTTTGTAGAAAAGGGATGTGGGTGAGGGAAAACCTATTATGATGATTATTTAATATTTTTATTGCTTATTCGTGATGATCGGTACAAAATGATTGTTCTATAATCATTATTCTAAGATTTACACTTTAATATAGATGCTTGATTATAGACAAATTCCATCTCTTGCACCTACATGGCTAATGATAATTTTTGATGTCAAAGTAATTCTTTTAAACAAGACACATTAGATCCACCCTACTGGAGTAAGCCCTAAATGAAGACACATTGTGGGAAGTCACCCTCATGCCATGCCTACTAGCATGAAATGCTACCACACGGCTAGCCCCTACTAGTGTTCCTACTAAGAAAGTCCTCACTAGAAATTTGTCCTCTAGAGGATTCAGAACTAAGACCTCATGTTTAGATGAATAACTTATTTACCATTTGATCCAACATTGTCCTCATTAAATAAGACTTGATCATGCTTATGTCAAATCATATGCAATTCCTACACTGACGTGTCAAATTGTTAAGAGAGGTGAAATGATAGTCTCACTCTTCCTACCTATACTAAAGATAGACTCAATTCCTACATATGTTGAATTCTTCATGAACAATAATGTCATGGGTATCTAATCAATTATGATTCCTTAATGTATACATTCTTCTATATGCTAATCATAATTAAATTGTCCAGCTTTCACACAAGATCTATTATGAACAATGAAATTTGGGTTTGATATATCCTGAATGATGTTAGCTCTTCCATTAATGAATTCAATAAGGAGTGGAAACCAAGAACGAATCCACTCCTTTCTCAATCAAATAAGAGTCATATCCATAACATAATCACACCAAATTTGTATAATGGATAAAGAGAAAATATTTAATCTTTCATAAATGGATATCATAAGCACCAAAGTATAGTAGCATAATAAGATATCATGACTATTTTTTATTTACAATATTACTTAATAATATCCCACTTGGGTTACATGAAGGCAACAACTTAAACAATTAAGTATAGAGAAGTCTGACCTACTTCAAGTATATCTCATAAAGTCAAATCCACTAAGCATTTCCTGGTCACAATGTCAAGTTCTCCATGTCCATCACCTAAGGGGCTGGAAGCATACCCCATAAATGAAGACAGGTGGACATTTTTAAGCATAAAAAATTAGATATGTGAAACAAATAGATATTGAGCAATATTATAAAAAGGACAAATATACTTACCAAGGCTTCCCAAATCAATAAGAAGATATCAAAAGCATCCAAGTGGATGATAAAAAGGATTAGGATTTTCAAAAAGGATATTCATTAAAAAGAGATAATCAATAAGAGGATTTCTTGCCTTCCTAAATTTCCATCAGTAACATTGAATATAAGTAGTGCATGTAAACAAAATTAGACCAATATTCTTTAAAAAAGGAATGTGTCACACCCACATCCCATGATTACCACTAATCATGAGATTAGGGCATACATTTAGGGATTATAATTAATACAAAGTTCACTCCCAAGTTTTTCTTTTATTTAAAACTCTTTGTTTTCTCGCATTCAATCACATAAACAAACTTTACAAGAGAATTTAAACTTTGATTACTATAATATGATCTCAAATTTAATGATACACATCCATACATTCATTCCGTTTCTCACACTTCCATGTACATACAACATGATAATTAGATACATTCTCTCTTATTAAGGAAACAAAGATACAAACCATCATTTACAACTATCTCACATCTAAACAAGGACCTAGAGTGACAAGGACTGACTGAACTCATGTGGTAGATCTACTCTAATGCATTGACCTTCTTCAAGTCCACGTGGTTTCTGTAAGTCCCCTAAACTTGCTTAATGATTTGAATACGCTTAATTATCATAATTGAATTCTATAACCCTAATATAACCTTATGATATGCTTTGAAATCATAATACAATCTTAAGTTTCAAATTTGGTCCAATTTGGACACTATTTGAGCAAGTTATACAATTTTATGCACATTTTGGACTATTCTACAATTTACCCAATTGAGAGGTTTTGTTTGCAATTTATCACTTGAATTATTTTCCTTGGATATTCTCTCATCATTATTGAGCTTTTTAATCTATGGGGCGCCTATTTAAACCTTGGTTTGAATGTGTTTTCTCCAAGGGTATTTTAGGGTTTACCCCTTTATGAATGAGCTACCTTTAGGAGCTATCAACTAATGAATTATTTGATTGGCTTGGAAATTCGACAAAGGGAAGCTAATCAGGTCTATATGGATGGTGGGGGAGCTTCTTGTGTGTGTTCTTGTATATTATTAATAGTTTAAGGCCACAGACACTTAAAAAGATACTAGAACTTCCAACTTTTTCTTTTTCTTTATCTTAAAGTTTCATATACTTATCCCTAAGCACCCAAATGAGCCATTTTCTCTCCACCACTTCCTTCCTTCTATGAACCTTGTTCTTCCTCTATGATTCTACAAATTTCCTATCCAAGGAACAAGAAATAGGGGATCTTCTTGGAAAAAGAATCTAGGGTTGCAATTGACTTCCTTTTAGGGTTTAAAAAGCTTCCTTCTAGTGATCTTAACCTAAAAGAGTAAGAATCCCCTTCTTTCCTCTGCCTATTTTTTTTGTTATCCTTTCTCCTACCTCTCTCCAGGTCAGAACCTTGCTGTTCCATGGTAGAAATTGCTCTAAAGCTCTAAAGCCCTACCTTTCTTGCTCCTTATGCTTAGGGTTTGCTCATTTGATGAAGAAAGGTGCTAAATGGACGAGTTCACAACTTATGCTTGGATTTCCTACCCTACCTGCTCATTTTTTCTTCTATTTGGGAGTTTATCTTCTAATTAGAGGCAAGTTTTATAACTTTCTCCATGTTTATTTCTTACCATAAGCTTGCAAGCTCTTGTTCTTTCTTTTAAATGATGATCCATGCACTAGTCGGCAAAAGTCCCATTTTTTCCGCGTGAACCAGAATATACGTAATAAGTCATACAGTCAATCTGAACCAGAAATACTTTACATAAATGCCTTTACAGAAGTCCATGCACTAAAAAGCTATGCTTGACTTGGATTTTGATGTTTATAATATTCCATGTTCTAATTTCAATTCCAGATGAACCTATGATCATGTGTACATTATTCCTAAGGTATAATGTGACTTGTATCAGGTTGGTTTGACAACCTATGGTGCTAAGCACCTATCAACCAATGGTCAATTTTAAGGTTTTAAGCTGATTTCTTCTATAAACACATGACCCATTGGTGGTACCATTGCAACAAACGATGGTGTTGTCTTCATGACAACTGATTATGGTGACCAAGGGTGTCAACTTACGTTCACCCCTTAGGTCAGATTTTGGTCTAATTATAATCTTAATGATCAACAACTAAGTACCCTAATGATTCTATCAATCAATGGTGACATTAGCTTGATATTCGATGGTGATTAATGAATATAGTGCTAATCTAACAACCTATGGTGACTTCATGGTCACTACTGATGGTGGATCAGGTATCCACAACCTATGGTGAGTTAAGCATGTAGTTGTAGCATCAATTAAGCCTTAAACCAAGGGTTTCTTGGGTCATTTGGTGCAATGGTCGGACCTATACTACAATTTATGGTTTTAATATATGAACTTAACCTAATGGTTAAGATTTAATGTTTCTTCATCCAATAAATTGGAAATATGCCTAATGTAATATGTTGGTCCTAATAAAGTGATTTAGATGTTTTCCTTTATGAGATCAACTTAAGAAGCTCATTTATTGATGGCTTTTTTTTTGGTCGGCCAAAAAAGCGTGTTACTATAAACCAAAAACTTTGGGTACATGTACAAGAAGCATAGAACCCCTAAAGAAAACAAAGCCTACTAGTAATGAGCAGAACATCAAAGTTGCATCATTACATCTAAACATGGGAGTAGGGGAAATAACCAGACTAATACCTACTACACAGATACATGCACTATAAGACATTAATCCAAAACACAGACAACACCAGCAAGGACACAATGACAATTGACTCATCTATGAAGGTATGAATCCTTAGAGAGCCAGGAATCATCACAACGTAATGTAGAGACAATGATCTGAGAGAAAAACATTAGGCCTTCAATAACCACTGATCGATGTAGGAGAAACTACGACTAACAGATATTTTCACTGCCTAGAATAGGGGATAGACCTATCCAGAAAAAAACATATTGCCGACGAAAGTGCAAGTGCTAAATTCCAAGATAACATAGTCGGTCTTCCTTCCTTTGGATTAGAAAAACCACTCCAACCCAAACCACCAACTAGCATTAACCTCACTTCTGAAATTGTGATAGAAGGGAAGGGAAAATCATCAAAATCTTCTAGGAGAGGGCAGAACAATCTGTCATCCCTGAAGCTTAACCATGCACCCATCAAGACAACAAGCTACTTTCATAAGAAAACTAAGCAACGAGAAGAGGAGGCATCCAGGTTATGTAGAGTCATCAATCCAAGGGATCTCATCTTCTCTGACCCTTCTTGTCTTCTTCTTCTTTTTCCTTAGCCTAGAACTCTTGCTGAGCTTGAGCTCGAGCTGTAGATCTTGATCTTGCTCATAAGAGCTTATGGACTCTTCTTCAGAAGTAGGTTCACAAGCTCTGTTGAACTCTAATGAGAAGCTAGAAGATTGAAGGATCCGATTGCATTGTGGGGTGATCTTAAGATTGGAGACAGAGAATTCCCATCCCAAATCTAGCCCCTCTGCTGTCGAGCAGAAAGGTTCACAAAACATGTCAGGCTCCATAACAGGCTCCTTATTCTTACTCGTGCTCGCCGACCTTCGCTCAGTATGAGTTCTGGATGGGTTTGTCTTGTCGACATTACATCGACCATCTGGAATGCGTTCATGTTTCCCTGATCTTATTTGCAAATTGTAGCCGAGTTGTTTCCGTCTGGACTCCAAGGGGCACGAACTGAATTGGTGCCCGAAGCACTTACATTTGGAGCAGAGGGTGGGCTTGGAGATGTATCCTATGCTGAGTTTCTTTGGGATCTCATCCATCTCGATTAAGACCTCGTTCGGAAACCCTACACAGGCATTGATCTCAACACAAACAAGGGCCTCTTTAAGGCAGTTGGCTGATAGGTTTGTTTCATCGAAGTCGACTGGACGCCCAAGAAGGCTAGCTGTGCCGCCAAATCGATCCAGCATCCAAGGGACACTGGGATTCTCAATTTTCATCCATACAAGAAGTTTCTTGAATGAGAGGGGTTGGAGCGGCTTGCTCGATTCCCACACGTGCGTGATGACGAGGGCGCCATCCAACATCCAAGGAGATTACTCTAAGATCCGTTCCCTTTCAGTGTCAGTAGGGAGTTTGATAACAAACCCCTCAGGATCTTCTGCCACAATTTGGAACTCGCCACTTGGCCTCCATATCCTCTTTATCCACCAGTGGATCTGGCCTTTGGAAGGCTTTCTCCCAATGAATCAAATCGAGATTTATTCCTTACAGCTAGGCACTGCGTCATTCCTGCTTGATAATGAGAATACCTTCGATCCATTCTTCATGGTTGGCTCTACGTATTTGGTAACAAGGGCGTCCTCACACACTCTACCCAATCGAATGGATTGGATCCAATCGAGATCCGGTAGAAGCGGCGGGAAATCGTCACTTCCTTCTGGCGGAGGTGTTGAGGAGGAGGAAGGATTTGGGATGGAGGTATATGGAGGTGTCGATGCCTTTTGATCCACACGATTCTGGGATGAGGTAGATGAATTCGCTCCATCGACCTCACTTGAGCCAGATGGAGGAGAAAATGTCGGCTCTAGCTCGCTCTCTCTCCCTGCATCAGCGCCGACCGTAGGGTTTCGCCCTCCGCCTCGCCATCCATCATTTATTGATGGCTTGTTTTAAATAAACAATCACTTGTGGTTTTACCCTACTCTCAATGGAACTTTTAATGTTGTTAATAAAGGGATGTCTAGGGTTAAATGGTGACTCTTTCCAGAGCACAAATTAAGGACGTCATAGGTGGTTTATCCAAGGTGTTTACTTATGTAAACAACCAATGGTCTTACCTTTTAAACATCCAATGGTTCTGGGTGACATAGTGGTATGGTGATATGAGTTGAAATATGATGGAAAAATGGAGGGTTACCCTTAATAAGGTAGTCTTACCTATTTACTCATATGAATCGAAGGGACGATAATCATATTGTGTAGATATGTAACCCTAATGAGGTATAACTTGTTATACCTAGCTTTAATATAACTAAATGATGGTAATTGGGTATGAATTGTAACGACCCCACCTCCCAGTAACCCCCAATTAAGGGAGACCAGAAGGTATGAGCCGTTATCCCAAATTCCGGATCAAAGGTTTGACAAATAATCAATAATAATTATCAAATTCTACCAGACTATATTGAAAAGTTGTGGTAAAATAAAAACTTTGCATACCTTTTGAAATCTTGGATCTCTAAACTTCTATCCACTTATGAATTCTACTCTAACTAATCCTCCTTATAGTTTAATTCATGTATTTCACAATATGACGATTTACTGTTTGTCCTTTTAGCTTTGTACCTAAAACGCCGACAAACAAAATGTCGGTCAGCATAAAGCTTGTATGTGGGGGAAACATTAAGCATGCAATTATCCATAACAATGTATTGCAGTCAATTACAGTTTAACAAACAACTTTACGTTTTAAATATAACTACGTGATCTGTCCATACCCTATCCTCTGTGGCTTTGAAAAGGCTAAAAAGGGTAACCTAGAGAAAGGTCTAGGCTATCATGAGTTAGAAATTGGGCTACCCACGTGTAGTGCCATGAGACTCTTTAGCACGCCATGAGTTAATGAGTGGGCTACCTACGGGTAGTGCCATGTAACTCAACCCTAGAAACTGATTCACCTGTTAGGTGGGATCATGAGGGGTTTAATGGGGATCTACCATAAGGAAGGTAGCATCCAGGTCCACTGTAGGGACAACACAGAGGATAGGGTATGGACGGATCACACAGTTATATTTAAAACATAAATTTGTTTGTTAAACTATAATTGACTGCAATACGTTATGGATAATTGCATGATTAATGTTTCCCCCACATACCAGCTTTATGTTGACCGACGTTTTGTTTGTCGGAATTTTAGGTACAAAGAAAAAAGGACAAACAGTAAATCGTCATATTGTGAAATACATGAATTAAACTACAAGGAGGATTAGTTAGAGTAGAATTCATAAGTGGATAGAAGTTTAGAGATCCAAGATTTCAAAAGGTATGAAATTTTTTTATTTTACCACATCTTTTCAATATAGTCTGGTAGAATTTGATAATTATTATTGATTATTTGTCAAACCTTTGATCTGGAATTTGGGATAACGACTCAGACCTTCTGGTCTCCCTTAATTGGGGGTTACTGGGAGGCGGGGTCGTTACATTTGGTATCAGAGCCATAACCCCTCCAGTAGGTGGGGCCCACATGGGCATGTGGCATGCCAGTCTTGAGCCATGCGATCTAGGCATGTAGGAAAGGGATGTACATGGTAGACGTAGCCACCCTTGAACTGGTATTTCATGATCGGTAGTTGGATGTCCATGGGCCATTGTGGGTCTGCACTGAAACAGGTCAGATTATGAGGCCCCATAGTTGAACCTTGACGAGGACGTCAAGAGTCTAAGTGGGGGAGATTGTAACGTCCCAGGATTTGAGGCCTCAAATAACATGATCTTAATAGGAATGATTGGACTACCCAAATTACCAAGGTGCACCTCCTTTTCAGGGAGCCCATCACTAAGAACTTCATAGTTAAGCGTGCTTGGCTTGGAGTAGTACTAGGATGGGTGACCAGTCGAGAAGTTGATCCTGGTTTGTGCGTCAGTGTGAACAAAGTGCGTAGTTAAGGCTAGTGGTGGTTTGTGGAGCCAATCGTCATTCCTGAAACTCTACTAGAGCCATGGATAGTGGGTCGGGTGTTACGAATGGTATCAGAGCTTAGAACTATCATATCTCAACTTTAATATCCAACTCGAAATAGCTTAGAACTATCATATCTCAACTTTAATGCATTAAAAGATGCAAAACTCTATACTTTTTGAATAACATTTACAATTATGACCTAATATCATTTTTATCATGTTCTACGCATTTTTCTAATAAAAAAACAATATTTATTTGTATTTTTCGACCAAAGGAATGATTTTTAGTGAATTAAACAAGATCACACCTTTTCCTTGAATTTTCGACTTGCATGAATTTTGTGGATAATTCTTGGCCTTTGGATTTCTGATTGTCATTGACCAGCCTCGATCCAATGCTCCCCCCTTACGCGCGCCCACTTAGAGCTTGCCAAGGACTCGGTTGCTCAAAGACGTCGATCTATTCTTCGGTCTACGATAGACCTTGATCGAAGGGCAGCTGCTCTTCGTCCCTTGCGTGACCCAACCACTGACTTCGCGATGGCGCCACATGGAGAGCTCGCCGAAGCAAGTGTAATCCTCTGACCCAGAGCATGAGGGAGCGAGAGAGGGTGCCGTCCAGGTTCGTAAGGGCTAAAGGAGTTGAGAAGGGGTAGTTCTAAGCTATTTCGAGTATAAAAGTTCCTAATTGTGGATAAATACCCTTAATGTAGTAATTAGGGTTTTCTAATGGATAAAGGTAGAATTAATGACAATTAGAATTCATATGTGAATTAGACCATAATGAACTATGAACTGATGATAAATGTTCATAATGATCTTGTCATGGATTAAAAGGATAAAAATGGTAGCTTTAATGTAAAAGAGGCTAAATGGACTTATTTAATGGTTAATTATGCCTTTAATCCAAAATTGAGGATTAGATGTTGAGATAATTAGGGTTTAAAATAGTAAAAGATGAAGGGAAACCCTAATTGCTATGGAAACCCTAAAAGTGGACTAGAAACCCTAGGAAGCGAGCTAGATTTAATAGATCTTGATGGCATGAGTAATAAAAGGAAATTGTATAATTATTTCAGGATCTTGATATGTGTGCTTGCTTGCTTGGATTTCTTACTTACATGGATGATTCTGTCTCAAATCAGCCTGACAGGTATGTGGTTACACTTATGAATAATTGCTTTAGTTTCACGGCGATTTCCGAACGTTTTATCGGTTGCTTGAAAATAACGGTTGGATGCCTATTTATTTCATGCAACTATAAATCGACTATGATTATCACCATAAATGTATATATATAACTGTCTTAAGATCCGGGTCCTTTGCTGTGGCTTTGAAAAGGCTAAAAAGGGTAACCTAGAGAAAGGTCTAGGTTATCATGAGTTAGAAATTGGGCTACCCACATGTAGTGCCATGAGACTCTTTAGCACACCATGAGTTAAGGAGTGGGCTACCTATGGGTAATGCCATGTGACTCAACCCTAGAAACTGATTCACCTGTTAGGTGAGATCATGAGGGATTTAATGGGGATCTACCATAAGGAAGGTAGCATCCAGGTCCACTGCAGGGACAACACAGAGGATAGGGTATGGACGGATCACACAATTATATTTAAAATGTAAAGTTGTTTGTTAAACTATAATTGACTGCAATACGTTGTTATGGATAATTGCATTATTAATGTTTCCCCCACATACCAGCTTTATGCTGACCGACGTTTTCTTTGTCGGTGTTTTAGGTACCAAGCCAAAAGGACAAACAGTAAATCATCATATTGTGAAATACATGAATTAAACTACAAGGAGGATTAGTTAGAGTAGAATTCATAAGTGGACAGAAGTTTAGAGATCCAATATTTCAAAAGGTATGCAAAGTTTTTATTTTACCACATCTTTTCAATATAGTATGGTAGAATTTGATAATTATTATTGATTATTTGTTGAACCTTTGATCCGGAATTTGGGATAACGACTCAGACCTTCTAGTCTCCCTTAATTGGGGGTTACCGGGAGGCGGGGTCATTACATGAATAGTCCTTGAATGACTAATACAATCATGGAGTACTCTACAACTGTTGTTGAAACCCTAGTATGCTATAGCCTGATGGTTACAACTTGATTTATGTGTGGGTTCATACTTGAGAATACTATGGAATGTGATGGTGATGCTTCACCTTATGAATCAATGATCTAATGGGTATGTTGTGAGTTAGGGTTTGGGTATAAGTGCTAATTAGTAACATTAATATAATTTATCTTGTTGAACCTAACTCTAATGCAAATAGATAAAGATGAGTATTCATGTTTAACAATTTTATATGATGAAATGATGGTGGAATAACCTCCTGAATATGATCATAACCTTAATATTTTAATTGGTGGTTATCATAGCCACATGGCTGATACTTTCTTATGCTAAACATGTGCATTATGAATATGATGAGGGTGAATCATATCTAGATTCATTGCATGTTAATGTAATAACGGAATGTTCTTAATGTTAGTATAACCCTGCTATGATTGTTTATGAATATCTCCTAGCTCATTAATGCAACATTGTGCTGATCCGGTGTATTATATGTAAGTGATGTTGTTGAGCCTTGTTATAAGGCATGCAAAGATAATGATGATCTTGCAGGGAATAGTATGACAGTCTTAATGAACTTTGGGCATGGTTGATCCCTAAATGATTAGTAATCCTCTTGTGTTGATACGGGTTGATACCCTGTAATATTGTGAAAAAGATTTATATCTTGTGATAGTATGATGACTAGTGTGGTATCATGAATGGCAAGTGAATAGTACTATGTGATGATGAGATGAGAAATTATGTTCCACACATTTTATATATTTTAAAAGTTATGATATTTATATGCTTGCTAGAAGTGAACTAGGGTTTGTATGTCCACTTGTTTGATGTAGCCTTAATTCACCCAATTGGAATAACTAATCAAGTGCAACTCTAATCATGTAGTACCCTGTGCCGTAGTGCCATGTTTAGTGTCATAACTTGCTGGATGGTGAAACAAGTATTCCTAAGGGAAACTTGCAGCGCATACTGTTGAGTATGTGGGGGTGGCAAGTTGAGGATATATCCTTGTCATCCACAATGCAGGCTGTGGAGGATGGCTATGGTCCTACCTCATACATCTGATGTGATTGAGGACAACCTTGGTTGTACCTTGGATTAGAGGGTTTTTGTATACCCTTGTTTCTAGTGTCGTGACCTGTACCAAGGGCGGACTAGTGGTTAGTAGCTTGACTATATGTCGCTATGGTGACTGATATGTCACTGCCTTTTTACTCATACTAACCGAGGGGAAGAGATCTTAGGATAACGACACTCCAAGATCTTGTACGGAACCGAATAGCCCTTCGCAGGGGTCGGTTGGACTTTGGATGGTACGATTCAAATTCCCCAGGGCATAATAAAATATGTAAGACAACCGTGTAGAATATCTGTTTAGGGTTATATAATGTTTCATATTGGATGATAAACCTTGTTTGCTTTCTTTTCACTGAGATCATGTATAGTACAATAAGAGATAATAGATATGCTTATGTTGTAGTAATGCTCATGTTGTAAACATGCTTATGTTGTCAAATAATCTGACATTGATGGTTAAGATGCTGCTGCTAGCTATGTTTAATATTGCTAGCCATGCTTATGTAATTAGAAATGCTTAAACTGCTAATCATGCCTATGTAGTTCATTGTGTTATGATGTTAGTTCTATTTATGATATAGATATGTTCCCTTTATTTGAGATGCCAATATTGATATCCATGCTATGTTACTAGACATATTCATGATGTCAGGGATGCTTATGCTACTAGATTGCTTGTGTTGTTAGCAAAGAATGTGATGATAGTTATATTAATAATAATGATTGTTATTAGATGCAATTTGATGATATTTGAGTAGATATCTATCCAAAGAAATGGATTTATTTGTTATCTATATATGCATTGATGATCATACTTGTTGCTAAGATTAATTGCTTAATATGTTTAGCATACTTGAACTGTTCAATCTGTTCAATTGATTATTAAATACTCCAATTGCTTAGTTATCTACTATTTAAAATGTTGTAATCAATAAGCGCTGTTGGAGGTTATATCTCTTGTTGGGACATGGGTCTCACCCTTGTGGTTCACCACATCTTTTTAGGTAATCGGTAATGATGACAATAGAATTGTGAAAGTAAAGAGGAGCTATAGTAATGAATATTTGAGAAAGTTGATTAGATGTCTAGTGTGTCCTAGAGTCATCCATGTACTCTCACGTTTGGTCAGGAAAAGTTTGTATATGGTGTTTCAAATGAATCGAAATTTTGTTAGCATGTTAATGTTTGTTGTGTGGCATATACAAATATTGTTCTCCTGTGCATATATGTAGTGGCTAAGGCGATAGAAAAATTTCTATCAAATTCTTGGCATAGTATGAGTATAAGAAAGATGTTGGGCTCCTATGTAAATGTTTATGAGCGAGTGTTTATGTTGAAATTGATTTTAATTTACCCATATTTTTGGGTATGTGATTAATTAGTGATTAATTGTGTTTTAATGTTTTGAGTAATATCATTTAGTGTAACGGGTTCTCACAGTTTCCCTAAAAATTGTGAGTAGAGGGGTGAGCCTACTCGCTCAGTGAATGGGTACTTCATAGAAATAGTTTAAAGCACTTATATAATTACAAATATATTGTTGAGCAACTGATATCAATTATAACAACAGTAAGCTTTAAAGAGACTAATCATTCACAAACACAAATATGGCACAATACTCTAGACTTTTACAAGAGTGAATCAATATATAAACATACTTGATTAATCATAAAGAGAACTATTAATTCAGAAACATATGAAGAATAATTGAATAATTGCGCACACTTGTTTAACCTCTCATTCATCTTATTATGCCCTGAATCTACATGAGGTGTACCACAACATGTGAAAGAATCACAACAAGCTACGATCTCACTGTACAAGGCTTACAAGCATGCTCGGGTTCCTAAGCCTGTCTCTCGAGTAAGACCTCGTCTACAGTGAGCATTGGCACGTCTGCCTCTCGACGGCTAATGGGAGCGGCCGGATATCTCATACTCCACATCTCAACCTGGGTACTCAGGCGGTGAGTCAAAGCCCTCAGGCTTATTGTGCATCAGTGGACCTACTGATCATTGATCACAACAACATGTAACATAGGTACCAGTGGCATCCCTAGTTGGTGTTGGGTACCACACAATTGTAAGGAGTCTACCCTATTGGTCAAGACCCCCACAACCTACTAGTCCGCTCTAGCTTACCTCGATCTGGACTGCCTCCAGTCAGGAAACCATTTCCTCCCTACAACACATGCCTCATCCTGTGAGGATTCTACAGTGTTCAGGGCATCTAAATGTCTAATTCACTCTTTAAGTTCACAATTCAATCATCACATCATAATATCTTAGTTCAACTTTGTAAACCATTCATTTCATAAACCATCTGATAACATTTACCACAATCGAACTGTTAAGCATAACCACATCTCATATTGAGAAACATTAATATCACATTACTTGATTCACTGAACACCCTATCCTTAGGGTTTCATTTACCTCATTCACTTATCACATGACTCGCATAAGGATTTAATACATCATACCATCATTCAATAAAGATTGCTCTTAGTAGTTCACATATAATCATATATATATATATACATATATATATATATATATATATATATATATATATATATATATATATATATATATATATATATATATATATATATAGGGGGTTTACTTATTGCCCGCGCAGGTAGTAGCCTTTGGCTACCTGTGCCACAGACTTAATTGAATACTCGTCCACTTAATTACATTAATGCCACCGTGCCCTTTCTATTTTTTTTCCAAACCAATGTAACGACGTCTCCACCGTCAATCTTGTCCGCATCCTTCAAGCCCGGTTGTGTTAATGTCTATACCTCACTCAGCTGCGGTCTCCCAAATCTAGCATCCTATCAGACAAGCTTTTATTAGCATGCCATCTGTGTATTTAGTTTGGGATCTGGACATGGATGCTAGCTCATTGCTTAGGGGATGACGACTCTACATACTACAGCCGAGGACGACAATAGGGATCTGGGAGGCTTTAGCCATATGGATGTCTTCGAGCGCCAAAAAGACTAGAAATTGGGGCAACTTTTGAATCCTTGATATCTAGTACAACATTGGGGTGCTCGAGACCCCGACTTTTGGTGACCAGTTACCTCAAAATCCCTAGATCTCCTCTCCTACCGCATCTAGTTGTCGGACACCTCATCGAAAATGTCCACTCGCTGAACAACAATGAGATATACTTGTGCACGACATCCTAACCTTCATAGGCTTCCTTGCCCATCAGGACCACCATGAGGAAGTGATCCGTCAGACACTTTAGAATTGCATGCCCGTAAGGACTATGGTTCAGAAAAGAGGAGTTTAATATTTGTATTGTCGTCTTGATCATAGGATCCTGGGAAGGATAGTTTGTTGAATCAGAGTGGGAAAGGCAAGTTGTGGCTTAGGATTAATGCTGGAAAAGGGTGCCCTATTGATGAGATTTGGAGGATGTATGATTTGATTAAGAAGATTGGGGATGGAGATGTCGAGGAGGGGTTGATGTTATTCCAATCTTGAAGGATTGTAAAAGGGGCGTAGAAGGACACAATGATTGCAAAACTGTCTCCTACATTACAGTTGACTCTTGCCTATTACAATGTGACTGTCCATATGGCATACGACACTTGCTTATTACAACATGACTATCCATATTACAAAATTGTCACCTACATTACAGTTGCCTCTTGCCTATTACAATGTGACTGTCCATGTTACATATGACACTTGCTTATTACAATATGAGTATCCATACTACAAAACTGTCATCTACATTATGGTTGGCTCTTGCCTATTATAATGTGATTGTCCATATTATAGATGACACTTGCTTATTACAATATGAGTATCCATATTATAAAACTATCACTTACATGACTATTGGCTCTTTCCTATTACAATGTGACTGTCCATATTACAGATGACACTTGCTTATTAGAATAGGACTATCCATATTACAAACTGTCACCTACATTATAGTTGACTCTTGCATATTACAATTGAGTGTGCATATGACATATGACACTTGCTTATTATAATATGACTATCCATATTACAAAACTATCACCTACATTACAGTTGGCTCTTTCCTATTACAATGTGACTTTCCATATTACAAACGACACTTTCTTATTACAATATGACTATCCATATTACAAACTATCACCTACATTACGGCTGGTTCTTTCCTATTACAATGTGTTTGTCCATATTATAGATGACACTTGCTTATTACAATATGAGTATCCATATTAAAAACATGTCACCTACATTACAGTTGGCTCTTGCCTATTACAATGTGACTGTCTATATTACATATGACACTTGCTTATTACAATATGAATATCCATATTACAAAACTGTCACTTACATTACGGTTCGCTCTTGCCTATTACAATGTGACTGTCCATATTACAGATGACACTTGCTTATTACAATATGACTATCCATATTACAAACTCACCTACATTACAGTTGACTCTTGCCTATTACAATGTAACTGTCCATATTACAGATGGCACTTGCTTGTTACAACATGAGTATCCATATTCTTTAAACCCCGTGTCTATCTATCGACTCAATCACATTAACCCCACCCTCATCTTCACCGCTACCCGCCATCAGGTTCGACGACCTCACATTCCTAGAGCGTCACCATGGGAAGAACGTCATGTTCGTCGATGACTCCCCGATCAACAACATGTGGCTCTCCCTCTGCTCAATGCTTTACTCCATCTGAACAAATGAGAGGATTGCCATTCTCATTTAATCAAGTAAGAGGACTACCAACAACAAACTGTTTGAAAGAAATAATACTCTATCAAAAGTAACCACAATTCAAAAGAATGCATTTGGGTCCTTAAGGAATAGCTTCCACTTGTCTCTTCACTACAATATAGGACAATATAGGTGTTCACTCTCTTTTCATGTATAAATTATAACTTATGGACAAGAATAGTTAGAATTTGTACAAACAACTAAGCATAACCACAAGTCAACATCACATAAGTGTATCATGATTATTCTTATTAATAAAAATCATGTCAAAACAAATGATTGACTCTCATGGACATACTATAAAATAGATTAACATCAACACCAATACAGATTTGAAAGCCACCTCTATATTAATTTAAAATACTATAGAACAATCAAATAACACCCAGCAAACACACAATCAATTGATCACGCCTGGATGGTGGAGTTTGGGATCTCTTTGGATGAAGTAGTAGAGGGAGAGTGAGGTATCACACACACTATGCATAGATACAAAACCAGTTGTTATCATTTTCCGCCTGAGGAACCTATCAATCAAATGTCCACTATGCATCAATTTTACTAGAATACAATAAGAGAAGAGGGTTACACGATTGTTCCATGAGGTAGTTCCCTGGAGTATTGAAAATCACTATTGTTTAACTCATCTAATGAATCACAATTGCACTGATGCTTTGCCTCATCTGAAACAGATCTGAGTATATTTTGACGGCCGCTTCTACCTCTCATCCATCTGCATCATCCTATCCACAGACGCGCTCAGGGTTGAAGCATAGGTTGAAGAAATTCACACCTCCCATCCCATCCAATGCTCATCCCATTCTCTACATCGATGACATCATACCCCAGACCAACACCTGCTCTGGTAGCCAACAGAATAGAATCTTGTGCCGCCTCTGGAGTGGCGTGAAGGAGTAGCATGTTTGCCCAGTAACAAAGATTATTTACCGTATTGATAGATCATAGGTTATCTTCCAAGTCTTCAACCTACGACCAGTGATGCAAGGGCCTCGTTGGGGCCGCTTCACCAGATCATCACCGCCGGCGTTGGCTGAGCATTTCTGCGTCAAGGGATGGTACAATAGCTAGATGATGGGCAACTCGGCGAGCAAACTCAAATACCAACATCTGCTCTGGAGAGGATATCCTTGTGTGTGCATCTTCCCCGACGACAGCCTTGGGGAGTCGGCGGAGTCTCGACTGGATGTGAAACACAACATTCCTAACGTTACTGGAATTACATTTAATTACAATAGAGCCAAGTGCCAATACACGGGTAGCATAACAAGATACCCGTGCAGGCAACAAATACAATCCCATATATATATATATATATATATATATATATATATATATATATATATATATATATATATATGAAACCTTGTAATGATCTAAACTAGGGTTTCCATGCCATTTACTAAAACATCATACATCAAGAATAACATTGAATCATGATGTCTATTTGCAAACCTCCAACTTTCCATTCATTTAGGGTTTCACCCTTTTTACTGATATATCAAGCAAACATTGATATCATCGAATGAAATCCAAGATCTTATCTAACATATATGTAATACACATACAAATAAAACAATCATTCGTAACCAAGGATCAACTAGGCAAATTTTTTATTTAATTATACAACAATTTCAGTCATAGCCGAAAATCCTAAATTTCAATTTACTCTTATAATCTCTGCAAATACTTTAAGAATTATCATTTTGATGGATTGTATCCATTTCTAATATGATTTCGTCATCTGAAATTCATCACAATAGATAAATAATCCATTTCATATCAACTTGCAAAAGCTAGATCAAAAAGACCATTTAGGGTTTGTACTCGGATACTAAGAAATTGAAAATTATTGTTGATTTAACTCATTTAATGAAATATACCGTTTAAAGGAAGTACCCACTCACCTTAAAGTGTGAAAACACCTAAAAACGCAGACCATCTTTGAAAATCTTGAATCCATATCAAAACCCTAACAAGTCAGCAATTTCTTCTTCCTTTCAACCCAAACGAAGGTCTGCTGTAGGTATAAGATGAAAATCAGAGGTTAAGACAAACCTTAGATTCATTTGATTAGGGATTCCAAGAAAGAGGAGGTGAGTATAAGGAAGAATCAATGGTTAAAACTACTTATCAAGTCAAATCTATGGTAACCCTTTTGGATTTTCATCATTCTTCACGTTCTTCCCCAAAAATTGTCCCAGAAATTGCCTTCTAGGTCGCCCTCTCATTGAGGAAAGAGTATGATATGATAGATAATCGAATTGTGGTTCTAACATACTTTGTTTCATTGAAAATAGATAAGTATAACCCAAGATATGACCATTTTACGATTGGTTGTCATAGGCAGCATCTGTCGAGTCGTGACACTAGCGTCGCGGTCACGGCACACGGTACAGCGTCGCGGTCACGACACTCTGTACATATTTACTAAAAAGGGAATAACTCTCTCATTTTAACTCCAATTTGGTTCATTCTTTTTTTTGTTGAATTTATAATTGAATTCTCTACAATCCTACAATATTATTTCGATAATATTCTCAAATAAAAATTACTTATTAATGATTTTCTACAATGTCTTTAACTCTCTTCTTGCATATATGTATGTGTTAATGATATATTACTCCAACTCAGATTTTTATAGTATGCTTAAGTCATGATTATGAGTTGCCCAAATAGGTATTTAAGGTTACCAAAGTTAAGATAAAGCACAAGATAAAATATTACTAACAAAAGCATGACAAGTATTAAGATTATCTTAAATCTCTAGGATTACTAGCAAAGCTAGGAACGGGTTGTAATAATTCTCCCCCTCGAATAAAAATTTCATCTCAAAATTTCCAAATGAGGAAAGGGTACTTGTTAAACATCTCCGTCTCCACTTCCCAAGTAACTTCTTGTACACCATGATTCCTCCAAATAACATTTACTAGGGGTATCTCTCTCCTTTTAAGCTTTCGAATTTTGTGGTCTAGAATTTTATTTTCAACATTGAGTCATTTGTTTCTCTTTTAATCACAATAGATTTTAAGCAAGCCTTATCAATGATAATAAAATAATTCTATATGCCACAATCAATCATAGGAAAGAGAAACAACCATTTTCAATATTTTCATACTCTTGAGGTGTTACCTCAACATTGATAATCTGATCCAACTATCTCAATTCATACGGCTCAATATGTACTATTGTTTTATATTACCTCTGAGTCTAGAAAAGAGAGTTCATCATGTTGTTTTGAATTTTACTATTGTGCTACTCAAATAGAAAAGCACTGATGAGTTGGAAGACTAGATTCAACAACAATTGTACAATACAAAGCTGGATTACTGGTATAAAGGACTAAAACTATCAGACACCTTTAATTAACATATTGCTTGCACATGTACACTGAAATCATACGTAGAACCAATTTACATCCCTTAATATACCTTCAACAAATTACACTTATAAAAAAAACAAATTCACATATTTCTGAAAGCTATTTATTTTCTCTGACTTCGCTTCTAATGCATTACAACTTCTTCTTACATATCCTTCTCATTTAGATCATCTAGAATAAACATCCCTAACATTGAAACATTCAAGGCAAGAATAAATTATTCATCATTTTTTCTATCACTATAAGAATTTATTTTAGATTACACTTTTCTCATGTTGCATTTCTCCTTTTGTTCAAATCATACTTCTTATATTTCAAATCTATTTCTTATCCTTCGTTCATACTCATTTCCATATTGTTTATCTATCTTTCACATTTGCAACCTTTAAACCCATGGATACTATAACTGCTATTTTCTTCTCATATTGATGATCTCATCATTTTATTTTATAGAGATGTTCATGCTTAAGGTCAAATCACTATTGACATCCCTTGAACTACTACAACTCTAAAAATTCTAGGGTTTGATCATTATCAGTAACATGGCATTATTGTGACATGATTTTACTCTCTTATTGTGATATGCAAATGTTAACTCTCTTGAGGTTTACTAAGGCCTTCCTTGTCTTTACCACTTGAATTTTCTTTCTCTTAATTGACCATTTTGATAGAATACTTTCTCGATCTACCCTGCTAGGGTTTCATCATCATATTATGTGTCATTCGTATATTCCATAGATGTGTCTCTCGTGACTGTTGTGTATCATTTATGATATATTTTCTTATCCCTTCATCCCATGTTACACTCACTAAAGAGGATACAAAAGAGAAGCTAATTTTGAGACAGAGAATTATAATCTTCAAGTATTCACTTAACACAACTCTCGTATTAGTCATCATAAAGGAGACTAGACTATTTCACATTTCCTCACATCTTACAATCTCTCTCTTTTATCATCCACATAACTCCCTCATGTTTCAGCCCCTGTTTGTTACTTTTCCCTACATCATTATTTACTTTTAGTTATCTCTTGTAATCATGTTTCTCACTCTTGTGTATGATTCCATATCCCATGCCATATAAACTTTGTTCTCATCCTTTTACTTTTGTCTAGTTGAAATTCTAAATCAATATTCTCCCTACTAGCTTCAACTTATGCATAATACATTACATGTCCTTCATTTCAAATCAAACAACTCATGCAGGGGTTGACCAGAGTTTCCTTTTCAATCAAGCATTTACATTCTAAATACAATTTACCATTAGATGATTTGATTCGTTTATTTAGCCGCACCTTTGTTCTTCTTTAAGAACTAGTTCCATTTCATCATTAGGAACCTATTAAACACACTTGATGTCAACTAGGTTTCTACTAAATAGAGACTTTGAATCAAAAGCTTGTAAGGATGAATGCTTTAAAATTTATGATAAAAGTACACATTCCATGCTCCTTGTTATATCATGTAACCCTTCTTTCTAAATCAAACTCATCATTTCCATCACTTTTTTTTATTTCATCTTAGTTTCTTATCCTAGTCTTAAAATTTACATGTTTATCTAGTTCTCTTCACTTTCATTCTTCTGAACTTCACTTCTATGTACTTATTGCATACTTAACTATTTTCTCCTATATTCCTTTTGTTGTAGAGTACATAAGTACATCATACTCTATTATGTGATTCATTCATTCTAATTGGTTCTTTCTACCTTGGCTTTCCATGTAGTCTTCTCTTATCTTTCCTTGATTTAAGATTGGGTAAAGTGCCTCAATTAGTTATATGGTTCAGTTATCTTTATCCATCCTTTCTTCTTCATTTTGTATGTTACATACTAATGTATGTCTTGTATCTATATCCCTCTTCCTTCATTCTCAATTTAGGATTTCTCATATGAGGCCCCATAGTTGGATCTCAGATATCTGTTCCAACTGAGTCCTAGTTAATCCAACCTTTCTCTTATATTTCAACATATTAATGTTCTTACATATTCATTACATTTTAAGTTTACCTATCCATAGTTTAATTACTCTAATTAGATTAATTAATATGACTCATTAGATCCCAGTAACACATGCTTCCAGCCGGACCAGGCCTAACCTATAGTCCTAAATCCAAGAGCTACTCAGGATTAACTGACTTCTATATATCTCAAACATATAGAAAGAATATCCACTCAAAATAAACTCATCTAAAAATAACCTTTGGCCTAGTCGATACAAAGAATGTAAAAAATAACTGAATTAACTTCATAGTGTATAAGAATCTTAAAGGACCACATATATTTCTAAGAATTAAATATTTGAATTCAAATATTTATAAGATCATTTATATAGATCTCCAATCAAAAAAGCAATATAAAACAAGAGTTGCATCACATTCTATTCTTATGCTCAATCCATTCATTTCTTTCTAGTCTTCTAATCCTAATATTTCTAGGGTTTCTCTCTAGCCCATCCTTCCATTGCATGCCTGGCCAGGGCATTCAGAGAAGAATAGATAGAATAGCTTGATACTGGTCAACCTAGGTATCCAGATACCGGGATAGGGTATCCAAATACCTAGACTTCCCAGAGCTATTAACACATCAACTCCTAATTGCCACACTTATAACTCTAGCTTTCTATCCTAATGATCCTTGATGACTCATCCTAAGCTTTGATACCAAGCTGTCACACCCACATCCCACAATTACCACTAATCATGAGATTAGGGAATACGTTTAAGGAATATACTTTATACAAAGTTCACTCCCAACTTTTTCTTTTATTTAAAACTCTTTGTTTTCTCGCATTCAATCACATAAACAAACTTTACAAGAGAATTTAAACTTTGATTACTCCAATATGATCTCAACTTTAATGATACACATCCATACATTCATTATGTTTCTCACACTTCCATGTAAATACACCATGATAATCAGAAACATTCTCTCTTATTAAGCAAACAAAGATATAAAACATCATTTACAACTCTCTCACATCTATACAAGGACCTAGAGTGACAGGGATCGACTAAACTTAACTAATCTCATACTTAACTCATGTGGTAGATCTACTCAGATGCATTGACCTTGTCCACGTGGTTTCCCTAAAAATTGTGAGTAGAGGGGTGAGCCTACTCTCTCAGTGAATGAGTACTTCATAGAAACAATTTAAAGCACTTATATAATTACAAATATACTGTTGAGCAACTGATATCAATTATAACAGTAGTAATCGTTAAAGAGATTAATCATTCACAAACACAAATATGGCACAATACTCTCGACATATATAAGAGTAAGCTTGATTGATCATAAAGAGAACTAATAATTCAGAAATATACAAAGAATATTTGAATTATTGCACACACTTGTTTAGCCTCTCATTCATCTTATTATGTCCTGAATCCACATGAGGTGTACCACAACATGTGAAAGAATCACATCAAAGTATGATCTCACTGTACAAGGCTTAGAAGCATGCCTGGGTTCCTAAGCCTGTCTCTCGAGTAAAACCCCTTCAGCAGTAGACCTAGGCACGTCTACCTCTCGGTGGCTAATGGGAGCGGTTAGATATCTCAGACTCCACCTCTCAACTTGGGTACTCAGGCAGTGAGTCAAAGCCCTTAGGCTTATTGTGCATCAATGGACCTATTGACCACTGATCACTACAATATGTAACATAGGTACTACATGCATACCCAGTTGGTGTTGGGTACGAAACAACTACAAGGAGTCTACCCTACTGGTCAAGATCCCCACACCCTACTGGTGCGCTCTAGCTTACCTTGATCTAGACTACCTCCAATCAGGAAACTGTTTCCTCCCCACAACGTAGGCCTCATACTGTGAGGATTTTATAGTGTTCCGGGCATCCAAATGTCTAATTCACTCTTTAAGTTCACAATTCAATCATCACATCATCATATCTTAGTTCAACTTTGTAAACCATTCATCTCATAAACCATCTGATAACATTTACCACAACTAAACTATTAAGCATAACCACATCTCATACTAAGAAACATTAATAACACAATACTTGATTCATTGAACACCCTATCCTTAGGGTTTCATTTACCTCATTCACTTATCACATGACTCACATAAGGATTTAATACATCATAACATCATTCAATAAAGATTGCTCTCAATAGTTCACATATAATCGAATATATATATGAAACCTTGTAATGATCTAAACTAGGATTTCCATGCCATTTACTAAAACATCATACAACAAGAACAACATTGAATCAAGATGTCTATTTGCAAACCTCCAACTTTCCATTCATTTAGGGTTTCAACCTTCTTACTGATATATCAAGAAAAGATTGATATCATCAAATGAAATCCAAGATCTTATCTGACATATATGTAATACACATACAAATAAAACAATCATTCATAACCAAGGAGATTCAACTAGGAAAACTTCTTTATTCAATTATACAACAATTTCAGTCATAGATGAAAATCCTAAATTTCAGTTTACTCTTATAACCTCTGTATATACTTTAAGAATTATCATTTATATGGATTGTACCCATTTCTAATATGATTTCATCATATGAAATTCATCACAATAGATAAATAATCCATTTCATATCAACTTGCAAAAGCTAGATCAAAAGACAATTTAAGGTTTGTACTCGCATACTAAGCAATTGAAAATTATTGATGATTTAACTAATTTTCACGAAATATACTTTATAAAGGAAGTACCCACTCGTCATAAGGTGTGAAAACACCTAAAAAACACAACACATCTATGAAAATCTCAAATCCATATCAAAACCCTAACAAGTCAGCAGTTTCTTCTTCCTTTCAACCCTAAAGAAGGTCTGCTGCAGGTAGAAGATGAAAATCAGAGGTTAAGACAAACCTCAGATTCATTGGATTAGGGATTTCGAGCAAGGGGAAATGAGGAGAAGGAAGAATCAACAGTTAAAACTACTTACCAAGTTGAATCTATGGCAATCCTTTTGGATTTCCATTGTTCTTCACATTCTTCCTCAAAAATCACCCCAGAAATCACCTTCCAGGCCGCCCTCTCATTTAGCAAAGAGTATGAGATGGAAGATGATCAAATTGAGGTTCTAACACACTTCATTTCGTTGAAAATAGATAAGTATATCCCAAGATATGATCATTTTATGATTAGTTGTCATGGGTGGCATGCGTCGCGGTCATGACACATGACACAACGTCGTAGTCGTAGTACTTTGTACATGTTTACTAAAAAGGGAATAACTCTCTCATTTTAACTCTAATTTGGTTCATTATTTTTTTGTTAGATTCATAATTGAATTATATACAGTCATAAAATATTATTTTTATAATATTCTTAAATGAAAATTACTTATTAATTATTTCCTCCAATATAATTAACTCTCTTCTTGCATACATGTATGTGTTAATGCTATATTACTCCAACTTGGATCTTTATAGTATGATTAAGTCATGATTATGAGTTTCCCAAATAAGTATTTAAGGTTACCAAAGTTAAGATAAAACACAAAATAAAATATCACTAACAAAATCATGACAAGCATTAAGATTATCTTAAATCTCAAGGGTTACCAGCAAAGCGAGGAACGGGTTGTAATAGGTTGAGACACCATATGATCTCAACCAAAAAGTGGATGGAAAATCACACAATGGGAGGAAATAGTGCACCCTATATATTGAGTGGAAAAACACAACATGGGTGGAAAAAGAATGGCTTGTAATGGTTTTACTCAACACTGCTACTGAAATTAAAATTAGTATTAGCCATGCATAAATAGGGAAGGCAAGATGTAAGTCTAGTCAAACTCAAATAAGGGGATGAGAAAATCCAAACATTATCAAGTGGACATAGCAAATATTGAACCATCTCCCCAATTAAGGTACATCATAAATCCATAAGAGACCATCATTGGAAAATAAGATTCAATTTCACTATTAGAGTCAATCTAGTTCCAAATCTAGAAATAAGGGTACTACTTCAAAGTGGATGAACAAGGTAAAACTATTAGAGTCTAACATGCATATCCAATAGTTCAAGAAGATTTAAAAAATATAATTCATAATTTAACCACTCAGATGAGTTAACATCATAGAAGAGAGAGAAGGCTTATATGCGATATGTCTCATAAGGACTAAGAGAGTGAAAATATATGTTTGCCCAATATGATTAATAAGGAATGCAACATACTTGAATTTGAGTCTATATGTATCCAAAGTTAACCCTAGATCTTCAACAGAGCTTCAACGAACCTATTAGGCATATACACGAAACTAGGGTTAATATATCATTAATTACATGAACCCTAAGTTTAGTTTTTTTTATCATCGATCAATTAGGTTATCAAACTTGTACTATATTGTAGATAATATTTTTCTGATTCCATTGATTATTTATTTATATATTTATGACTTACACATATTTAGTTGTGAAGTAAACAAATTATAACCAAATAAAAAAAATAAAATCACATATTTCATTATTGAAATTACATGTGAAAAACATACCATCACATAGAGAAAAATCTATGATTTCAAAAATGTATTTGGCTCATTTTTATGACTTATCGTTACAACCAATTAGAAATCTCAAAAAAAATCACCCATATGATTCCTTATACTCTTAGATAGGGGGCCCCAACTGAGAAGACCCTATATATCCTTTCAACGTGGTCTGGTCCTCCCAAGCAAAAATGTGACTCCATCAAACATGAACCTGATGGAAGTACCAAAATACTCCTGCAAGAACAACAATTAACAAATAGACGTCAAGTCTAGAATAGGTAAACCACTCAAGACCATCTTCCGCTTCGCTAACGTGAAGCACAGAGCTACTAGAGCTCCTACCCAGTGATCCAACTTGAGGATCAAGGCTCCTCATTTCTCATAGATAAACCCTTTATATCCTTTAGACCCTAGTAATACTAACAAGACCTTAGAGACCTACATGTTATCTACGCCATTACTGACTAAATTTTAGAGTTCAATAAAATAGAAAGCAGAGAAGATTGGCCATAAAGAGACCCTTTGATGGGTTCTGTAATGTCTGAGAACTTGAGGCCTAAGATAAAATGATATTAAAAGGAATGATTGGACTACCCATATCACCAAGGTGCACCTCCTTTTAGGTGGGGCCCACATGGGTATGTCACATACCTACCTTGAGTCGCGCGTTCCATGCATGTTGAAAAGGTTTTCACATGATGATGTAGCCACCATGTGCTGGTATTCCGCGTTCTAGAGCTGGGTGTCTATGAGCCATTCTGGGTCTGCACTAAAATACAGAAATATTATCAGCCCGTATAGTTGATCCTTGATGAGGACGTCAAGAATCTAAGTAGGTGAGATTGTAATGTGCAAGGATTTAAGGCCTCAGATTAAAATGATCTTAAAAGGAATGATTGGGATGCCCATATCACCAAGGTGCACCTCCTTTTCAGGAAGCCTATTACTAAAGAACTATGTAGTTAAGCGTTCTTAGCCCAGGGTAGCACTAGATGTTGGTATCCATGCCCATATAGCCAATCATATGATGATTATAATGGCGTATCTTGTAATTAGTTGATTAATAATAAAGGTAATCTTCCATTTATTCTATTTATTTCTATTATGAGATAATGATATTACATAATAAATGTCTAGAGAATAATGTTACTCAATGAAGTATGCCTTTGGGTTAAGGACCTGAATAATGAGATCATACAAATGCTAAAAGTATATACATTCTTGATATGTCCCTAGTCAGTTGTTATTGTGGAAGTTGATAGAAAATTACAACACATAAGACTAGAGTGTGTGTTGGTTGATGATAGAATCTCATTAGTCATGATACGTGATATCAAACCAAACACATAGGTACTTGTTGGTAAACAATGTATCTGACAGATCTACCTTGAGAGTGATACATGGAAACCATTGAATGATAGTTAGAATCAACACTCATAGTGAAGGTGGTGATTGTGGTTCTTAGACCTGAAATTGCACTCATCTAGGGGTGAGCATTCAGTTAATTCAGTTCGGTTATACGGTTAATTTGTGGTTTGAGATTTTAACCATTAACCTAACCAAATCGAGTCGGTTAATTCGGTTATTGTCCAATCGATTAACGGTCAATTTGGTCGGTTAATTTGGTTAACCAAATAACACTCGTGTAATAATATTATTTGAAATAGTCATAGAATTTGGGACAATATTGTTATATTATAGTAGTATTGTTGTAAATTTAATTTTGTATGGCTCGTAAAAACTTGATTACTATATATATGGGGAAGTATTTTGAAATAAAAGTACAACTATATATGTATATATGCATGTGTGGGATATTATTTATGAATAAATTCTGACTATTCGGTTAATTCGGTTAACCAAACTAAAAATATCTTTAACTGTTAAATTAACCATTTAACCGATTAACCGAAATAAATTAACCAAATTAACCAAATTGACCAAATTGACCCAATAAAATTAACCATTCAGAATTAACCGTTTGGTTAATAAGTTATTAACCAAATTCTGCTCACCCCAACACTCATCACATGTTGTTTGATGTACTTTGACATTATCGACCATGACCTTGAATAAGGGTTTCTATAAAGGTGATGCTGAGATGCATTGTGACACACGGGGAGTGACTATGAGTGATGTAGATGGGATTTGTCCCTCCTACATGTGTTTGATATCTTGGCCACTTAATAAGAGAGATTGAGAAAAGCATGGCTATGCACATGTGACTCAATATATGATATTGAGTCATATGTATCTCAGACATTCTACTATAGTTCAAGGAACATGGATTGAACATTGAGAGGATGATGATTCCCTGCCTCAAGTCCAATATGGATATCAGAGACAAAGGAACTATACGATCAATATAACACCAATGACAGATTGTAGGTTGAAGTTGTTCTCCAACTTTCCAATTACTTAGGTAGCACTGATGTTGTGATGCCCGTCGACTCAAACGTAAGATTACTCAAAACAAGCGCATAATTACTAACTAACAACCACATTACCAAAAAAAGTTAAATTAAAACCAAATTGGTATCATCATCGCAAGAGAAACATAGAACATATAAAGCCACAAACCTATGCCACCTGTATCATATAACATGTCAAAAGATATTACATATCACTCTTCAATGGCCATCCTGCCACAAACTATTACATAAGATAACCTCTCCACATATACAAGCCATAGTACAACCATGGTATACTACCAAAAATCATATAGATGTGCAACATATACAAAACACCCCCAAGGACCTGAGAGTACAAGGAGTACACATATGACTCTACTACAAAACACTGACAGCATACCCGGCCTCCAAACAACTACTGCTCTTCTTGTTGCTCAACTTCAACCGCATGATCTCTACCATGACATGCACAACCACCTAAAAGATGTGGAAACTCATGGGGTAAAACCAACATCCCAACGAGAGATATAACTCTCAGCCAAAAACTATTGTTAGCACAACAAGGATAACATAGTAGATAGGCATCATGAACAAATTCATCTAAATGATATAAGTAGGACTATTGAGACATATTGGGAAGTTTAAGCAACTACAAACTAAGAACTAGATCATCTTATACTTTTGGAAGGAATATGAAGAACACGTATATCCATTATCATCTAAACAATATAAGAAACAAGGAAAAGGTCATCCAATGTGAACCGTATTTAACCCTAAGCAAATAAACTACATGACTGTATCACATCTTTTATGATGGCCTGAGGATTTTAGTCGTACGGCCCAAATCTAGATGACCACTATGAAGTCAAAATCAGTGCCATACATGAGCTATGGAAGAGCTGGAATCCATGATCTCACCAACAACTCCCGGTCAGTGCAAGAAATAATACAGAGACATAATAGTCACAACATCCAATGACATATAGTCAAGATAATAACAATTAACCCACCTTGGTACATGGAACAACACTAGAGAATAGGTCACACATCCCCGTTCAAAAAGAGGCAATCTTATAGTTATATTGCTGCCTTCCACAAATCACAAACTCCGAGGCATGACCATAGTCATCCTCCATAACATTTGTGGATACAAGGAGATGCCTCGACTTGCACCCCCACATATTCAACAATACATGCTCCAAGTTTCCCATAGGAATTGCTCATTTCAGCATCTAGCAAGATACTGACGATGAAGATGGATATATGGCACATGGAAAACACATGATTAGGGTTTCACTTGATTGGTTATGCCAATTGGGAAAATTAAGGAAGCATCATACAAGTGGACATACAAACCCCTTTTTCATTCTAGCAAGCATAAGTGTAAAACAACTCTAGAAGATATAAAATGTATAAGGTATAAATTTGTCACATCACCACATGATACCACCGCCATACAAGGCCATCAACATAATCACATCACTAGGGGATAAAAATCCCTCATTACATCTCACTGGAGGATATCACCTCAAATCTATGCATTAAGCCTCTGCCAAGATCACAATACCTAGTCATATAATCATTATCTCATCATGCCTCATCAAGGCTCATAATCATCAACCCTGTACAAAATAAAGTTATCACAACATTGACAAGATATGAAGTGCATTCAACCTGCAACATTAAGGTTATACAAGTAGGATAGAGAAAACATCATTTCATGACAATCACTTCAAGCAAGATAAGCATTACATCATGTATTCATGATTAGGGTTAGGGTTTCCCATACAACACTTGGCATTATACACCATGGTACATGATATCCACATTCTTAGAACACATTAGGGTTAAGCATAACTATGTAGATAATGACCAAACTATGCATATCATTATTAGAGACCAAACCACATGTAGACCACCTGACTCAACATGAATAGCGATTACAAGGGTCACCATGAATAGCGACCGTTACAGTAACAACATGTATAAGGACCACGAATGATACATCATGAGTAGTGACCGTCAAATCCATGCAACATAACAACCAAAGCACAACATTGTTATTAGTGACCAAGGCACAAAAGATAACGACCACACAAGGGTCAAGACACCCAACACATAGCAACCAACAGTGGTGAGGGATAGCGACCATTATGGTCTCATAGCATAGTGAACTCACATGGCAAGGATAACTACCGCAACAAAGGCATCACAAATAGAGACCAAGATAGCGAGGGTTAGGATTATAGTCACCAAATCAAAACCCAAGAATATAACCAACATGACCATAGAGCCCATAAAATCTTAACATTAGGGAACTAAAGCGTCACCAAGATGAAAAAACCATGAAAAGATGGGCATCAAAACCCTAAAAACGTCCATCACTAAGATCAACAAAAAACACAATGGTAAGAGAGATGAAATCAAATGTCCAAGACATGTAATCAAGAATCAAAACCTCCATCAGACACATGGTAGATGAACCATAATTATGGTAATAAAACCAACAAATAAAGATGCATGCAAGAAACAATAACTACACCATCACTTAAATTTTGGGTGCAAGAATCATGGTTTAGGAGAAAGACCAATCAATACAAGAATACTTCACAATATTAAACCCTAAATCATGATAACATCATCTAGCAACATATGATCATGTTTTAGAGGTAAAAATGTAACATCCAAGCAAGATATAGGTGAAAAAAGAGTATAGGAGAGAGTTATATAACCCACCTTGAAGAAGATCAACTCCAAAGCCACGAGCTCCAAGAGAAATAAAGAAAGCACCAAGCTTAGATCCACTTCTATGGCCAAACAAGGACACCTCAAGAGAAGAAGAACACACCAAGTTCAAAGGAAGCTCAAAGAGAAAGGGTAGAAACCCTAGGACAAAAAGAAAGAAGAAAGAGGGAAAGCTTCATCTCACTCAAGCACTACCATGGCCAAACCATAGTCTCAACCTATATGGAGAGAAGTTCTCAAGATAGCCACCATGGAAGAGCCATGGTCTATGACCAAGAGAAGAATAAAGGGGGTAGGGTTTCAAAAAAAATGAGATCAATGGTATGAAACCACTTACCAAGAAGGAAGATAACCAAGAACCACCACAAGGAAGATGACCAAGACTTAGATCACCACATGCAAGAGGAGGACAATCACCTTCTCCAAGATCAACACCTCCTCAAGAACCACTAAGCTCAAGGTCGAATATAAGGAAGAAGAGAAAAAGAAGAGAGATAAAGGGAATACTTGCATGTAAAAGAGAGGGTTTGCATACACAAGGGTAGGAGGGAGGTAAGAATCATGAGGTGTCAAGATATGAGAGCACTAAAAGGACACATGTCCCTCAAAGCCACAACCATGGAAGCACACATGCAAGAAGGTCATCAAAACCTATATAGTGTAGCAACCACAAAGGTCCTCACCACATATCGGTCACAACAAATATCAAAGGACAACATAATAGCGACCACTATTATGTCTCCAAAAGACAACGATTGTTATAAAACAAAGCACAAGGCTCAACAACACTTAGGTCGATAGAAACCATCCAAGATTAGAACATATCAGTCATTATCAACATACCCAAAAACATAATGGTCACAAATCTCACAAGAAACTTATCAGATGGCATTCCAAGGACCAACAACATCAATGTCTATGTACACAACTCAAGCATACATGCAAACCCTAGATCAACACGTGATGTCACCTCATCAACCAAAGCTCAAAAAAGTGCCTCTGTGCACCATACTCTCTTTCATGATACCAAAGCACAAGAGGCAAAACCTACATGTGAGAAATTTCAAGATAAACCCTCAACATGGATAAATTGTAACTTAGTCCAAAACAAGCACACATATAGCATAGCTAGCTCAAACATCAACCAAACTGGACCAAATTGATAAAATAAGCATGTCACATGCTATTAAGGTGAATCACAAGATTAGATTAGGGTTTAAGCATCTCATTAAGCAAATCAAGAAAGAACAAATACTAAGTTAGGTCAAGGGTCTTACAACCATAAATCCCTAACAAGGATTTCTCCCCTGAAATACTACGTGAAAAGAAACAGAAACTTCCTACACATCTTGTCCTCTAGCTCCCACACAGCTTATTCCATGCCACGATGATGCCACAAAACCTTAACCAAAATGATGCCCTTCTTCTTCAGCTTCTTTACCCTTCTATCAAGGATCAATACATGATCCTCCACATATAACACACCCTTGTCTAACTCAACCTCTACAGTCCGCAACACTTGGTCCATGTCAGGGTGCCACTTCCTCAACATAGAAACATGGAAGATAGGATGCAACCTGTGCAACTCAGGTGGCAACTCTAACTTATAAGCCACCTTCCCAACACACTCCACCACATGGTATGGTCCCATAAATATGGGATTTAACTTACCCTTCTTCCCAAACCTTAAAACACCTTTCCAAGGAGAGACTTTGAGACACACCCTGTCTCTCACTTGGAACTCTAAAGGCCTCTGATGATTATCAGTGCAAGACTTCTTCTTGTCATGTACTTCCTTCAACTACTACTGAATTACTTTGATTTTCTCTGTCTTTTGCAACACAAGCTCAATACCCAAAAGTTGATATTCACCTGTATAATACCAAAACAATAGAGATCTATAATGTCTCTCATATAAAGCCTTGTAAGGTGCCACATCAATGCTCCTCTGATAGCTTTTGTTGTATGAAAACTCTATCAAACTGAGGTGCACATCCCAACTGCCCAAAAATTGCAAGACACATGATCTCAACAGATTCTCCAATGTCTCTATCGTCCTCTTAGACTATCCATCTGTCTATGAGTAGAATGTTATACTGAACCTCAACTGCATACCCATTACTGTTTGAAGAGGTTCCCAAAAACAAATGGTGAACTAAGGACCTCTGTCTGACACTATCATCACTACAATGCCATGCAAATGGACTATCTCATCAACATATACATCTGTGCAAGCTTCTCAAATGTATACATTGTCTTCATAGGAAGGAAGTGTGTTGACTTGGTCAACCTATTCACTATCACCGAGATGGAATCATGATCTTTGGCTGTCCTAGGAACTCCAACCACAAAGTCCATCGTGATATGATCCCATTTCACTATAGTATAGGTAGCGTTTGCATAGTCCCTATAGGTTTCTGATGCTCCACCTTAACCTGTTGACACACTACACAATTAGCCACGAACTCAACCACATCAAGCTTCAAACCAGGACACCAATACAAATCTTTTAGATTGTTGTACATCTTGGTGCTACTTTGATGCATAGCATACATCAAAGAGTTAGCCTCTTCCAGAACTAACTTCCTCAGGTCATCAACATATGGCACCACTACCCTACCATGGAAACACAATGTACCATCCTATAACTCATGGAAGCCATCATGCTTCTCACTGCCAAACTCTAGTCGGATATGCTATATTACAATACCATCATGTTGTGCATCTCTGATCTGATGACTCAACATAGGATTTACCTGTAACTGGTCTAGCAAGCCTGCCAACAAAGAGACCTCCTATAACATCCCCAGATTTTCACCTTCTCAAAACCCCATGGAGATGAGAAGACAAATTCTGAAAACGTTAAGCAATTGTATCAAAGTGCGTTGCAGAAGCAATATGTGTATACATGAACATACAACATAACATACACCATAACACATCTCAACATTCAACATGTAAATTTATAACATGAATTATTACAGCTTGGATTACATTTACATATTGAAAAATAGAAAATTACACAGTCTAAACATGTATACTAACTAGGATCCTAGACAATAGGTAAAACCTGAACACTGCTCACTTCACATCTTTTATCCCACACTAGCTCTGAACCTAAAACATACGTGAAACAACGAATCAACACAATGTGTTGTGTACATGGGTAGAAAGATACATATATTTATGTTTTTCATAATTTGAAAAGACTTGCAGAAAGAAAGGAAGAAAATCATAGAAAACATTTCTTCATTAAGGAAATACAACAATTTTTATTCATTTTCCTAGATGATTTGCATTATCAAGGTGGACTAGTACCAAAATATATATATTGGGCCCATCCCCGTGTACCAAGTACTCTAGGGAAACTCCCCATACACCGTGTGCTCTAGGGAGGTGTACAAATCAACATTCATCCATTCCCTCATAAGGGGGATAACGAACACCTTAATAACTACAAAACATCTACTCATCATTTATGTTTTTAAGTGACAAAACATCGAGTACTTATAGTAATACTACATCCAATATTTGCAAATAAAAGAGCATACATAGATATCATGAGTCAACCAAGAAAACCATAGTCATATATACTTAAATAAACCCACATACCTAAGTTTAGAGATTCATATTTATTTTCTAGATCATCTACATAATCTGATCATCACCTGATTAATAGAAATTAATCATGGTTAATATATGTACATCATAAATAATGGTATTTTAGGTACATATTAGGGTTTAGGTCAACCCTAGGTTTACTGACCTAGAACATATGTATTATATTTTTTTTATCGATCAAGATGTTATTATAAGGGCCTGGTCCAAATTTCATATTTTTTTGATGATTTATCTATTTTCTAGAATTAATATGAGGTTAAAAGCATCTAATTCCATTCTAATATCAAAAGACCTAGTATTTGGACATTTCATGAATATCAAAGGTTGTATTTAGTATCCAAATGATATTAGTGTTCAAGAGTAATATTTCCAGGTTTTATGGCCACTATATGCTAATTATACTATTCAAATAATCTTAAAATAAGCATCATCTTGTAAATGAAAAAATCAACCATAATACTACTTCAAAGGTCTGATTTAGGGGTCCTATAAGGAAGTAGACATTTGTTTGAGTCTAGGGGTATTTTTGGGGCATTTATTGACCAAGGGGTCTATTTTTAATGAATGTTGCAAGACCTGAGCATTTTCTGCATTTTAGGAAAAATATTTACCTTACTAGATCAGTAGGAGTCGTCGGATCTGGAAGCCAAGTGAATCGGGAGCACCCACATAGTCTAAAATGGTTGGGCACAAGCCTCTATTTGGTTGGCGGTGAGGCATCACTGGTTTGTGTTCACGGATAGCCCCACACCTCTCCCTGACCTCCAATAAACTGATCAAGTTTGCGTTTCTCTCACTGAACTGACCCTTCTCCTTTAGTTCTTGGCTTCTCATGTTATATGTCTCTTGAGTGTGCGAGCGTCATCGCACTGGAAGAACTCCAGCCAGTGAGGCTCCATCGATCTTCATCCTCTGCCTCTGCCCGAAGGTGGCGCCACAAGGACTCCTGACTTCTCCTCCTCAAAAGCTCAAACAGAGCTTCCAGACAAGAACGTGGTATCTGCCCCTAGCGCCTCCTCGTGGTCTAGATATGGTGAGCCCTCCCTCAAGCTACAAGCTCCACGGTCGAGGATGAGGTGCTCTTTGGATTCATCTCTGAATAGAGATCTTTCTGGTCGTTATTGGTGGTGTTATGGGGATCCACCCCCACCCTTTTGTGACGTCTGTCTCACGAAAATAAGATTAACTAATGCGGAAGCGTTCACTAAGCAGCGGATTACCAAAAATCACTAAAAATTAAAACCTTTTTATCAAAAGATCCATTGAAGGAAAACTTTCTCACATAGAACCAAAGTAACATAATTATATTCTTGTTCACAGGTACATATTCTGTATCATCTCCTTTTGAGAATTACAAGCATTAACTGTCATGTCAAGCTAAACACAGGTAGTATAAAATCTCGAGGCAATAAGACAAAATCACGAAAGCACTAACTACTACTCCGAGGACCTGAGAGTACAGAGACGACACATAGGACTCTATTTACATCTATACAAGGCATAACAGCCAGTGTCTCCACCTGAGACTTCACTGCTGTCTCTGCTGCTGTTGTTGTTGTCCTTCACCTATTGAAGGATTCCTGCCAGTGTCTCCACCTAAAAATGTGATTCCCACGGGGGTGAGACAATTGTAAATTGCCACAGTAAGAGATATAACTCTCCGCCAGAAACATTATTATTGCATCTTAAGAAGATAAATATACACACAGGAATTATATTTGTTTGGTAGCAGATATTTTCATGTCTAATAGATTAGAACATTATTCTTATCAAAATAATTATAGCTATAATTTGATAGAACAACATGTTACTTATCCTTTAAAGAATATGAAGAACATGTATAACACTTATTCACTAAAGAATCATTACCACAACATTTACTCTCTTTAGGCTTAGATCATATATCTAATGCCTGGCATTGTTATTGGGGAGTCATGGCCTGTAGCCATACTCTTTTCACATAGTGTTGGGATCTTAGTCCCTCATCTCATCAAGTTCATTTCCACTTCTTAACAAGTTCATCATCATGATTATAGAATCTGGGTATTTAAACCCTTATTTCATCATAGAACACTTGTTATCACTTATTAGATAACTTCATACCTTCAGGTCATCTGACCAGGGACATTATAAATCTTGCTACACAAAGTATTGCACATAGTACACAAAGTTCAATGATTCTTACCACACAAAGCATATGAAGCTTATAAGGCCTATAAAACATTTTCAGTATGCATAACATCATAGCCCATACGTGGCTATGCTCATCATCTCAACATACCTGCATGATCAGTGATCATGATGCCATTACATATCAGTACTATGCAATACAAGGGTTATCTTATTACATTCATAACCCATTAGTCTGTATTTGAGCTTCACATAGGATTACTCTGTGTTGGAACTTCGCATATCATCACTTTGTATTAGGGTTTCACATAGAAGTACCTTGTATTAGGTTTTCACATAGCATTATCCCATATTAGGGTTTCATATAGCATTACCCTATATTAGGGTTCACATAGCAAGGAATCAATATGGATATCATAAGTATTCAATCATACTTATTTATTCTCATCATTCATCATTGAATGAATTATCAACACACATCATGAGTTTCTCTCTCATCTTTATCAGAATATGATCACATCATAGTTTATAGGTTTGAACTAACCCTTTCACAAGGCATGTTATCCTACATTCAACAGAGTGCATTACATTACAATGTAACCATTGGCATGACACATCTCATGTGTCATTCATACAATTATACTAAACTTATAACTCATCAAGGTATACTAGCATTGGGGTGTTGGATGTGATATCAATCATATCATGATATATCACTTCCCTCAACACCTTATCATACTTGAGTTTATACACTTAGCTTGTATTAAGGTATTCCCCATCCTAATACTATATGCACCAGTTCATCACATTTATCATGTAAAGTAGTGATCATTAATCACTCACTTAGAAGATACAACCATTGCCAATATTATGGACTCATCCTTAAATTTAGAACTATTAATATAAGGATATCCATAATCAATCTCTCTAGGTGTTACCTTTGTCATAACCTTAACCACTATTCCATTATTAGGAATAATATTCTCCATATTTATAATTTGAGGATTCACCTAGAATATTCCATACATTTATGGATTTCACATAGTATTACTCTTCAATAGAGTTTCATATAATCATCCTTCTATATCAGGGTTTCACCTAATATTATGTGAAATTAGGATTTCACAACACATCACCCAGTGATAGAAATTCACATAGAATTAGTATCACAACCCTATATTAGGGTTTCATATACTTTTATCCCATTTAAGGTATTAGGGTTCACCATTCACATCCATGTGGGGTTTCTCTTTCCTCATACCCAAATTAGGGTTAGGATATACAATTCCCATTAAATTAGGGTTTCCTTCATTGTTACAACAAGTTAGGGTTACTTCATCATCCTGGATTTATAATAACACTCAGATTTTCCCTAGATTAGGGTTTCACACATAGCATTGCTCTAATTAGGGTTTCACACATAGCATTGCTCTAATTAGGGTTAGGGCTCATTGATTAGGGTTTCATGATCTCATTATTATGGGTCAAACCCTTATCACATAGTTTACTCATAATGAGAGAATTAGAGCTTAATTATATAAGCATTCATCCCTCTCATTCTCTCTCTCATCCTCTTTAGGATGTTAACTACGCCAAGATTAATCTAGGTCAACTCTTCACTTGAGTACACATAGCTAGGGTTAACCTTCACAGTCATCATGGGTCTACATCTTTAATAATCACATAGCTGATTGATCTTTGATCATATTAGATGTCCAAATGGTCTAATCAATTAAACCATAACTTATATAAGGAATTGACCAATTAAACTTTCAATTCCACAAAATGATCAATCGGGTTAACCATTGAAATCTTCAAATGAATTAAGTATCTAAATAGGTTCACCATATTTAACCTTCAATCACATGAGATATTCAAATGGATTAACCATGTTAATCTTCACAAAGTTAGTTACTTAGACCCTCAATTATCTTGGTTCTTATACATCAATTGGTTGAAAACCATTTGAACAAGTTGTACTTGAAATCGATTAGACAAAGTAGGTATTGAACTCGTTTGCACTTTGGGTCTCCAAATGGTTTGGGATCGTTTGGTCCCAAATGGTCTTGAGACCGTTTGGTCCAATCCTCCTCAAAACCGCATGGACCAAATATGGTCTCAACTGATCAAATCAATTTAGGGTTCTCAATGTTGATTCCTTCAATCATTGAATTCATGTACCCAATCATCAATTGGACCTATCATCATACTTCAATTGAGTTAAATAGGTCAACCTACAACTGATTTAACCCTCAATTGACCCTCAATTAGTCATCAACTAGGGTTTGAATCAATTGAATTAGGGTTTGGAATCAATGATCCTTCAACACTAATCAATGCAAGATTAGTTACTTTGAAACCTTTGAACCATCATCCAAAATGAGCATGACCTGACCCCAAACGGTCTTGAGGTAGTTTAGATGACCTCCAAATGGTCTTGAGACCGTTCTCCCATCATTTCATCAAAATCCAAGTCAACCAATTAAGGTTTGGATCATTGGATTGATCACAAAATCGGTAATTGATTACACTTTAACTTAGTAACATTGGATCATCAATTGCTTAACCATACTCACACCTAGACCTCCAAACGGTCTTGGGTGACCTCCAAACGGTCTTGAGACCATTTGGCTCATCTAACTCTTGGATTCTAGTGAAAAATCATTAGGATTTGAGCCATAGAGTTGATCATCAAATCATCACTTAGTTGCAAAGTGATTTGATACCTTTGGACCTTCAATTTATCAACTATACTTAAACCCAGACCTCCAAACGGTCTTGGGTGATCCCCAAACGGTTTTGAAACCGTTTGGGCTAATCAACCCAAAATCTCAAATCAACTCATTGAAATTTCAGCATTAATTTCAATTAGGGTTTGCCCAATTGATTAGCCTTCATCTCATGATTTCTTGGGGATTCATCCATAAAATTTGGTTGGTTATTAACCAACATCATTAGGAACAGTAATCTTAAACATTCAACCCTTGGTCAACCCTCTCAAATGGTTTTGAAACCGTTTGCCCAAAAAGGCAAATAAATCAAGTTGAAAATCAGCACTTAATCCAATTAGGCTTTGCCTAATTGATTAGCCTTCAACTCATGATTCCTTTGGAACTAATCCATAAAATTTTGTGAGTGATTAACTAACATCATTAGTAACAGTAATATCAAATTATGAACCCTTGGTAAACTCACTCAAACGGTTTTGAAACCGTTTGCCCAAAAAGGCAAATAAATCAAGTTGAAAATCAGCACTTAATCCAATTAGGCTTTTCCGAATTTATTAGCCTTCAACTCATGATTCCTTTGGAACTAATCCATAAAATTTGGTGAGTTATTAACCAACATAGTTAGGAACAGTAATATCAAACGTTAAACCCTCGTTCAACTCACTCAAATGGTTTTGAAACCGTTTTCCCAAAAAGGAAAATAAATCAAGTTGAAAATCAGCACTTAATCCAATTAGGCTTTGCCGAATTGATTAGCCTTCAACTCATGATTCCTTTGGAACTAATCCATAAAACTTGGTGAGTTATTAACCGACATCATTAGGAACAGTAATATCAAATGGTAAACCCTTGGTCAACTCACGCAAATGGTTTTGAAACCGTTTTCCCAAAAAAGTTAAATTAATCAAGCTGAAAAATCAGTACTTAATCCAATTAGGTTTGCGTAATTGATTTGCCTTCAAATCATGATTCCTTGGGAGTTAATCCATAAACTTGGGTGGGTCATTAACCAACATAATTAGGAACAGGAATCTCAAACGGTAAACCCTTGGTCAACTCACTCAAATGGTTTTGAAACCGTTTGCTCGCAAATGGTTTGCAAACCGTTTGGTCCAAACGGTTTGGTGAAACCGTTTGGTCCCAACTTCAAAACTGTTTGCCCAAGATATTTGGTGAGGTGCTTGCTTATGATGATGTAATCATCATCAAGATTTGTCCCTGAAGTTCTAACAACTTCTGATTTCATGAATTAATCAATTTCAACCAGCAATTAATCAAGATAATGAAGGAATCATTGAAATTACAGGATAAATGGTTGAATAACAATGTAAAAGGGTTCAAGTTATAAAACTCACCTCCAATTGAGATCCAAAGCTCCAATCTCACGCCATAAATGGTGGATGAAGCTCTTGCAACTCCCCTTAGGCTCGTCCTTAAGATTTTGATTGTAAAAGTTGGCTAGGGTTGAAGAGGAGATCGAAATAAGAAGAAATCAATGATTTATTTTCGATTTCCACCATGGAATCAAGGAGAACGAAGGTCAAGGGCTTACCAACAGGTAGGGAGTCGTCCTCCTGCTCCTCCCTAGCTCCTTGTTCGGTTTTTCAAGCAAGGGAAAGAAAGAAATCCGAAAAAGCCTTTGTTTTGTCTTGGAAAGGGCACTTTTTATAAGGAATTTAAGGAGAGAGAAAGTGCCTTATAAAAATTCATTTAATCCCAAAAAGATGGTCGCCTCTTCCCCCCTTATCTTCCTTAGGGACTAGGATATCTTGTTTGCCTATTATTCCTCTCAATTATCCATGATTTAAAGAAAAGCAAATCAAGCACCTTAAATCATATTATATTAATATCCATATGTGAGTGGATATTTCTTTTTCATATAAAATTGTGAGTGAGTTATCCACTCCCTTGGATATGCTCGTGCCTTTGCAAGGCTTTAAACTCATCCACACACATATGAATTCGACCATTTTAATTTTGGTTGAAGGCCCTTTAATTACTACATTCATGTTTGCCCTAAATTAAATTAGGGTTTCGCTAAGGATTAAATCTTGATTATTTTAATATCAAGATTCTCTCTCCTCCAAATTAATTCAAATGAGGTTCCCCTCTCATTTTATTTACTCTAAATGATGCCAAGAAATATTAGGGACCTTATTGAAGTGGTAATTTGCATATTGAACCCTAGGTTTTGGGTAAACTGCACATTATACCAAAACTAGGTTTTAATGCACAAGGATTGCTTTACAAGCTTAAACTTGATGCCCAAGCTTGTAAAAACCATACCACTACATCATATTCATTCTTATGATGTCTCAACATCAGAGGAATATCTTATCATGCAACATTTTCAATTTAACCCCTCAACTTGGGTAATTTGCAATTTAGTCCAAAATAAGCAAACATTGCTTCAACATTGTTCAAACAGGACCAAAATTGAAACATAAGTTTCTCATGAGCTCTAATTACTCTTCCCAAGATAAGATTAAGAATCTACTCAACCTTATTAAGCAAAACATCTAGGGTTAATTCATAACCCAGGTCAGGGATGTTACAAATTATAAACCCCTAACAAGGATTTCGTCCTCGAAATCTCAGGAAAAGGAGGGACATATTGTTCATTAATCATGCCCTCAAGTCTCCACATCTCATCTTAATGTTATGGAGATACCATGGGTCTGTAGCTCACACAAAGTTCCTTCCATTAATTCAACCTTATCATAGTTTATGTTTATGCAGAGCATAAACCCCTAACATATGATATCCATATTATTGAAAGGAAGAAGCATAAAAGAACATACATCTATCATCACCTAAGAACATTTATCAAAGGGGAAAACATATAAATCTAACAAATATAATTTACTCAGTAATCCTTTATTCATAACGTTTATTTAGTAAACTCTATGTAATTGGGAAAGTTCACATAGTTCTTCCTATTAGTTGGGAATGCCACATAGCATTTCCCTTTTTGTTGGGGATGTCACATAGCTTTCCCCTTTTGGTTGGGAATGTCACATAGCTCTTCCCTTTTTGTTGGGGATGTCACATAGCTTTCCCCTTTTGGTTGGGAATGTCACATAGCTCTTCCCTTTTTGTTGGGGTTGTCACATAGCTTTCCCCTATTGGTTGGGAATGTCACATAGCTCTTCCCTTTTTGTTGGGGATGTCACATAGCTTTCCCCTTTTGGTTGGGAATGTCACATAGCTCTTCCCTTTTTGTTGGGGATGTCACATAGCTTTCCCCTTTTGGTTGGGAATGTCACATAGCTCTTCCCTTTTTGTTGGGGATGTCACATAGCTTTCCCCTATTGGTTGGGAATGTCACATAGCTCTTCCCTTTTTGTTGGGGATGTCACATAGCTTTCCCCTATTGGTTGGGAATGTCACATAGCTCTTCCCTTTTTGTTGGGGATGTCACATAGCTTTCCCCTATTGGTTGGGAATGTCACACAGCTCTTCCCTTTTCGTTGGGGATGTCACATAGCTTTCCCCTATTGGTTGGGAATATCACATAGCTCTTCCCTTTTTGTTGGGGATGTCACATAGCTTTCCCCTATTGGTTGGGAATGTCACATAGATCTTCCCTTTTTGGCTCTTTATACTCTCTAGATTGTTTCAAAATGACTACTTGATCAGAGTAATAAAAAAGATAACAATCTAAGAGTTTCATACTTGCATTATCTTCAATAATCATATACCTGGCCAGGGTATATAAGTATTGAGATTAAGTAGTATGCACTTTATTTACTATCATATTCCTCACTTTTCATACGATTATTCACATAGGATTTTCCATTTCTAGATTTCCTCCAGGAATCATTTCTAAATCTCATCTTTTGACATACATATAAGGAAGATTATAAAACATTTTAAGGAACACTGCGTAATATATAAGTTCTCATCTCCCTTGTGTCCTTATAGGACTAGTAAAAGGAATTCAAAAACAACTACAACACATAGAATCATGAAATTAAGTATTATAATGAATATATTTCATTTAAGTATTACCCCTCAAGGTCACCTATCACATTAGGTTGTTTTCAACACATAGTGTCCAGTTATCTCATGTTACTTCTTTTGCCTTCACTTAGTGGCTACTGCCCTGGTGAACTAGGCATATATTGCACTAGTGACACCAAAACTTTGGCTTTTCAGGATAACTAGGCAAATGTCTCTAAAATTATAGAGACCTTACCTTAAATCTCAGCTTATTGCCCCTCCTTGGGCACTTTCATCACATATGTACTTATCTGTCTAAACTTATTGCAGAGTCTACTTTCTTGCCATATGTTGATCTTTCCTACATTTCCAATGTTCCAAGATGACCATGTCACTCAGGATTCCTTTCAAAGCCCAAGGTTTCTGCTTTGAGGACTAGTAACCCAGGTTGTAATACTGGTATCCAGTCTTCTATATGCATTATTGTTGTCCTATCCTACCCTTCAAGAGCATAACATAGGATTCTCTATCCTAATTAGGTCAAAGTGGGAATTCTCAGGCACTTGTTCTCCTCTTGCCTGATCCCATGCACCCTTTCTTGGTGCAACAACATTGCCCTTAGCAATGTGTTCCTCATGTTCTCCAGTCATTTTCAAGTTCTTCTTCTCCTATGTGAGCATAAGATACTATCAGATAAACTGGAAGACACTTAGAACATACTATACAACCTTAGTCCTATGTCTCTATAGACTCAGCAAACCTAGAGCTCTGATACCACTAAATTGTGACGTCTGTCTCACGAAAACAAGATTAACTAATGCGGAAGCGTTCACTAAGCAGCGGATTACCAAAAATCACTAAAAATTAAAACCTTTTTATCAAAAGATCCATTGAAGGAAAACTTTCTCACATAGAACAAAAGTAACATAATTACATTCTTATTCACATGTACATATTCTGTATCATCTCCTTTTGAGAATTACAAGCATTAACTGTCCTGTCAAGCTAAACACAGGCAATATAAAATCTCGAGGCACTAAGACAAAATCACGAAAGCACTAACTACTACTCCGAGGACCTGAGAGTACAGAGGCGACACATAGGACTCTATTTACATCTATACAAGGCATAACAACCAGTGTCTCCACCTGAGACTTCATTGTTGTCTCTACTACTGCTGTTGTTGTCCTTCACCTATTTAAGGATTCCTGCCTCGTCGCCCGCGTCCACCTAAAAATGTGATTCCCACGGGGGTGAGACAATTGTAAATTGCCCCAGCGAGAGATATAACTCTCCGCCAGAAACATTATTATTGCATCTTAAGAAGATAAATATACACAAAGGAATTATATTTGTTTGGTAGCAGATATTTTCATGTCTAACAGATTAGAACATTATTCTTATCAAAAGCATTATAGCTATAATTTGATAGAACAACATGTTACTTATCCTTTAAAGAATATGAAGAACATGTATAGCACTTACTCACTAAAGAATCATTACCACAACATTTACTCTCTTCGGGCTTAGATCATATATCTAATGCATGGCATTGTTATTGGGGAGTCATGGCCTGTAGCCATACTCTTTTCACACAGTGTTGGGATCTTAGTCCCTCATCTCATCAAGTTCATTTCCACTTCTTAACAAGTTCATCATCATGATTATAGAATCTGGGTATTTAAACCCTTATTTCATCATAGAACACTTATTATCACTTATTGGATAACTTCATACCTTCAGGTCATCTGACCAGGGACATTATAAATCTTGCTACACAAAGTATTGCACATAGTACACAAAGTTCAATGATTCTTACCACACAAAGCATATGAAGCTTATATGGCCTATAAAACATTTTCAGTATACAGAACATCATAGCTCATACCTGGCTATGCTCATCATCTCAACATACCTGCATGATCAGTGATCATGATGCCATTACATATCAGTACTATGCAATACAAGGGTTATCTTATTACATTCATAACCCATTAGTCTGTATTTGAGCTTCACATAGGATTACTCTGTGTTGGAACTTCACATAGCATCACTTTGTATTAGGGTTTCACATAGAAGTACCTTGTATTAGGTTTTCACATAGCATTACCCTGTATTAGGGTTTCATATAGCATTACCCTATATTAGGGTTCACATAGCAAGGAATCAATATGGATATCATAAGTATTCAATCATACTTATTTATTCTCATCATTCATCATTGAATGAATTATCAACACACATCATGAGTTTCTCTCTCATCTTTATCAGAATATGATCACATCATAGTTTATAGGTTTGAACTAACCCTTTCATAAGGCATGTTAGCCTACATTCAACAGAGTGCATTACATTACAATGTAACCATTGGCATGACACATCTCATGTTTCATTCATCCAATTATACTGGACTTATAACTCATCAAGGTATACTAGCATTGGGGTGTTGGATGTGATATCAATCATATCATGATATATCACTTCCCTCAACACCTTATCTTACTTGAGTTTATACACTTAGCTTGTATTAGGGTATTCCCCATCCTAATACTGTATGCACCAGTTCATCACATTTATCATGTAAAGTAGTGATCATTAATCACTCACTTAGAAGATACAACCATTGCCAATATTATGGACTCATCCTTAAATTTAGAACTATTAATATAAGGATATCCATAATCAATCTCTCTAGGTGTTACCTTTGTCATAACCTTAACCACTATTCCATTATTAGGAATAATATTCTCCATATTTATAATTTGAGGATTCACCTAGAATATTCCATACATTTATGGATTTCACATAGTATTACTCTTCAATAGAGTTTCATATAATCATCCTTCTATATCAGGGTTTCACCTAATATTATGTGAAATTAGGATTTCACAACACATCACCCAGTGATAGAAATTCACATAGAATTAGTATCACAACCCTATATTAGGGTTTCATATACCTTTATCCCATTTAAGGTATTAGGGTTCACCATTCACATCCATGTGGGGTTTCTCTTTCCTCATACCCAAATTAGGGTTAGGATATACAATTCCCATTAAATTAGGGTTTCCTTCATTGTTACAACAAGTTAGGGTTACTTCATCATCCTGGATTTATAATAACACTCAGCTTTGCCCTAGATTAGGGTTTCACACATAGCATTGCTCTAATTAGGGTTTCACACATAGCATTGCTCTAATTAGGGTTAGGGCTCATTGATTAGGGTTTCATGATCTCATTATTATGGGTCAAACCCTTATCACATAGTTTACTCATAATGAGAGAATTAGAGCTTAATTATATAATCATTCATCCCTCTCATTCGCTCTCTCATCCTCTTTAGGATGTTAACTACAAGATTAATCTAGGTCAACTCTTCACTTGAGTACACATAGCTAGGGTTAACCTTCACAATCATCATGGGTCTACATCTTTAATAATCACATATCTGATTGATCTTTAATCATATTAGATGTCCAAATGGTCTAATCAATTAAACCATAACTTATATAAGGAATTGACCAATTAAACTTTCAATTCCACAAAATGATCAATCGGGTTAACCATTGAAATCTTCAAATGAATTAAGTATCTAAATAGGTTCACCATATTGAACCTTCAATCACATGAGATATTCAAATGGATTAACCATGTTAATCTTCACAAAGTTAGTTACTTAGACCCTCAATTATCTTGGTTCTTATACATCAATTGGTTGAAAACCATTTGAACAAGTTGTACTTGAAATCGATTAGACAAAGTAGGTATTGAACTCATTTGCACTTTGGGTCTCCAAATGGTTTGGGATCATTTGGTCCCAAATGGTCTTGAGACCGTTTGGTCCAATCCTCCTCAAAACCGCATGGACTAAATATGGTCTCAACCGATCAAATCAATTTAGGGTTCTCAATGTTGATTCCTTCAATCATTGAATTCATGTACCCAATCATCAATTGGACCTATCATCATACTTCAATTGAGTTAAATAGGTCAACCTAAAACTGATTTAACCCTCAATTGACCCTCAATTAGTCATCAACTAGGGTTTGAATCAATTGAATTAGGGTTTTGAATCAATGATCCTTCAACACTAATCAATGCAAGATTAGTTACTTTGAAACCTTTGAACCATCATCCAAAATGAGCATGACATGACCCCAAACGGTCTTGAGGTAGTTTAGATGACCTCCAAATTGTCTTGAGACCGTTCTCCCATCATTTCATCAAAATCCAAGTCAACCAATTAAGGTTTGGATCATTGGATTGATCACCAAATCAGCAATTGATTACACTTTAACTTAGTAACATTGGATCATCAATTGCTTAACCATACTCACACCTAGACCTCCAAACGGTCTTGGGTGACCTCCAAACGGTCTTGAGACCATTTGGCTCATCCAACCCTTGGATTCTAGTGAAAAATCATTAGGATTTGAGCCATAGAGTTGATCATCAAATCATCACTTAGTTGCAAAGTGATTTGATACCTTTGGACCTTCAATTGATCAACTATACTTAAACCCAGACCTCCAAACGGTCTTGGGTGATCCCCAAATGGTTTTGAAACCATTTGGGTGATCCCCAAATGGTTTTGAAACCATTTGGGTGATCCCCAAACGGTTTTGAAACCGTTTGGGCTAATCAACCCAAAATCTCAAATCAACTCATTGAAATTTCAGCACTAATTGCAATTAGGGTTTGCCCAATTGATTAGCCTTCATCTCATGATTTCTTGGGGATTAATCCATAAAATTTGGTGGGTTATTAACCAACATCATTAGGAACAGTAATCTCAAACGTTCAACCCTTGGTAAACCCTCTCAAATGGTTTTGAAACCGTTTTCCCAAAAAGGCAAATAAATCAAGTTGAAAATCAGCACTTAATCCAATTAGGCTTTGCCTAATTGATTAGCCTTCAACTCATGATTCCTTTGGAACTAATCCATAAAATTTGGTGAGTGATTAACCAACATAACGAGGAACAGTAATATCAAATTATCAACCCTTGTTCCACTCACTCAAACGGTTTTGAAACCGTTTGCCCAACAAGGAAAATAAATCAAGTTGAAAATCAGCACTTAATCCAATTAGGCTTTTCCGAATTTATTAGCCTTCAACTCATTATTCCTTTGGAACTAATCCATAAAATTTGGTGAGTTATTAACCAACATAATTAGGAACAGTAATCGCAAACGTTCAACCCTTGGCAACTCACTCAAATGGTTTTGAAACCGTGTTCCCAAAAAGGAAAATAAATCAAGTTGAAAATCAGCACTTAATCCAATTAGGCTTTGCCGAATTGATTAGCCTTCAACTCATGATTCCTTTGGAACTAATCCATAAAATTGGGTGAGTTATTAACCGACATCATTAGGAACAGTAATATCAAACGGTAAACCCTTGATCAACTCACTCAAATGGTTTTGAAACCGTTTGCCCAAAAAAGTTAAATTAATCAAGCTGAAAAATCAATACTTAATCCAATTAGGTTTGCCTAATTGATTAGCCTTCAAATCATGATTCCTTGGGAGTTAACCCATAAAATTTGGTGGGTCATTAACCAACATAATTAGGAACAGGAATCTAAAATGGTAAACCCTTGGTCAACTCACTCAAATGGTTTTGAAACCGTTTGGTCCAAACGGTTTGGTGAAATCGTTTGGTCCCAACTTCAAAACCGTTTGCCCAAGATATTTGGTGAGGTGCTTGCTTATGATGATGTAATCATCATCAAGCTTAGTCCCTGAAGTTCTAACAACTTCTGATTTCATGAATTAATCAATTTCAACCAACAATTAATCAAGATAATGAAGGAATCATTGAAATTACAGGATTAATGGTTGAATAACAGTGTAAAAGGGTTCAAGTTATAAAACCCACCTCCAATTGAGATCCAAAGCTCCAATCTCACGCCATCAATGGTGGATGAATCTCTTGAAACTCCCCTTAGGCTCGTCCTTAAGATTTGGATTGTAAAAGTTGGCTAGGGTTGAAGAGGAGATCGAAATAAGAAGAAATCAATGATTTATTTTCGATTTCCACCATGAAATCAAGGAGAACGAAGGTCAAGGGCTTACCAACAGGTAGGGAGTCGTCCTCCTGCTCCTCCCTAGCTCCTTGGTCGGTTTTTCAAGAAAGGGAAAGAAAGAAATCCGAAAAAGCCTTTGTTTTGGCTTGGAAAGGGCACTTTTTATAAGGAATTCAAGGAGAGAGAAAGTGCCTTATAAAAATTCATTTAATCCCAAAAAGATGGTCGCCTCTTCCCCCCTTATCTTCCTTAGGTACGAGGATATCTTGTTTGACTCTTATTCCTCTCAATTATCCATGATTTAAAGAAAAGCAAATCAAGCACCTTAAATCATATTATATTAATATCCATATGTGAGTGGATATTTCTTTTTCATATAAAATTGTGAGTGAGTTATCCACTCCCTTGGATATGCTCGTGCCTTTGCAAGGCTTTAAACTCATCCACACACATATGAATTCGACCATTTTAATTTTGGTTGAAGGCCCTTTAATTACTACATTCATTTTTGCCCTAAATTAAATTAGGGTTTCGCTTAGGATTAAATCTTGATTATTTTAATATCAAGATTCTCTCTCCTCCAACTTAATTCAAATGAGGTTCCCCTCTCATTTTCTTTACTCTACATGATGCCAAGAAACATTAGGGACCTTATTGAAGTGGTAATTTGCATATTGAACCCTAGGTTTTGGGTAAACTGCACATTATACCAAAACTAGGTTTTAATGCACAAGGATTGCTTTACAAGCTTAAACTTGATGCCCAAGCTTGTAAAAACCATACCACTACATCATATTCATTCTTATGATGTATCAACATCATAGGAATATCTTATCATGCAACATTTGCAATTTAACCCCTCAACTTGGGTAATTTGCAATTTAGTCCAAAATAAGCAAACATTGCTTCAACATTGTTCAAACAGGACCAAAATTGAAACATAAGTTTCTCATGAGCTCTAATTACTCTTCCCAAGATAAGATTAAGAATCTACTCAACCTTATTAAGCAAAACATATAGGGTTAATTCATAACCCAGGTCAGGGATGTTACAAATTATAAACCCCTAACAAGGATTTCGTCCTCGAAATCTCAGGAAAAGGAGGGACATATTGTTCATTAATCATGTCCTAAAGTCTCCACATCTCATCTTAATGTTATGGAGATACCATGGGTATGTAGCTCACACAAAATTCCTTCCATTAATTCAACCTTATCATAGTTTATGTTTATGCAGAGCATAAACCCCTAACATATGATATCCATATTATTGAAAGGAAGAAGCATAAAAGAACATACATCTATCATCACCTAAGAACATTTATCAAAGGGGAAAACATATATATCTAACAAAGATAATTTACTCAGTAATCCTTTATTCATAACGATTATTTAGTAAACTCTATGTAATTGGGAAAGTTCACATAGTTCTTCCTATTAGTTGGGAATGCCACATAGCATTTCCCTTTTTGTTGGGGATGTCACATAGCTTTCCCCTTTTGGTTGGGAATGTCACATAGCTCTTCCCTTTTTGTTGGGGATGTCACATAGCTTTCCCCTTTTGGTTGGGAATGTCACATAGCTCTTCCCTTTTTGTTGGGGTTGTCACATAGCTTTCCCCTATTGGTTGGGAATATCACATAGCTCTTCCCTTTTTGTTGGGGATGTCACATAGATTTCCCCTTTTGGTTGGGAATGTCACATAGCTCTTCCCTTTTTGTTGGGGATGTCACATAGCTTTTCCCTTTTGGTTGGGAATGTCACATAGCTCTTCCCTTTTTGTTGGGGATGTCACATAGCTTTCCCCTATTGGTTGGGAATGTCACATAGCTCTTCCCTTTTTGTTGGGGATGTCACATAGCTTTCCCCTATTGGTTGGGAATGTCACATAGCTCTTCCCTTTTTGTTGGGGATGTCACATAGCTTTCCCCTTTTGGTTGGGAATGTCACATAGCTCTTCCCTTTTTGTTGGGGATGTCACATAGCTTTCCCCTATTGGTTGGGAATATCACATAGCTCTTCCCTTTTTGTTGGGGATGTCACATAGCTTTCCCCTATTGGTTGGGAATGTCACATAGCTCTTCCCTTTTTGGCTCTTTATACTCTCTAGATTGTTTCAAAATGACTACTTGATCAGAGTAATAAAAAAGATAACAATCTAAGAGTTTCATACTTGCCTTATCTTCAATAATCATATACCTGTCCAGGGTATATAAGTATTGAGATTAAGTAGTATGCACTTTATTTACTATCATATTCCTCACTTTTCATACGATTATTCACATAGGATTTTCCATTTCTAGATTTCCTCCAGGCATCATTTCTAAATCTCATCTTTTGACATACAGATAAGGAAGATTATAAAACATTTTAAGGAACACTGAGTAATATATAAGTTCTCATCTCCCCTGTGTCCTTATAGGACTAGTCAAAGGAATTCAAAAACAACTACAACACATAGAGTCATGAAATGAAGTATTATAATGAATATATTTCATTTAAGTATTACCCCTCAAGGTCACCTATCACACTAGGTTGTTTTCAACACATAGTGTCCAGTTATCTCATGTTACTTCTTTTGCCTTCACTTAATGGCTACTGCCCTGGTGCACTAGGCATATATTGCACTAGTGACACCAAAACTTTGGCTTTTCAGGATAACTAGGCAAATGTCTCTAAAATTATAGAGAACTTACCTTAAATCTCATCTTATTGCCCCTCCTTGGGCATTTTCATCACAGATGTACTTATCTGTCTAAACTTATTGCATAGTCTACTTTCTTGCCATATGTTGATCTTTCCTACATTTCCACTATTCCAAGATGACCATGTCACTCAGGATTCCTTTCAAAGCCCAAGGTTTCTGCTTTGAGGACTAGTAACCCAGGTTGTAATACTGGTATCCAGTCTTCTATATGCATTACTGTTGTCCTATCCTACCCTTCAAGAGCATAACATAGGATTCTCTATCCTAATTAGGTCAAAGTGGGAATTCTCAGGCACTTGTTCTCCTCTTGCCTGATCCCATGCACCCTTTCCTGGTGCAACAACATTGCCCTTAGCAATGTGTTCCTCATGTTCTCCAGTCATTTTCAAGTTCTTCTTCTCCTATGTGAGCAGAAGATACTATCAGATAAACTGGAAGACACTTAGAACATACTATACAACCTTAGTCCTATGTCTCTATAGACTCAGCAAACCTAGAGCTCTGATACCACTAAATTGTGACGTCTGTCTCACGAAAACAAGATTAACTAATGCGGAAGCGTTCACTAAGCAGCGGATTACCAAAAATCACTAAAAATTAAAACCTTTTTATCAAAAGATCCATTGAAGGAAAACTTTCTCACATAGAACCAAAGTAACATAATTACATTCTTAGTAACATGTACATATTCTGTATCATCTCCTTTTGAGAATTACAAGCATTAACTGTCCTGTCAAGCTAAACACGGGCAATATAAAATCTCGAGGCACTAAGCCAAAATCACGAAAGCACTAACTACTACTCCGAGGACCTGAGAGTACAGAGACGACACATAGGACTCTATTTACATCTATACAAGGCATAACGACCAGTGTCTCCACCTGAGACTTCATTGTTGTCTCTACTACTGCTGTTGTTGTCCTTCACCTATTGAAGGATTCCTGCCTCCTCGCCCGCGTCCACCTAAAAATGTGATTCCCATGGGGGTGAGACAATTGTAAATTTCCCCAGCGAGAGATATAACTCTCCGCCAGAAACATTATTATTGCATCTTAAGAAGATAAATATACACAAAGGAATTATATTTGTTTGGTAGCAGATATTTTCATGTCTAACAGATTAGAACATTATTCTTATCAAAAGCATTATAGCTATAATTTGATAGAACAACATGTTACTTATCCTTTAAAGAATATTAAGAACATGTATAACACTTATTCACTAAAGAATCATTACCACAACATTTACTCTCTTCAGGCTTAGATCATATATCTAATGCATGGCATTGTTATTGGGGAGTCATGGCCTGTAGCCATACTCTTTTCACACAATGTTGGGATCTTAGTCCCTCATCTCATCAAGTTCATTTCCACTTCTTAACAAGTTCATCATCATGATTATAGAATCTGGGTATTTAAACCCTTATTTCATCATAGAACACTTGTTATCACTTATTGGATAACTTCATACCTTCAGGTCATCTGACCAGGGACATTATAAATCTTGCTACACAAAGTATTGCACATAGTACACAAAGTTCAATGATTCTTACCACACAAAGCATATGAAGCTTATAAGGCCTATAAAACATTTTCAGTATACAGAACATCATAGCTCATACCTGGCTATGCTCATCATCTCAACATACCTGCATGATCAGTGATCATGATGCCATTACATATGAGTACTATGCAATATAAGGGTTATCTTATTACATTCATAACCCATTAGTCTGTATTTGAGCTTCACATAGGATTACTCTGTGTTGGAACTTCACATAGCATCACTTTGTATTAGGGTTTCACATAGAAGTACCTTGTATTAGGTTTTCACATAGCATTACCCCGTATTAGGGTTTCATATAGCATTACCCTATATTAGGGTTCACATAGCAAGGAATCAATATGGATATCATAAGTATTCAATCATATTTATTCTCATCATTCATCATTGAATGAATTATCAACACACATCATGAGTTTCTCTCTCATCTTTATCAGAATATGATCACATCATAGTTTATAGGTTTGAACTAACCCTTTCATAAGGCATGTTAGCCTACATTCAACAGAGCGCATTACATTACAATGTAACCATTGACATGACACATCTCATGTGTCATTCATCCAATTATCCTGGACTTATAACTCATCAAGGTATACTAGCATTGGGGTGTTGGATGTGATATCAATCATATCATGATATATCACTTCCCTCAACACCTTATCTTACTTGAGTTTATACACTTAGCTTGTATTAGGGTATTCCCCATCCTAATATTGTATGCACCAGTTCATCACATTTATCATGTAAAGTAGTGATCATTAATCACTCACTTAGAATATACAGCCATTGCCAATATTATGGACTCATCCTTAAATTAAGAACTATTAATATAAGGATATCCATAATCAATCTCTCTAGGTGTTACCTTTGTCATAACCTTAACCACTATTCCATTATTAGGAATAGTATTCTCCATATTTATAATTTGAGGATTCACCTAGAATATTCCATACATTTATGGATTTCACATAGTATTATTCTTCAATAGAGTTTCATATAATCATCCTTCTATATCAAGGTTTCACCTAATATTATGTGAAATTAGGATTTCACAACACATCACCCAGTGATAGAAACTCACATAGAATTAGTATCACAACCCTATATTAGGGTTTCATATACCTTTATCCCATTTAAGGGATTAGGGTTCCCCATTCACATCCATGTGGGGTTTCTCTTTCCTCATACCCAAATTAGGGTTAGGATATACAATTCCCATTAAATTAGGGTTTCCTTCATTGTTACAACAAGTTAGGGTTACTTCATCATCCTGGATTTATAATAACACTCAGTTTTTCCCTAGATTAGGGTTTCACGCATATCATTGCTCTAATTAGGGTTTCACACATAGCATTGCTCTAATTAGGGTTAGGGCTCATTGATTAGGATTTCATGATCTCATTATTATGGGTCAAACCCTTATCACATAGTTTACTCATAATGAGAGAATTAGAGCTTAATTATATAAGCATTCATCCCTCCCATTCTCTCTCTCTCTTCCTCTTTAGGATGTAAACTACTCCAAGATTAATCTAGGTCAACTCTTCACTTGAGTACACATAGCTAGGGTTAACCTTCACAATCATCATGGGTCTACATCTTTAATAATCACATAGCTTATTGACCTTTGATCATATTAGATGTCCAAATGGTCTAATCAATTAAACCATAACTTATATAAGGAATTGACCAATTAAACTTTCAATTCCACAAAATGATCAATCGAGTTAACCATTGAAATCTTCAAATGAATTAAGTATCTAAATAGGTTCACCATATTGAACCTTCAATCACATGAGATATTGAAATGGATTAACCATGTTAATATTCACAAAGTTAGTTACTTAGACCCTCAATTATCTTGGTTCTTATACATCAATTGGTTGAAAACCATTTGAACAAGTTGTACTTGAAATCGATTAGACAAAGTAGGTATTGAACTCGTTTGCACTTTGGGTCTCCAAACTGTTTGGGATCGTTTGGTCCCAAATGGTCTTGAGACTGTTTGGCCCCAAACGGTCTTGTGACCGTTTGGACTCAAACGGTCTTGAGACCGTTTGGTCCAAACCTCCTCAAAACCGCATGGACCAAATATGGTCTCAACCGATCAAATCAATTTAGGGTTCTCAATGTTGATTCCTTCAATCACTGAATTCATGTACCAAATCATCAATTGGACCTATTATCATACTTCAATTGAGTTAAATAGGTCAACCTACAACTGATTTAATCCTCAATTGACCCTCAATTATTCATAAACTAGGGTTTGAATCAATTGAATTAGGGTTTGGAATCAATGATCCTTCAACACTAATCAATGCAAGATTAGTTACTTTGAAACCTTTGAACCATCATCCAAAATGAACATGACCTGACCCCAAACGGTCTTGAGGTAGTTTATATGACCTCCAAACGGTCTTGAGACCGTTCTCCCATCATTTCATCAAAATCCAAGTCAACCAATTAAGGTTTGGATCATTGGATTGATCACCAAATTTGCAATTGATTACACTTTAACTTAGTAACATTGGATCATCAATTGCTTAACCATACTCACACCTAGACCTCCAAACGGTCTTGGGTGACCTCCAAACGGTCTTGATACCATTTTGATGAGCTCCAAACGGTCTTGAGACCATTTGTCTCATCCAACCCTTGGATTCTAGTGAAAAATCATTAGGATTTGAGCCATAGAGTTGATCATCAAATCAGCACTTAGTTGCAAAGTGATTTGATACCTTTGGACCTTCAATTGATCAACTATACTTAACCCCAGACCTCCAAACGGTCTTGGGTGATCCCCAAACGGTTTTGAAACCGTTTGGGTGATCCCCAAACGGTTTTGAAACCGTTTGGGCTAATCAACCCAAAATCTCAAATCAACTCATTGGAATTTCAGCACTAATTTCAATTAGGATTTGCCCAATTGATTAGCCTTCATCTCATGATTTCTTGGGAATTAATCCATAAAATTTTGTGGGTTATTAAACAACATCATTAGGAACAGGAATATCAAACGTTCAACCCTTGGTAAACCCTATCAAATGGTTTTGAAACCGTTTTCCCAAAAAGGCAAATAAATCAAGTTGAAAATCAGCACTACTACAGAAATGGCTTATAAAGTCACTTTTCAAGGTGTCGGTTGTATACAAAAACCGACACATAAACCCTACTGTGTCGGTTTTGAACAGAAACCGACATCCAATCCGTGAAGGTAAACCAGACACGGGTACCGCTTTTATTAAGTGTCGGTTAATTAATAAAAAACCGACACCTAAAATCAACCGCCAAACCCAAAATTCTAGCGAAAAAATTGGCTCCAATATTTTACATATTGCGTCGGTTCGTAACTAAATAACCAATGACTAAAGGGTATTCATGAGATAGGAATAGTTGTCGGTTGTCGTTTAATCAAAAACCGACGACTATAATCTAGTATAGTTTTCGATTTGTGGCAAAGAACCGACACTGTTGGTATAGTTGTCGGTTTTTTAAAGAACCGACACGTATTTTCAACTTAATAGCTCACCCTACCCGAACGATTCTTCCCATTTCCCTATTTCGTTCCCGATTTCCCTAGCTCCGGCGATTTCCCTTGCTTCCTGCCGCCGCCGCCGCCGTCGCTCCTTCCTCCGTGCTCGCCGCTCGTCGCCGTCGAGCGAGAAGCAGTCGGCCTCCCTCTCTTCCCGCCCACCGGCCTCCCTCTCCGCCTGCCGGCCTCTCCTCCGCCGTCGGCCTCTTCTCCGCCCGCCGGCCTCTTCTCCGCCCGCCGGCCTCTTCTCCGCCGTCTCCGGTAGAAGCTAGGTCTCCTAGCCTCGCTGCCCTCTCCGCCTCTCCTCTCTTCGCCGCTGGAAGCTGCTAGGACTTTGCCTCGGCCGTTGCTCCTCTTCCCTCAAGGTGCCCGCCCTGCCTTCTTCTTCTTCCTCTGCTCGTCTTCCCTCAAGGTGCCGCCCTGCTGCTGGGCATTTTTTTTTAAATTTATTTACTTCTTATGAGAATCAGTTTTAATTAGGGCTCATACACATATTGATGTCTAACACCTAAATGAATATCTAGTTAGTTATTTTCCTAGTATCGTGAAAGATTCTCAATTGTGTGTATCAAATGGGATTCTTATATATATTCAGATCTTAATGTTATAAATGGAAGACTCGAATGTTATAAAATCCCATCAAAGTAGGTAGAAACAACTTATATATATTCAGATCTTAATAATTCCATGAAGTGCACATTATCTTACTCAGGAAAAGTATGTGTATAATGTAGGATTAGTTCCATATAATGGTTCTATTTTAGTAAGCACCTAGAAACCCGTCCAAGATTTACTCATTAGGAGCATTTCCTCATTTGTTCTCTAAGTACATTTGTAGACTTCTTTTCAATCTATCATGTCTACCACAATAAAGTTGGTTATGATAAGCAATAAAAGGTTAACTGATGTTATACAACTTTTTCTGAAAATATATAACATCGTTATATGTACTTACACTTTGTTAATACTAATATTGTGCAGTCTCTGTCCACCCATAACAGTCACTATGAACTGGGCCTCTATGTCAATGTTAACGTTCCCTATTGAAGAACAATTGGACATCATCCTAGATGATCGTTCCTTAAACCAATTGGTCATACCCAAACATTGGCGTTTTCTAAAAGGAAGACACTACATGCCTGGTAAAGTGACCCTAACTTTTGGTAATTATTCACATGTTATCGAGGTTGAGTATGATTTGGCGGGAAATCTTGTATCAAAATCCAGTTGGCGTGATTGGATTGGAGAGCTGCATGTGGTCCGTTGGAACAGGCTTTTTCTCCGTCCAGTTGGCGATAATTCCATCAAAGTTTGGATAACCAATAGCAACTGTGAGTCCCCCGATCATCTTCTGCGGTATGAGCGCACGGCGTCACATATCAGCTCGGACAAATCTGAATCTGAGGCCCTGTCAGTTCAGATTCGTCTAAATACAGTGAGGAGCTTTGTGACACAGCTTTATCATCAAAAAGAAGTTACTGATGCATGCGGGACCATGTTGGTGTAGTATTTAGTTGTCTATCTATCTAGACTTGTCTGTAGTAATAGTTTTTTTAATTATGCGCATGTTTAGGGGTACACCAACCCCTTTGTTTAGTTATTGTTATAACTGAAGTGTGTGTTCCCATGAATGGAACTGAAAGTTGCTACATGAATGCTTATAACTGAAGTGTGTGTTCCTATGAATGTTCCCATTTGCATGATTACACTACTATTTTCTCATATTGTTTAGTCTATTTTAATATGACATACTTGCTTATATCTTGCTTAATGATGAACTATAATGCACACATGTGACATGCTTGGAATGTAAATGATGAACTTTTCACTAAATTGCCAATCATGCTTTTAAAGACATCAATAATCACCCTAAATTGAAGAACTAGGATTTTAGGTATAAGAATGACAATACATTATTTGTTGGCCTAGAAACCCATCCAAGATTTACTCATTAGGAGTAAATCTTGGATAGTCCCCGGTTTGGGACTGTTCTTGAACACCTAATATCGCTTAGGATGTAAGTGTATAATGTGTATTGGGTTTTCAAGAAAATTTTGGCAGCATTTCCCCGTTTGTTCTCTAAGTACATATGTACTTGGAAAACAGCAGGGAAATGCTGCCGAAATTTTCTTGCAAACCCAATACACATTATACACTTACTAGTGAGATTAGGTGTTCAAGAATGGATAGGTGGTACACATTTATTATATATAATAATGACATCACATGTATTTGTTAACCCTAGACCCTAATCTTGTCCTAATATATACTTGTTTTCTCTTTGATCATAGAATGGATAGATCATGGATGTCCATTCGCAATCGCTGCACCCCAGAGTTTATTTCTGGTCTTCACCAGTTCATTAAATTTGCCGAGGAACATAGGAAACAACCTGGAGATAGGTTCTACTGTCCATGTAGACATTGCGGTAACAACTTGAAAGTCAACACTGGTGACGAAATCATGACTCATGTCATGTGCAACGGGATTATACAAGGCTATACAGAATGGCACTGGCATGGAGAGATTTCAAACCCGAAACCAGTAGATGTCGATAGCAGTGCTTGTATGGAAGAAGAAATTGCCTACGATGACGTAGATGTGAATGAACCAGTTCCAGTAGACATTGTTGATGCGATGCTGGATAGTTGTGGGGTAGAGCACACCGATCCACCTCCCATTTTTAGAAACATTGTGCATGATGTTGAGATGCCGTTATACACAAGTTGTACTAAGTTTACGAAGCTTAACGCTGTGTTGAGATTGTATAAGTTGAAAGCTAACAATAGATGGAGCGACAAAAGCTTCACGTCATTGCTGTCTTTGTTGAAAGAAATGCTTCCTGAAGGAAACGAGCTGCCAATCTCAACATACCAGGTAAAGAAATTGTTGTGCCCAATGGGAATGGATGCCAAGAAGATACATGCATGCCCTAATGATTGTGTATTATTTCAAAAGGACTATGCAGATTTGAAAGATTGTCCAAAATGTGGTGTGTCACGGTATAAATTGACGACTTCGGGGGAGTCCAAAATTGGTTCTCCTGCCAAGGTGATGTGGTATCTACCTATAATATCACGGTTTCAACGCTTGTTTGCCAATCCGATAGATGCGAAGAATTTGAGGTGGCATGCAGATGTTAAGAAAATTAATGATGGGATCCTACGACATGCGTCTGATTCCCCACAGTGGAAGAAGATTGATGTATTGTACCCTGAATTTGGTGAAGAAGTCAGGAATCTAAGACTTGGGCTTTGTACAGACGGGATGAATCCATACGGGACATTGAGCAGCCAACATAGCACTTGGCCAGTCATGCTTGTTATATACAATCTTCCTCCCTGGCTGTGTATGAAAAATAAGTACGTAATGATGTCGTTGTTGATATCGGGCCCTAAACAACCTGGAAATGACATCGATGTTTATCTTGAACCTCTGATTGATGACTTAAAGAAACTCTGGGGTGAAGGTGTGATGACCTATGATGCTTCACGAAGAGAGACATTTCGTTTGCATGCTATGTTGTTTTGCACTATTAATGACTTTCCAGCATATGGGAATTTGTCTGGATATAGTGTCAAAGGAGCTAAAGCGTGTCCTATATGTGAAGAGAACATTGATTCAACAAGACTAAAACATGGCGGTAAGAATATATATCTCGGTCATCGAAGGTTTCTTCCAAAATTCCATCTGTATCGTAGGAAGCGCAAAGCATTCAATTGATTGAATGAGGAACGCAGTGCACCTAAACCTATACCAGGGGAGGTTGTTTATGAAAGAATAAAAGACTTTGTCAATGAATTTGGTAAGAGATCACAAGGTACTACACAGAGTGACAATTCTTCATTCAAGAAGAAGTCAATATTTTGGGATCTTCCTTATTGGAGTTCTTTGACAGTCAGACATTGTATCGATGTAATGCACGTTGAGAAAAATGTCTGTGATAGCATCATTGGTACTCTGTTAAATATACCAGGTAAGACTAAAGATGGAATAAAATCCAGACTGGACCTACGTGAAATGGGAATAAGGTCAGAATTAACAGAAATATGTGAAATGGGTAGTAAAAGAACATACTTACCTCCCGCATGTTACACATTGTCTAGAAAAGAGAAGAAAGCATTTTGTGAATGCTTGATAAATGTTAAGGTGCCAAATGGTTGCTCATCCAACATCTGTAGATTGGTATCAATGAAAGATCTGAAGTTGATAGGACTTAAATCTCATGATTGTCACACTCTAATGCAACAAATATTGCCCGTGGCAATTCGATCTATATTGCCGAAGCATGTAAGGTTTGCAATCACCAGACTTTGTTTCTTTTTCAACAATCTCTGCAGCAAAGTTATTGACCCTGAGACTCTCAATAATTTGCAAAGAGAAGTGGTTGTTACCCTATGTCATCTTGAGATGTATTTCCCTCCTTCGTTCTTTGATATCATGGTACATCTTGTTGTCCACTTGACTAGGGAAGTGAAAATCTTGGGCCCGGTTTTCTTGCATTGGATGTATCCCTTTGAACGATACATGAGCATTTTTAAAGGTGATGTTCGAAACCGTTATCGGCCTGAAGGGAGTATTATTGAAGGTTATGTGGCGAGAGAGGTTATGGATTTCTGCAATGACTTTCTCAGTGGTAATGACACTCCTGATAATGACAAGAATATTGACGAGCTATTTGGCAAAGGAATTTTGGGATCACATGTGAAAGTAATCAGCCGTGAGAAGTTGGAACAAGGTCATTTGTATATTTTACACAACATGGACGAAGTGAACGTTTATATCGAGGAACATACCAATTTCATCAAAAGACAATATCCTCGAGCCAATACAATGTGGCTTGCTAGAGAGCATAACAAGACTTTTATTAAGTGGTTTGAAGATAAAGTCTTACATCAACTATCTCAAACACCAGATGATATTACTGAAACTATCAAATGCCTCGCCTTTAAACCAAAGTTGACTGTTATGTCTTATGAAGGGTATGACATTAATGGATTCACATATTACACAAAGCGCCAAGATGATAAGAGTTTCGTCCAAAATAGTGGGGTCACCCTTCAAGCATCGACTATGTTTTTTGCAAGTGCAAAGGATAAGAGTCCACGTGAAGCTAAAATGTCATATTACGGTGTCATTGAAGAGATATGGGAATTTGACTACATAGATTTCAGAATTCCGCTCTTCAAATGTAATTGGGTTGATAACACCAAAGGAGTTATAGTGGATGAATTGGGTTTCACTTTAGTGAACTTTGAAAAGATTGGCGAGAAGGCTGAACCATTCATATTGGCATCACAGGCGAAACAAGTATTTTATATCCATGATCCTGCAAATGATAAATGGTCGGTTGTTCTTCATGGTAAAAGACAGTTCATTGAAGATCCTATAGATGAAGAAGAGTACTATGATAAATATGATGACTCCAGTCCATTCTCAGTTGGGTTGCCAACTCCAGAAAATATTGAAGCTAATGATGACTTATATGTGCGCGGAGATCACAATGAAGGATTGTTAATTGATAAAAGATCACAATTTTAGAGGCATGCATGTTTATATTTTTTTATTGAAGCTAAATGTTTACTTTTTTAATATCAATATCATTTTCTGATTTGATGTTTCATTATCTTCTAGTTAATACAAATGCTAAACATTGTGGGAGGGTGCTAAAGAACTATAGGACCAATCTCACCCGAGATTACATACGCGATGCTGAGAGTAGGTTCTTGATCTATTTCAATTCTAGACATTGATCAGTATTTCACTAATTCTACACTAATAATTTTTGTTTGTATTCTCTTTGAAAAATAAATATAGGAAGAAGGCTATGCAGGACGGACATGACATAGCTATGCAAGATATGCAGGAAGAAGCCCCAATGAAGAGAAGCAGGATACAGATACAATACATAAAGTGCAGCACACACAAGTGGTTCAGATTCATATAACAACATGACAGACTAACACATATATAGTGCATAACAATAGCAGCTCCGAATTTACATACAACACTAACTTAGTACATATATAGTGGACTAAGGTGACGATACCACCTGCTAAAACAGGTTACCGACTACATGTTACGACTGGGAGGTCGTGATTCAGCAACGTATGCATTAGCAGGAGGACAAACATATCACCATATGAGGACAAACATATGGTGATCTGTTTGTCCTCCTGCTAATGCATACTGTTGCTGAATCACGACCTCCCAGTCGTAACATGTAGTTGTAGGTAACCTGTTTTACCAGGTGGGATCGTCACCTTATAAGTCCCACTATATATGTACTAAGCTAGTGTTGTATGTAAATTCGATGCTGCTCTTGTTATGTACTATATATGTGTTAGTCTGTCATGTTGTATGGACATCGATTGTATTGCTCAGGTATTATATAGTCTCATTAGATAATATGAAATATATCAATCTTATTTATATCACATTAATTATATATATACATCATTCTCTTTACAGGTGTTTAAAGCTGTCCCCACTACAGGAACGGACTTACCAGATGTACATGCTCCCTATACGATGGGAGAATTAAATGAAGTAAGAGAAGAATGGGCAACAACCATACAAATAGTGGGGATTTTGTAAATGAATTTCTGAATTATAATATGTGTGAATGTTTCTACATGTCTAGATGTTTCTACATGTGTCTGAGTGAAAATGAATGAAAGTGTTGGTTACTATATGAATGTTCTACATGTGTGAATGTGAATGAATGGAACTACAGATTGCTAGCTACATGAATGTTTCAAAATGTGTGAAAAATAAAATGGAACTACAGGTTGTATTGCTAAATGCATGTGTGAATATTTTTGTTGTTAAATTTGCAGGTTTGTGGCCTGTTGTTGGCTGATATCAATGGATGTCGTAAAACCTACAGTTCAGTTAACTGAACTGTAGGTTTCTCATCCTGCGACCAGCCACAACAGGTCTGCAGGTCTGTAAAAAAAAAACAATAGGCGTCGGTTATTTAGATATAACCGGCGCCTATTTCCTGTGGTGCGAACATATATGGTGTCGGTTTCTTAATACAAACCGACACTGATAGTGCCCAAGCTGGCGCCAATAACAGGCGTCGGTAATTGTAAACAACCGACACATAACTTTACAGTGTCGGTTATTTAAATGTAACTGACACATATTCTTTTGGCGCGAAGACATATTTTGTCGGTTGTTGGCTTATAACCGACACTGATAGCACCCAAGATGGCGCCCTTTCTGTGGCGCGAAGGGTTTGGGCGTCGGTTTCTTATCTAATAACCGACGCCTATAGTCCCCTGATGGCACGTTTTCAGTCACGCACGAAGAGTTTGGGTGTCGGTTCTGGAACCGACGCGTAATGGGTGACCTTTTAGTGTCGCCCACATAAGCGTCACTTGGAAACTGACACTAAAGGCCATAAATAACCGACACTAAAGGTAGGTTCTGTAGTAGTGCATCACTTAATCCAATTAGGCTTTGCCGAATTGATTAGCCTTCAACTCATGATTACTTTGGAACTAATCCATAAAATTTGGTGAGTTATTAACCGACATCATTAGGAACAGTAATATCAAACGGTCAACCCTTGGTCAACACATTCAAACGGTTTTGAAACCGTTTTCCCAAAAAAGTTAAATTAATCAAGCTGAAAAAACAGTACTTAATCCAATTAGGTTTGCCTAATTGATTAGCCTTCAACTCATGATTCCTTGGGAGTTAACCCATAAACATTGGTGGGTCATTAAACAACATAATTAGAAACAATAATCTCAAATGGTAAACCCTTGGTCAACTCACTCAAATGGTTTTGAAACCGTTTGCTCCCAAACGGTTTGCAAACTGGTGAAACCGTTTGGTCCCAACTTCAAAACCGTTTGCCCAAGATATTTGGTGAGGTTCTTGCTTATGATGATTTCATCATCATCAAGCTTAGTCCCTGAAGTTCTAACAACTTCTGATTTCATGAATTAATCAATTTCAACCAGCAATTAATCAAGATAATGAAGGAATCATTGAAATTACAAGATTGATGATTGAATAACAATGTAAAAGGGTTCAAGTTATAAAACCCACCTCCAATTGATCTCCAAAGCTCCAAGATCACGCCATCAATGGTGGATGAAGCTCTTGCAACTCCCCTTAGGCTCGTCCTTAAGCTTTTGATAGTAAAAGTTGGCTAGGGTTGAAGAGGAGATTGAAATAAGAAGAAATCAATGAAAGTGCCTTATAAAAATTCATTTAATCCCAAAAAGATGTCCGTCTCTTCCCCCATTATCTTCCTTAGGGACGAGGATATCTTGTTTTCCTCTTATTCCTCTCAATTATCCATGATTTAAAGAAAAGCAAATCAAGCACCTTAAATCATATTATATTAATATCCATATGTGAGTGGATATTTCTTTTTCATATAAAATTGTGAGTGAGTTATCCACTCCCTTGGATATGATCGTGCCTTTGCAAGGATTTAAACTCATCCACACACATATGAATTCAACCATTTTAATTTTGGTTGAAGGCCCTTTAATTACTACATTCAATTTTGCCCTAAATTAAATTAGGGTTTCGCTTAGGATTAAATCTTGATTATTTTAATATCAAGATTCTCTCTCCTCCAACTTAATTCAAATGAGGTGCCCCTCTCATTTTCTTTACTCTACATGATTCCAAGAAACATTAGGGACCTTATTGAAGTGGTAATTTGCATATTGAACCCTAGGTTTTGGGTAAATTGCACATTATACCAAAACTAGGTTTTAATGCACAAGGATTGATTTACAAGCTTAAACTTGATGCCCAAGCTTGTAAAAACCATACCACTACATCATATTCATTCTTATGATGTCTCAACATCAGAGGAATATCTTATCATTCAACATTTGCAATTTAACCCCTCAACTTGGGTAATTTGCACTTTAGTCCAAAATAAGAAAACAGTGCTTCAACATTGTTCAAACAGGACCAAAATTGAAACATAAGTTTCTCATGAGCTCTAATTACTATTACCAAGATAAGATTAAGAATCTACTCAACCTTATTAAGCAAAACATCTAGGGTTAATTCATAACCCAGGTCAGGGATGTTACACCTTTAATCCGACTACAACAACGGAGTGGATGGTGAGGAAGGGGCATAGCTCTGTACATGTTTGGATTGGTGATAACGCTTATCAATGTGCCACTACGACCTAAATAACTTGCGAAAATCTATCAAACATCACAGAAAACCTGGAACTTCCCCAACTAATCAACTCTTTGTCCTTGACGACGAGCAGGTGGAGCAACCACCTACAACTTCACCCAGCAGCGACTGAACCTCTCCATAACATCTCGAGCTCTCAACAATCATTTTCATCAACATCCTTATCTTCCTCAGTCTCATTCTTACCACCTACAACAACCCAATAGAGAGAGGAAAGAAGTAGCATATCCTTCTGTCCGTGTAGGTGGTGGTTTGCCCCAAATGAGGGGTCTTTAAAGAGATCCCAGGCTGTCGGAGCTAATGGTTCACTATATATCCCGATCGCCATCCTATTGTTTTAGATATGTGGCACCAAGGGGAATTGGTCTCAAAGGTACCCACTTCTCCATGAAAGACGGAGGTAGAAGACAACAAGGGGCCGTCAGATCTTGTCTACTAAGGATTGAGATCAAGCCCTTGCCCCAGCTGAACCGGCCACGCCTAAGAAAAAGGCACATGCCTACGTGACATGGAAATGTCACACCTAGGTACTGAATGGCCAAAGTTCTTGTCATCATATTAATAAACTTAGCATATCTTCCAAAATTTATGCAATCTAGTATAAACTTTCAAATAGGATGAAAAGTTGTAACATAGTTCTTCATCACACAAACCCTCTTATCCACAAATTTGAACCAGAAATCCAAATTTCAGTCATTTAACTTAAATAATTTAATGTGTATAAACCTTGATCTCAAATCAAATAATAATTGAATCTTGATCCTACAACTCCTAAATGCACATTATAGTCATAGCATACATCAAGTCTCATCAATTTGCCACTTGTGTTCATTATGAAAATGGACCTCTTGGTCTCCTAAGTACCCAAGTCGGTAAATAAAAGCTATTCATTGTAATTGGACTAAATTATATCTAATAATCATTCAAGGTATTCATATTCTATATGTGGTATCGAAACCCTAAAATCTGGGTCATCACATTCACCCCATCTTATATGGAATTTCGTCCTCGAAATTCAACTAATGTCATACAAAAGGGGATATCAAGGAGTCTAACTTCATATAGGTCAGCACTCCTAGGTATCAAAGCTATCATAGTTCTAGATATACCCTGAGTTGTCATCTTAGGACTTTAAAGTATCTTGGGTGTAACCACCCCACCTTATATAGGTTGAAGCATCATGTTTGTTTGTGGAGGATTTGAATCATCACTTAACATCTTAGTCATAACATAACATTGTAGTATTTTTGGATTAAATCCCCATAGTCCCTTAAGGACAAGGGTTTTATTTGCTCATAAGAAGTTAAGGAGGTATTACTAAAGGTTTCATCTTTCACCCTACTCACCTATGTTAGGTGATGTTAAGATCTCACAACTCGAATTACTAGAATTATCATGATTACAACATTAATGTGGTTTATGATCAACATCATACTAGGATTTCATCAGTAAAGGGAATTAATATTCATCATTGTTCATTAGGGTTTCACCCTATTATGTGAGATTAATTATCAAAGTAGAATCTTATATTCTTAAGGAGCGAGGTTGAGGACTATATTTTTGATCATGTTGTCTATAACCCAAATATATCTTTATTTCAAGCTCATGCTTTGAAAATATATACCTGGCATGTATGATATGAAGGGAAAGAGAATATGTTGAGTCAATCTTATCATGATTTCAAACTTATATCTTTCATTTATGATAGGGGGAAATTGTAGAATAGGTCAAGCTTATATGAGTGATTCTTCATATATAATCATCAAAATAGCTCAAGTGAGGTTTCTAGCATCATATATAAAGAAATAGAAGAATAAGGTACAACATGTGTGAGTATCTTATGCACAAGGCATTTTACTCTCTGAATTAGATTTTCTTATGTCACCTCTCTTGCAGCTAACGATGAGCTTCACAAGCATATGTCACTCGAGCTAGGACATAACTCAATCAAAAGGTTGACTTTCGGTTTATGATTTTTCTACCCATAACATTATTTGTACCCAACTCTCACACATAGGATTGAATCATGCCAAAAGGACTCAACTCATCTACTCAGGAGTAGCCCATCTTCGGACACATCATTTTACATGTATCACATATTTTTCATATATTAGGGGTAGGTCCTATGACCCTCTCCCTGTGAGTCTTACTCTCTCTAGAGTTCACCATGTATCTTGTCCTAACACGGGGGTCCTTCTTTGTAAAAGAGTTTGAGGCTTATGCACATTCAACTTTATCTTAACTCAGATTGCCTTAGTAAAAAGGGAGTATGATTTTTTTTCCGTCATCAAGAGTTAGCTTAGATTTTCCGAAATTGGATTTATCTCATATGCAACTTAAATCCTTATAAGGAAACTTACAACATTAGAGATCAAACTTAGGTAAGATTAGACCTTCCTGTTTCATATATAAATCAATCATCTACTCTAATTGTCACATATACAATAAGGCTCTAGACATCCAATATAAATCTACTCTCTTTTCTAGATTGATGTCACATCCTTTCACCTAGGTTGTATGAAAACTTACTACTCTCTTGTGTGAGGGACACATTTTCATATTTACATATATCTAATAAAATATTATATAAATTTTCTCTGAGAAGGCATGCGTCAGAGAAAACAGTCGAGGCTCGAGCCGATTGGAAAACAAAACCAAATCAGCAAAATCGAGTGTCCCGCACACAGTAGGTAGTCAAGTTCCATGTCACCTAGTGAAATGGTGAGAACATGGTGTAGACTAGTGTAGATACCCAATACATATGAGCTCTATATGGAAAGGGTTTTAGACACTTATCTAAACCTAGTTCTTGAACATCTAGGTTCTAACCTAGAGGCTAGGTCAAACCTTATTCCTATAGAACAACTTACTAAGTTTCTAGGGTTTTAAGTAAAATGTGAAGTTTAGTTTTATGTTTCATGGTGAGCAATTGTCAGGTGTAGCTATTGTTCATGCTCTGATACCAACTGTAACATCCCCAGATTTTCACATTCTCAAAACCCCATTGAGATGAGAAAACAAAATCCAAAAACGTTAAGCAATTGTATAAAAGTACGTTGTGGAAGCAATATGCACATACATGAACATACAACATAACATACACCATAACACATCTCAACATTCAACATGTAAATTTACAACATGAATTATTATAGCTTGGATTACATTTACATATTGAAAAATAGAAAATTACATAGTCTAAACATGTATGCTAACTAGGATCCTAGACAATAGGTAAAACCTGAACACTGCTCACTTCACATCTTTTATCCCACACTAGCTCTGAACCTAAAACATACGTGAAACAACGAATCAACACAATGTGTTGTGTACATGGGTAGAAAGATACATATATTTATGGTTTTCATAATTTGAAAAGACTTGCAGAAAGAAAGGAAGAAAATCATAGAAAACATTTCTTCGTTAAGAGAAATACAGCAATTTTTATTCATTTTCCTAGATGATTTGCATTATCAAGGTGGACTAGTACCAAAACATATATATTGGGCACATCCCCGTGTACCAAGTACTCTAAGGAAACTCCCCGTACACCATGCGCTCTAGGGAGGTGTACTAGTCAACATTCATCCATTCCCTCATAAGGGGGTAATGAACACCTTAATAACTATAAAATATCTACTCATCATTTATGTTTTTAAGTGACAAAACATCGAGTACTTACAGTAATACTACATCCAATATTTACAAATAAAAGAGCATACATAGATATCATGAGTCAACCAAGAAAACCATAGTAAAATACTTAAATAAACCCACGTACCTGAGTTCAGAGATTCATATATATTTTTTGGATCATCTACATAATCTGATCATCACCTGATTAATAGAAATTAATCATGATTAATATGTGTACATCATAAATAATGGTATTTTAGGTCCATATTAGGGTTTAGGTCAACCATAGGTTTATTGACCTAGAACATATGTATTATATTTTTCTACCGATCAGGATGTTATTATAAGGGCCTGGTCCAAATTTCATATTTTTGATGATTTATCTATTTTCTAGAATTAATATGAGGTTAAAAGCGTCTAATTCCATTCTAATATCAAAAGACCTAGTATTTGGACATTTCATTAATATTAAAGGTTGTATTTAGTATCCAAACAATATTAGTGTTCAAGAGTAATATTTCCAGGTTTTATGGCCACTATATGCTAATTATATTATTCAAATAATCTTAAAAGAAGCATCATCTTGTAAATGGAAAAATCAACCATAATACTACTTCAAAGGTCTAATTTAGGGGTCCTATAAGGAAGTAGACATTTTTCTGAGTCTGGGGATATTTTTGGGGCATTTATTGACCAAGGGGTCTATTTTTAATGAATATTGCAAGACCTGAGCATTTTCTGAGTTTTAGGAAAAAGATTTACCTTACTAGATCAGTAGGAGCCATCGGATCTGGAAGCCAAGTGAATTCGGAGCACCCACATAGTCCAAAAAGGTTGGGCGCAAGCCTCTATTTGGTTGGCGGTGAGGCATCACTGGTTTGTATTCACGGATCGCCCCACACCTCTCCCTGACCTCCAATAAACCGATCAAGTTTGTGTTTCTCTTGCTGAACTGCCCTTCTCTTTCAATTCTCGGCTTCTAACGTTCTCTGTCTCTTGAGTGTGCGAGCGTCGTCACACTGGAAGAACTATGGCCGGTGAGGCTCCATCGATCTTCATCCTCTGCCTCCGCCCGAAGGTGGCACCACAAGGACTCCTGACCTCTCCTCAAAAGCTCAAACAGAGCTTCCAGACAAGAATGTGGTATCTGCCCCTAGTGCCTCCTCGAGGTCTAGATCCGGCAAGCCCTCCCTCAAGATACAAGCTCCACGGTCGAGGATGAGGTTCCCTCTAGATTCATCTCTGAACAGAGATCTTTCTGGACGTTATTGGTGGTGTGATGGGGATCCACCCCCATGCCCCCACCCTTTAATCCGACTACAACAACGGAGTGGATGGAGAGGAAGGGGTAGAGCTCTGTACATGTTTGGCTTGGTGATAATGCTTATCAATGTGCCTCTACGACCTAGATAACTTGCACAGATCTATCAAACATCATAGACAACCTGGAACTTCCCCAACTAATCAACTCTTTGTCCTTGATGACGAGCAGGTGGAGCAACCACCTACAACTTCACCCAGCAGCGACTGAACCTCCCCATAGAATCTCGAGCTCTCAACGATCATTTTCATCAACATCCTTATCTTCCTCAGTCTCCTTCCCACCACCTATAGCAACCCAATAGAGAGTGGAAAGAAGCAGCATATCCTTCTCTCTATGTAGGTGGTGGTTTGCCCCAAATGAGGGGTCTTTAAAGAGATCCCAGGCTTCCAGAGCTAATGGTTCACTATATATCCCGATCACCATCCTATTGTTACAACCCATATTAGGGTTAGTCAAAAAAAACCTCGATTAGCGTAAAACACCTTGATTAGTGTTAAGTATTTTGTTAAACATCATGGTTAATTAAGATAAGCTAAGTCATGAATCAATAGTTGAGATTTACTCATATGAGGTAATTAATGATGATATCAATGTTGATTATTAAGTTCATTAAGTTGAATCAAGTAATCACAGATGCAATTAGAGCTTTGATCCAATGAAAAAGTCTAATCAGTATGCTTTCATGCCTTGAGTAGGTAGAGAAGTTCGTGCTTGAAAGGATGCAAAAGAAATCATCTAATTTGGACCTACGAGGCGAAAGTTATGACACTTTTGAGTTCTTGGGTTGATTTCGCAATTTACCCATTTATTAGCTTATTAACCCCAACGTTTCCTTTCTTCCTTATCCCATTTTCATTCTCACCCGATAGAACAGGCAAACCGTCAGAGCGGCGCCCGATAGATCTGAAGTAGGTCACGAGCAAAGGGGGCGATCATGGGGCGATTTCCTGGCCCTGGGCTCCGATCCAGCAGGGTGCCACTCCCCTCCTTCTTCTACCTCCTTCCTTCCTCCCTTCTCTCCCCTATCCACGGCCACGACCAGCAAGGCGGCGCCCCAAGCAGGCGGCCGACCTGCAGCTGGAGCTGCACGAAGCAGCGCCCAGGGGGGGCTCATTAGGTGCGGCCAGTACCAGGGACTACACTTCTAAGCTCGGCTCGAGGTCCACACCACGAATCTACAACCAGCTAGCTCTGAATCAGCACCTAGCAAGTTGCTGTGCATCTTGACCTACGGCGAGCAGCAGTTACGGCTGTTGTAGCTTGGGCAGAAGGGCACCGTTTTGGGCACCTAGCAGCTGAGGAGATACCTTGAGCTCCGATTCAGAGGTTCCAGCAGATTTCACAGCTCCTAGCTAAGTTCCAATCATTAATCAAAGCTCTTCTGTCAACTTGGATGAAGTGTTGGTTTGTTCTGTGCAAAGCAGCCGTGAACAGTGCAAATTCCAAGGTAGAAGACAATAGAAATCCACCCGGAATCAGACCCTGAACGCATCCCCGGACGAATCCGGATAGCCCAAATCAATGAGTAGGGTTTCATTCATTTATCATTAATAAACTCAGGCGTTTGAATATTTTGAGTTATGTGTGCGAATTACGCTGATAACAGGCGTTATCAGGCGTTGGACAGTGTTTGGCGTCGCCCGACTTTTTATTTCATAAACTGCTTCTAGATGTTGTTATATGATTAAATTTAGCATTTGAACAATATGGATTGAATCAGTAGATTTATATGGTTCATTGGAACCCAAATTACTCTTACCAGTGCACTAAGATGTTCATTTGAATGAATTCAATATGCATGTGCCAAATTGACTCGAGTTTGGGTTATTTATGAATTTTAAATCTGCCTGCATGCATGATATAAAGATTTCTCAGTAATTACAATGGTTTTGAGTATACTGCTCTGTCAGTTCTAGAATGATGTCGTATTGTGATTTGAACTGCAATCAAATAGATGAGGTAACTGAAACCCTAAGAGTAGGGTGTTACCATGTGATAAGTGAATGAGGTAACTGAAACCCTAAGGCTAGGGTGTTTAATGAATCAAGTATTTTGATACCAAAATTCTCAGTATGAAATGTGATATTCCTGTTTAAGTGTTTATATGTTAATCAGTTAATAGACTTAGGTGGCCTAACACCATAGAACCCCTTTGAGAGGTCTGCATCTTAGGGGTGAAACTCGTGTCCAACATCAACCGGTTGAGTAATTCTGGTGGCACGAGGTTTGATAGATAGTGTCCAACACCAACCGATTGAGTAATTTCGGTGGCACTGGGGGAAAATAATAAATAAAGTAAAGGGTTATCCAACACCAACCGGTTGAGTAATTATGGTGGTAACCCAGTGTTCACTCCCTGCGCCTGTGTGCTCAGGTTAGAGGAGGAGTCCAGAGCACTCATGGTGAGTGCAGAGGAGGCCGAAGAGCCTGTAGGTCGGAGAGCCTGTGGGTCCTGTAGCAGAACAGGACTGGAAGTCAGACTTAGCATTTCCCGGGTGTGTCGCTAAGTCTTGTACGGTGAGATCGTAGTTCACTACAGATCTTTGTATGCAGAGTACACTGCATATGATTAGGGCATAATAATAATATATATATGTAATCATATAGGATCACAGTAAATTTAATATGTTAAGAGATTAGACCTTCTGTGTTAATTCTCAATAACTGTTTATTTGTTTAAAATATCTGCTGTTAAATAGAAATGTGATTATTATCTGTAAATCTGCTATGTCATTAGAACTGCCCTGCTTAGTACTGCACTTATGCTTTATTTCAATTTTATATATCTGATGAGTTGTTTAGTGATAGCTAAATGAAATGCTATTCACTGAGCGAGTAGGCTCACTCCTCTACTCAAACATTTTCAGGTCAGCGACAGTTCCAGGAATCTGAAAGATCTTACCACCCTAGTCAGTAGAAGGTATATGTAGTTAGTTAGATAGCAGTCTCTTAGTCCTTTCCCCTCAGTCCTTGGGACATGGTGTGGGTGAGAGAGAGTATGTATGGCGAATGTGTAAAAGATGTAAATTAACTGTTATGTTTACTTTCTGTTAAACAATGTTACATGTTGTAAACTCTGTTTATGTTCTCTAGCCAGTTTAATTGAAATGCTTCCGCAATAGTTTATTATGTTTTAGTTTACAGCAATAATCCGGATATCATTACGAGGTTTTAAAAAGAAAAAGTTCTCAGTAATTTGTTGATGTGATAATCCCTCTGTCGCGCCCTAATCTCGTGATTAGTGGTTAGTGTGAGATCGGGGTGTGACATCTTGGTATCAGAGCGAGGTTGAGTACATAGTTACTCTAAGTCAAGGTCAGGGGACGACAAGAGACCAATAGGATTAGGACTTAAGTGTCTTCCTTCTAAATGCAATTTTCTAACAGGAAGTGTTCTGTTATACTATTGCAGATGGCAGGAAGAGGACGTGGTCACGAGAACCAAGTAAAGAGTTTATGTTGAATCGTCAGTGATCATTAGGGTCGAAAGATAGAGTTATAAGTGAGAAAAATAAGAAGTGATATGTCTTTAGCTCTGGGAGGTCTGAGTGTTTAGATACCCTGGCCAGGTGTCTGAATACTTAGATTGACCCGTATCAAGCTACTCTGTCTATTCTTCTCTAGATGCCCTGGCCAGGTATGCAGAGGAAGGATAGGCTAGAGAGAAACCCTAGAAATCTTAGGGTTAAGAAACTGGAAATTTATGCAGCAGTAAGAGATTAAACATAGGATGCGATGCAACTCTTGCTTTATATTGCTTATTTGATTGGAAATCATTAGAAATGCTCTTATATGTATGGATTTAGATTTTCAGTTTATATAATAAATATGATTCTTTTATATTGTTGTGTGTCATGAAGTGATTTATTTATTGTTTATATTCTTTGTATTAAGTATACCAGAAGTTATGTTTAAATGAGTTTGCCCTAAGTGGATATTCTTTCCACATGTTTGAGATTAATAGGAGTTAGTTAATCCTGAGTAGCTCTTGGCTTCAGGACTATAGGTTTGGCCTGGTCCGGCTGGCAGGATGCGTTACTGAGATCTAATGACTCCTATTAACAGTATAATAAGAGTAGACTCTGGATAATTTAGACTCACATCATAGTAAGAATGTGCATACACTAAGATGTTGAGATATAAGAGAAAGATTAGAACAACCAAGAATTAGTTGGAACTGATATCGGAGACCCAACATTGAGACCTCATATGAGCAATCCTTAATTAGAAATAAAGGAACACAATAAGGGTCAGATTAAATTTAATGATTAGGTGAGAAATACCCTTAATGGTACTAATCAATAATGCATAACAAATGCATGGATCCAATACATGATTAGTAAACCCTAGTGGAGGGTGTATCATTGTGAACCCTGGTTGAGGGTGTATCCTTGTGAAACCCTAGTGGAGGGTGTATCCTTGTGAAACCCTAGTTGAGGGTGTATCATTGCGATTGTTTATAGGCAACTTTATAATAAAGTTCTGCCTTAAACTAAGATAAGTCTATATCATGTGAGATAGCTGGACAATTCTAATGTGTGGCCTATGCATTATATGCTAAGGGTGAGTATTCTGTGATGGAATGCATTAAGAGGGGAAATACCTTAATACAAGATAAAGTTGGTTAACTCAAGGGGGTCTGAATTAATGAGAAATGGGGAACCCTAACCCTAAAATGGGGAAAAGGGAATGATAAGCCCTGTTTGATAGTGAACCCTAATTCCTGGTTAAGGAATGATGGTGTTACTATTGTATCACATGATGTGATGAATATCTTGTATGACTGTTATCATGCCTAATAACCATGCAGGTATGATGAGATGATGTATATAGCCAAGTTTGGGCTGTGACATTTATAAAATAAATGTTGATTGGCTTTTTGTGTGTTGATGTTGTTGTTGCTTAATAAAAGTAATAATGTGTACGGATTTTATGAACCATGTGAATAAGTTGTTGCCTAGTGAGAGGTGACAAGATGTGAATGGCCTTGTGAGCCATGTGTGATGCTTGGGTAACAAGTATCATGTTTATTTGTAGCATTTGTGTTAATAAGTTATGCTAGGGAACTTGGCTGATGTTACATTTCTGTTATATATCTATAGTTCATTGATGATTATTCATATCTGTTGTATCCATTACAAGTAGATGGATGAACTTATGAGATCTAAAGTTTGATTTCAAACTAAGGAAGCAAAGTCACACCACAATAATGCTATGTTACTGATAAGGACCAAACCCTAGAATGTTTAGAGTTGAAGTAGTTCAAGGGATGTCACTAGTGAATTGACCTTGAATACTAGCATCTCTATAAAACAAAATCATGAGATTTGCACTATGAAAAGTAAACTAGTATTGATAGTAATCCAGGGTTTAAAGGTAGTTAATCTGAAAGGTAGATAAACAATATGAAAATGATTCAGAGAAAAGAATAAGATACAAATTTGAAATGTAACAAATGTGTTTGAAACAAAAGGAGAAATACAATATAAGTGAAGTGCGATATGAAATAAATTCTTACAGTAATAATAAGAATGAGGAATAATCTATTCTTACCTTGCGTGTTTCAATTTTTTTGGGATGTTTATTCGATATGATCAAAATGAGAAGGATAAGTAACAAGAAGTAAGTAGCATAGAATGAGGAGAATTACTCGTCACATGATCTGGAATTAGTTGTTGTAGTTCATGCTCATAAGACATAATGTTACTATCTTTATGGTGAGGTGTGCCAGGTGTTTATAGATCATAAGAGCTTAAAATATATCTTTACCCAGAAGGATCTGAATCTTAGACAGCGGAGATGATTAGAATTGATTAAGGATTATGATATAATGATAGATTATCATCCTGGAAAGGTGAATATGGTAGCAGATGCCCTCAGCAGGAAGTCAAGTTCAACAACTGATGCATTCTCTATGGCATGTTTCAAGAGAGACCTGCTAGTAGAAATGCGGAAGTTGAACATAGACTTAGGGGTGATAGAGTAGAGCGGTTTGACTGCACAGATGCAAGTCAAGCCTACTTTTTACGATCAGATTAAGGAACTACAGTAGGGTGATAGTAAGTTGCAACAGATCATGCATGACATGACAAAGGAAAAGAGACCAGAGTTTAAGTTTTTAGATGATGATGTGTTGTATCAGCATGACATGTTGTGTGTACCTTGAGACAGTGATTTGAAAGAAAAGATTCTTGTGGAAGTGCATGCATCGATGTATTCTATGCATCCAGGCAACACTAAGATGTATATGAATCTCAAGGAGTTGTATTGGTGGCCTGGTGTGGAAAGAATGTAGCTGAGTATGTGGTTAGGTGCAATGTGTGTCAGCAGGTTAAGGCTGAGCATCAGAAACTTGTAGGTATTTTGTAGTCTCTTCCTATACCAGAGTGGAAATGGGAACATATCATAATGGATTTTGTGGTAGGGTTACCCCAGACACCTAAAGGTTGTGACTCGATATGGTGATTGTGGATAGACTGACTAAGTCTACTCACTTTCTTCATATCAAGTCAACCTCTGATGTTCCGAAGTTGGCTAAGATATACGGGGATAAGATAGCCAGGTTGCATGGTATTCTAGTTTCAATTATATCTGATAGAGATCCTAAGTTCACATCCAGGTTTTGGAATCAGTTGCATCGTGCTTCGGGCACAAAGTTGAGATTCTGTACAACTTTCCATGCACAGACTAACGGTCAGTCAGAAAGGGTCATTCAGATTCTTGAGGACATGCTGAGAGCAGTAAAAAGCTGCATAGGATAGGCAGAAGAGTTATGTTGAGATGAGACGTTGACCTCTTAGAGTTTGAGGTTGGTGATGAAGTGTATTTGAAAGTTTCACCATAAAGAAGAGTGTTGAGGTTTGGTAAGAGAGGCAAACTGACTTCTAGGTTTATGGGCTCATATCCTATCATTGAGAGGATTGGACCTGTAGCCTATAGGTTGGAATTGCCATCTGAGTTGGCTAATTTACTTGATGTGTTTCATGTATCGATGTTGAAGAAATTCTACCCTGGTACAGAAAAGATAATAGACCCAGAACCTACACAGCTTAGATCAGATGTGTCTTATGTTGAGGGACCAGTACAGATAGTTGATCGGAGGATCAAGAAACTCATGAATCGTGAGATACCATTCGTGAAAGTTTTGTGGAGGAATCATAACCTAGAGGAAGCTACGTGGGAGTTTGAATCTGAGATACGTAACAAGTTTCCTTTTCTCTTTTAGGAATTTCGGGACGCAATTCTTATAAGGGAGGGAGATTGTTACAACCCATATTAGGGTTAGTAAAAAAACCTCGATTAGCGTGAAACACCTTGATTAGTGTTAAGTATTTTGTTAAACATCATGGTTAATTAAGATAAGCTAAGTCATGAATCAATAGTTGAGATTTACTCATATGAGGTAATTAATGATGATAGCAATGTTGATTATTAAGTTCATTAAGTTGAATCAAGTAATCACAGATGCAATTAGAGCTTTGATCCAATGAAAAAGTCTAATCAGTATGCTTTCATGCCTTGAGTAGGTAGAGAAGTTCGTGCTTGAAAGGATGCAAAAGAAATCATCCAATTTGGACCTACGAGGCGAAAGTTATGACACTTTTGAGTTCTTGGGTTGATTTCGCAATTTACCCATTTATTAGCTTATTAACCCCAACGTTTCCTTTCTTCCTTATCCCATTTTCATTCTCACCCGATAGAATAGGCAAACCGTCAGAGCGGCGCCAGATAGATCTGAAGTAGGTCACGAGCAAAGGGGGCGATCATGGGGCGATTTCCTGGCCCTGGGCTCCGATCCAGCAGGGTGCCACTCCCCTCCTTCTCCTACCTCCTTCCTTCCTCCCTCCTCTCCCCTATCCACGGCCACGACCAGCAAGGCGGTGCCCCAAGAAGGCGGCCGACCTACAGCTGGAGCTGCACGAAGCAGCGCCCAGGGGGGCTCATTAGGTGCGGCCAGTACCAGGGACGACACCTCTGAGCTCGGCTCGAGGTCCACACCACGAATCTACAACCAGCTAGCTCTGAATCAGCACCTAGTAAGTTGTTGTGCATCTTGACCTGCGGCGAGCAGCAGTTACGGCTGCTGTAGCTTGGGCAGAAGGGCACCATTTTGGGCACCTAGCAGCTGAGGAGCTACCTTGAGCTCCGATTCAGAGGTTCCAGCAGATTTCACAGCTCCTAGCTAAGTTCCAATCATCAATCAAAGCTCTTCCGTCAACTTGGATTAAGCGTTGGTTTGTTCTGTGCAAAGCAGCCGTGAACAGTGCAAATTCCAAGGTAGAAGACAATAGAAATCCACCCGGAATCAGACCCTGAACGCATCCCCGGACGAATCCGGATAGCCCAAATCAAAGTGAGTAGGGTATCATTCATTTATCATTAATAAACTCAGGCGTTTGAATATTTTCAGTTATGTGCGCGAATTACGCTGATAACAGGTGTTATCAGGCGTTGGACAGTGTTTGGCGTCGCCCGACTTTTTATTTCATAAATTGCTTCTAGACGTTGTTATATGATTAAATTTAGCATTTGAACAGTATGGATTGAATCAGTAGATTTATATGGTTCATTGGAACCCAAATTACTCTTAGCAGTGCACTAAGATGTTCATTTGAATGAATTCAATATGCATGTGCCAAATTGACTCGAGTTTGGGTTATTTATGAATTTTAAATCTGCCTGCATGCATGATATAAAGATTTCTCAGTAATTACAATGGTTTTGAGTATACTGCTCTATCAGTTCTAGAATGATATCGTATTGTGATTTGAACTGCAATCAAATAGATGAGGTAACTGAAACCCTAAGAGTAGGGTGTTGCCATGTGATAAGTGAATGAGGTAACTGAAACCCTAAGGATAGGGTGTTTAATGAATCAAGTATTTTGATACCAAAATTCTCAGTATGAAATGTGATATTCCTGTTTAAGTGTTTATATGTTAATCAGTTAATAGACTTAGGTGCCCTAACACCGTAGAACCCCTTTGAGAGGTCTGCATCTTAGGGGTGAAACTCGTGTCCAACATCAACCGGTTGAGTAATTCTGGTGGCACGAGGTTTGATAGACAGTGTCCAACACCAACCGATTGAGTAATTTCAGTGGCACTGGGGAAAAATAATAAATAAAGTAAAGGGTTATCCAACACCAACCGGTTGAGTAATTCTGGTGGTAACCCAGTGTTGACTCCCTGCGCCTGTGTGCTCAGGTTAGAGGAGGAGTCCAGAGCACTCATGGTGAGTGCAAAGGAGGCCGGAGAGCCTGTGGGTCCTGTAGCAGAACAGGACTGGAAGTCAGACTTAGCATTTCCCGGGTGTGTCGCTAAGTCTTGTACGGTGAGATCGTAGTTCGCTACAGATCTTTGTATGCAGAGTACACTGCATATGATTAGGGCATAATAATAATATATATATATGTAATTTTTATAGGATCACAGTAAATTTAATATGTTAAGAGATTAGACCTTCTGTGTTAATTCTCAATAACTGTTTATTTGTTTAAAATATTTGTTGTTAAATAGAAATGTGATTATTATCTGTAAATCTGCTATGTCATTAGAACTTCCCTGCTTAGTAATGCACTTATGCTTTATTTCAATTTTATATATCTGATGAGTTGTTTAGTGATAGCTAAATGAAATGCTATTCACTGAGCGAGTAGGCTCACTCCTCTACTCAAACATTTTCAGGTCAGCGACAGTTCCAGGAATCTGAAAGATCTTACCACCCTAGTCAGTAGAAGGTATATGTAGTTAGTTAGATAGCGGTCTCTTAGTCCTTTCCCCTCAGTCCTTGGGACATGGTGTGGGTGAGAGAGAGTATGTATGGAGAATGTGTAAAAGATGTAAATTAACTGTTATGTTTACTTTCTGTTAAACAATGTTACAAGTTGTAAACTCTGTTTATGTTCTCTAGCCAGTTTAATTGAAATGCTTCCGCAATAGTTTATTATGTTTTAGTTTACAACAATAATCCGGATATCATTACGAGGTTTTAAAAAGAAAAAGTTCTCAGTAATTTGTTTATGTGATAATCCCTCCGTCGCGCCCTAATCTCGTGATTAGTGGTTAGTGTGAGATCGGGGTGTGACATCTTGGTATCGGAGCGAGGTTGAGTACATAGTTACTCTAAGTCAAGGTCAGGGGACGACAAGAGACCAATAGGATTAGGACTTAAGTGTCTTCCTTCTAAATGCAATTTTCTAACAGGGAGTGTTCTGTTATACTATTGCAGATGGCAGGAAGAGGACGTGGTCACGAGAACCAAGTAAAGAGTTTATGTTGAATCGTCAGTGATCATTAGGGTCGAAAGATAGAGTAATAAGTGAGAAAAATAAGAAGTGAAATGTCTTTAGCTCTGGGAGGTCTGAGTGTTTAGATACCCTGGCCAGGTGTCTGAATACTTAGATTGACCAGTATCAAGCTACTCTGTCTATTCTTCTCTAGATGCCCTGGCCAGGTATGCAGAGGAAGGATAGGCTAGAGAGAAACCCTAGAAATCTTAGGGTTAAGAAACTGGAAATTTATGCAGGAGTAAGAGATTAAACATAGGATGTGATGCAACTCTTGCTTTATTTTGCTTATTTGATTGGAAATCATTAGAAATGCTCTTATATGTATGGATTTAGATTTTCAGTTTATAGAATAAATATGATTCTTTTATATTGTTGTGTGTCATGAAGTGATTTATTTATTGTTTATATTCTTTGTATTAAGTATACCAGAAGTTATGTTTAAATGAGTTTGCCCTAAGTGGATATTCTTTCCACATGTTTGAGATTAATAGGAGTTAGTTAATCCTGAGTAGCTCTTGGCTTCAGGACTATAGGTTTGGCCTGGTCCGGCTGGCAGGATGCGTTACTGAGATCTAATGACTCCTATTAACAGTATAATAAGAGTAGACTCTGGATAATTTAGACTCACATCATAGTAAGAATGTGCATACACTAAGATGTTGAGATATAAGAGAAAGATTAGAACAACCAAGAATTAGTTGGAACTGATATCGGAGACCCAACATTGAGACCTCATATGAGAAATCCTTAATTAGAAATAAAGGAACACAATAAGGGTCAGATTAAATTTAATGATTAGGTGAGAAATACCCTTAATGGTACTAATCAATAATGCATAACAAATGCATGGATCCAATACATGATTAGTAAACCCTAGTGGAGGGTGTATCATTGTGAACCCTGGTTGAGGGTGTATCCTTGTGAAACCCTAGTGGAGGGTGTATCCTTGTGAAACCCTAGTTGAGGGTGTATCATTGCGATTGTTTATAGGCAACTTTATAATAAAGTTCTGCCTTAAACTAAGATAAGTCTGTATCATGTGAGATAGCTGGACAATTCTAATGTGTGGCATATGCATTATATGCTAAGGGTGAGTATTATGTGATGGAATGCATTAAGAGGAGAAATACCTTAATACAAGATAAAGTTGGTTAACTCAAGGGGGTCTGAATTAATGAGAAATGGGGAACCCTAACCCTAATTTGGGGAAAAGGGAATGATAAGCCTTGTTTGATAGTGAACCCTAATTCCTGGTTAAGGAATGATGGTGTTACTATTGTATCACATGATGTGATGAATATCTTGTATGACAGTTATCATGCCTAATAACTATGCAGGTATGATGAGATGATGAATATAGCCAAGTTTGGGCTGTGACATTTATAAAATAAATGTTGATTGGCTTTTTGTGTGTTGATGTTGTTGTTGCTTAATAAAAGTAATAATGTGTACGGATTTTATGAACCATGTGAATAAGTTGTTGCCTAGTGAGAGGTGACAAGATGTGAATGGCCTTGTGAGCCATGTGTGATGCTTGGGTAACAAGTATCATGTTTATTTGTAGCATTTGTGTTAATAAGTTATGCTAGGGAACTTGGCTGATGTTACATTTCTGTTATATATCTATAGTTCATTGATGATTATTCATATCTGTTGTATCCATTACAAGTAGATGGATGAACTTATGAGATCTAAAGTTTGATTTCAAACTAAGGAAGCAAAGTCACACCACAATAATGCTATGTTACTGATAAGGACCAAACCCTAGAATGTTTAGAGTTGAAGTAGTTCAAGGGATGTCACTAGTGATTTGACCTTGAATACTAGCATCTCTATAAAACAAAATAATGAGATTTGCACTATGAAAAGTAAACTAGTATTGATAGTAATCAAGGGTTTAAAGGTAGTTAATCTAAAAGGTAGATAAACAATATGAAAATGATTCAGAGAAAAGAATAAGATACAAATTTGAAATGTAACAAATGTGTTTGAAACAAAAGGAGAAATACAATATAAGTGAAGTGCGATATGAAATAAATTCTTACAGTAATAATAAGAATGAGGAATAATCTATTCTTACCTTGTGTGTTTCAATTTTTTGGGGATGTTTATTCTATACGATCAAAATGAGAAGGATAAGTAACAAGAAGTAAGTAGCATAGAATGAGGAGAATTACTCGTCACATGATCTGGAATTAGTTGTTGTAGTTCATGCTCATAAGACATGACGTTACTATCTTTATGGTGAGGTGTGCCAGGTGTTTATAGATCATACGAGCTTAAAATATATCTTTACCCAGAAGGATTTGAATCTTAGACAGCGGAGATGATTAGAATTGATTAAGGATTATGATATAATGATAGATTATCATCCTGGAAAGGTGAATATGGTAGCAGATGCCCTCAGCAGGAAGTCAAGTTCAACAACTGATGCATTCTCTATGGCATGTTTCAAGAGAGAGCTGCTAGTAGAAATGCGGAAGTTGAACATAGACTTAGGGGTGATAGATTAGAGCGGTTTGACTGCACAGATGCAAGTCAAGCCTACTTTTTACGATCAGATTAAGGAACTACAGTAGGGTGATAGTAAGTTGCAACAGATCATGCATGACATGACAAAGGAAAAGAGACCAGAGTTTAAGTTTTTAGATGATGATGTGTTGTATCAGCATGACATGTTGTGTGTACCTTGAGACAATGATTTGAAAGAAAAGATTCTTGTGGAAGTGCATGCATCGATGTATTCTATGCATCCAGGCAACACTAAGATGTATATGAATCTCAAGGAGTTGTATTGGTGGCCTGGTGTGGAAAGAATGTAGCTGAGTATGTGGTTAGGTGCAATGTGTGTCAGTAGGTTAAGGCTGAGCATCAGAAACCTGTAGGTATTTTGTAGTCTCTTCCTATACCAGAGTGGAAATGGGAACATATCACAATGGATTTTGTGGTAGGGTTACCCCGGACACCTAAAGGTTGTGACTCGATATGGTGATTGTGGATAGACTGACTAAGTCTGCTCACTTTCTTCATATCAAGTCAACCTCTGATGTTCCGAAGTTGGCTAAGATATATGGGGATAAGATAGTCAGGTTGCATGGTATTCCAGTTTCAATTATATCTGATAGAGATCCTAAGTTCACATCCAGGTTTTGGAATCAGTTGCATCGTGCTTCGGGCACAAAGTTGAGATTCTGTACAACTTTCCATGCACAGACTAACGGTCAGTCAGAAAGGGTCATTCAGATTCTTGAGGACATGCTGAGAGCAGTAAAAAGCTGCATAGGATAGGCAGAAGAGTTATGTTGAGATGAGACGTTGACCTCTTAGAGTTTGAGGTTGGTGATGAAGTGTATTTGAAAGTTTCACCATAAAGAAGAGTGTTGAGGTTTGGTAAGAGAGGCAAAGTGACTTCTAGGTTTATGGGCTCATATCCTATCATTGAGAGGATTGGACCTGTAGCCTATAGGTTGGAATTGCCATCTGAGTTGGCTAATTTACTTGATGTGTTTCATGTATCGATGTTGAAGAAATGCTACCCTGGTACAGAAAAGATAATAGACCCAGAACCTACACAGCTTAGATCAGATGTGTCTTATGTTGAAGGACCAGTACAAATAGTTGATCGGAGGATCAAGAAACTCATGAATCGCGAGATACCATTAGTGAAGGTTTTGTGGAGGAATCATAACCTAGAGGAAGCTACGTGGGAGTTTGAATCTGAGATGCGTAACAAGTTTCCTTTTCTCTTTTAGGAATTTCAGGACGAAATTCTTATAAGGGAGAGAGATTGTTACAACCCATATTAGGGTTAGTAAAAAAAAAACCTCGATTAGCGTGAAACACCTTGATTAGTGTTAAGTATTTTGTTAAACATCATGGTTAATTAAGATAAGCTAAGTCATGAATCAATAGTTGAGATTTACTCATATGAGGTAATTAATGATGATAGCAATGTTGATTATTAAGTTCATTAAGTTGAATCAAGTAATCACAGATGCAATTAGAGCTTTGATCCAATGAAAAAGTCTAATCAGTATGCTTTCATGCCTTGAGTAGCTAGAGAAGTTCATGCTTGAAAGGATGCAAAAGAAATCATCCAATTTGGACCTACGAGGCGAAAGTTATGACACTTTTGAGTTCTTGGGTTGATTTCGCAATTTACCCATTTATTAGCTTATTAACCCCAACGTTTCCTTTCTTCCTTATCCCATTTTCATTCTCATCCGATAGAACAGGCAAACCGTCAGAGCGGCGCCCGATAGATCTGAAGTAGGTCACGAGCAAAGGGGGCGATCATGGGGCGATTTCCTAGCCCTGGGCTCCGATCCAGCAGGGTGCCACTCCCCTCCTTCTTCTACCTCCTTCCTTCCTCCCTTCTCTCCCCTATCCACGGCCACGACCAGCAAGGCGGTGCCCCAAGCAGGCGGCCGACCTGTAGCTGGAGCTGCACGAAGCAGCGCCCAGGGGGGGCTCATTAGGTGCGGCCAGTACCAGGGACGACACCTCTGAGCTCGGCTTGAGGTCCACACCACGAATCTACAACCAGCTAGCTCTGAATCAGCAACTAGCAAGTTGCTGTGCATCTTGACCTGCGGCGAGCAGCAGTTACGGCTACTGTAGCTTGGGCAGAAGGGCACCATTTTGGGCACCTAGCAGATGAGGAGCTACCTTGAGCTCCGATTCAGAGGTTCCAGCAGATTTCACAGCTCCTAGCTTAGTTCCAATCATCAATCAAAGCTCTTCCGTCAACTTGGATTAAGCGTTGGTTTGTTCTGTGCAAAGTAGCCGTGAACAGTGCAAATTCCAAGGTAGAAGACAATAGAAATCCACCCAGAATCAGACCCTGAACGCATCCCCGGACAAATCCGGATAGCCCAAATCAAAGTGAGTAGGGTTTCATTCATTTATCATTAATAAACTCAGGCGTTTGAATATTTTCAGTTATGTGCGCGAATTACGTTGATAACAGGTGTTATCAGGCGTTGGACAGTGTTTGGCGTCGCCCGATTTTTTATTTCATAAATTGCTTCTAGACGTTGTTATATGATTAAATTTAGCATTTGAACAGTATGGATTGAATCAGTAGATTTATATGGTTCATTGGAACCCAAATTACTCTTAGCAGTGCACTAAGATGTTCATTTGAATGAATTCAATATGCATGTGCCAAATTGATTCGAGTTTGGGTTATTTATGAATTTTAAATCTGCCTGCATGCATGATATAAAGATTTCTCAGTAATTACAATGGTTTTGAGTATACTGCTCTATCAGTTCTAGAATGATATCGTATTGTGATTTGAACTGCAATCAAATAGATGAGGTAACTGAAACCCTAAGAGTAGGGTGTTGCCATGTGATAAGTGAATGAGGTAACTGAAACCCTAAGGATAGGGTGTTTAATGAATCAAGTATTTTGATACCAAAATTCTCAGTATGAAATGTGATATTCCTGTTTAAGTGTTTATATGTTAATCAGTTAATAGACTTAGGTGCCCTAACACCGTAGAACCCCTTTGAGAGGTCTGCATCTTAGGGGTGAAACTCGTGTCCAACATCAACCGGTTGAGTAATTCTGGTGGCACGAGGTTTGATAGACAGTGTCCAACACCAACCGATTGAGTAATTTCAGTGGCACTGGGGAAAAATAATAAATAAAGTAAAGGGTTATCCAACACCAACCGGTTGAGTAATTCTGGTGGTAACCCAGTGTTGACTCCCTGCGCCTGTGTGCTCAGGTTAGAGGAGGAGTCCATAGCACTCATGGTGAGTGCAGAGGAGGCTGGAGAGCCTGTGGGTCCTGTAGTAGAACAGGACTGGAAGTCAGACTTAGCATTTCCCGGGTGTGTCGCTAAGTCTTGTACGGTGAGATCGTAGTTCGCTACAGATCTTTGTATGCAGAGTACACTGCATATGATTAGGGCATAATAATAATATATATATGTAATCATATAGGATCACAGTAAATTTAATATGTTAAGATATTAGACCTTCTGTGTTAATTCTCAATAACTGTTTATTTGTTTAAAATATCTGTTGTTAAATAGAAATGTGATTATTATCTGTAAATCTGCTATGTCATTAGAACTGCCCTGCTTAGTACTGCACTTATGCTTTATTTCAATTTTATATATCTGATGAGTTGTTTAGTGATAGCTAAATGAAATGCTATTCACTGAGCGAGTAGGCTCACTCCTCTACTCAAACATTTTCAGGTCAGCGACAGTTCCAGGAATCTGAAAGATCTTACCACCCTAGTCAGTAGAAGGTATATGTAGTTAGTTAGATAGCGGTCTTTTAGTCCTTTCCCCTCGGTCCTTGGGACATGGTGTGGGTGAGAGAGAGTATGTATGGTGAATGTGTAAAAGATGTAAATTAACTGTTATGTTTACTTTATGTTAAACAATGTTACATGTTGTAAACTCTGTTTATGTTCTCTAGCCAGTTTAATTGAAATGCTTCCGCAATAGTTTATTATGTTTTAGTTTACAGCAATAATCTGAATATCATTACGAGGTTTTAAAAAGAAAAAGTTCTCAGTAATTTGTTTATGTGATAATCCCTCCGTCGCGCCCTAATCTCATGATTAGTGGTTAGTGTGAGATTGGGGTGTGACACCTATTGTCTCGGATACGTGGCACCAAGGGGACTTGGTCTCAAAGGTACCTACTTCTCCATGAAAGACGGATGTAGAAGACAACAAGGGGTCGTCAGATCTTCTCTACTATATATTGAGATCAAGCCCTTGCCCCAGCTGAACCGGCCACGCCTAAGAAAAAGGCACATGCCTGCGTGACACACAAATGTCACACCTAGGTACTGAATGGCCAAAGTTCTTGTCATCATATGAATAAACTAAGCATGTCTTCAAAAACTTATGCAATCTAGTATAAACTTTCAAATAGGATGAAAAGTTGTAACATAGTTCTTCGTTATACAAACCCTCTTATCCACAAATTTGAAACCAGAAATCCAAAATTCGATCATCTAACTTAAATAATTGAATGTGTATAAACCTTGATCTCAAATCAAATAATAATTGAATCTTGATCCTACAACTCCTAAATGCACATTATAGTCATAGCATACATCAAGTCTCATCAAGTTGCCACTTGTGTTCATTATGACTACTAAATGGGCCTCTTGGTCTCCTAAGTACCCAAGTCGGTAAATAAAATCTATTCATTGTAATTGGACTAAATTATATCTAATAATCATTCAAGGTCTTCATATTCTATATGTGGTATCAGAACCCTAAAATCTGGGTTATCACACCTCCAACTTCACATTCATTTGATGCAAGGACACCAACATGTCCCGCCTATGACACACAAAAGAATACAACTGTGCCTTCTCAATAGATGAAGACAAAGAATACTTCCTACTCGAAGCATCTACCACCACGTTTGCCTTCCCTGGATGGTAATCTATGGTGCAATTATAATCTTTGATTAACTCTAGCAAGTGATGCTGCCACATATTTGACTCCTACTTCGAGAAGTTGTAATGTAGGTTCTTGTGGTTAGTGAAGATCTTATACTCCTCTCCATAAAGGTAGTGTCTCCATATCTTCAAGGCATGGACCACAACAACAAGCTCTAAATCATGCATCAGTAGCTCTCCTCATGTTTCTTGAGCTGTCATGAAGTAAAAGAAATCACGTTCTTATCTTGCATCAACACACAACCAAAACCATTCTTCAATGCATAACATAAGACAATGTAAGCTTTTCCTAGTTCATGAAACATTAGCACCGGTTCATAGGTCAACTTCTCCTTCAGAAGCCGGAAAGAATGCTGACACTTGTCATCCCAAACAAACGATAGAACTTTCCTCATCAACTTCATTAAGGGTAACACCACTGGGCTGAAGTTCTTAATGAACCTTCTGTATATCCTACCAAGCCAAGGAAACTATGAACCTATTTCGGCATCTTTAGTTTCTCCCATTCTAACACTGACTGTACCTTCTTGGGATTCACACACACATACCTTCAGTAGACATCACACACCCAAGAAAAGACACCTCTTTCAGCCAAAACTCACACTTGTTGAACTTGGCGTACAACTTGTGCTGTCTCAATAGGGTCAATGCCTATCGTAAATGCTGCTCATGTTGCTGGATATCTCTAGAATATATCAGGATGTCATCGATGAACACAAGCACGAATTGGTCAAGATAAGGTCTGAACACCCTATTCATCAGGTCCATGAACACTGTCGGTGCACTGGTTATCCCAAATAGCACAACGACAAACTCATAGTGGTCATACCGACTCCTAAAAGCTAAATGTCATCTGCCTTGATCCACAACTGATGATATCTTGACCTCAGGTCTATCTTAGAAAAGATTGGAACACCCCTCAACTAATCAAACAGATTGTCTATCCACGACAACTGATACTTGTTCTTGATTGTCACCTTATTCAACTGCAGTAATCGATGCATACCTCATGGAACCATCTTCCTTCTTGACAAATAACACAGGAGCACCCCAAGGGGACACACACAATCTGATAAAACACTTCTCAAGAAACTCATGCAACTGTTTCTTCAACTCTTGCATCTTATCTAGCGCCATCCTGTACGGTGTCTATGCAATCAGATGCATACAAGGCATGAGATTGATCTCAAATTCAATCTTTCTAGGAGGGGAAACACCTGGGAACTCATCGGGAAACACATCCTAAATCTCACAAACAACTGGAACTTCCTGGATACGAGGACCCCTCACCTTGGTATCTACCACATGTTCCAAGAATGCTTCACAACCTTGCCTCATCGGCCTCTCTGCAGTCATCGCAGACACCATGCACGTTGGAAGAATCTTCCTATCTCCTTGAAAGATCCACGAAACACCACCGTTATAGAACGTAGCCACCTTGGAACTATAGTCCAAGACCACCTGATACTTCTCCAAAGTATCCATACTGAGGATCACATCGAATCCATGCATATCAAGTGGTATAAGGTCCACTTGAATGTTGCATCCCGGGAAAGAAAGAACACAAGATGGACACACCTCCCACAACTCAGAGGAGCCAACCAAAGGGGTTTCTAGGAGAAGACTATCTGACCTACAACTAATAGACAAAGAACAACTAGCAATCACTTCTCTAGTGATAAAAGAGTGTGTCGCACCTGGTTCAACCAAAATAGATATGAAGCAAGAAGAAGACAAATCAAAATGAAATAACTCCATCTAACTTGTCACGACCCCAGGGATGACTACTCCTTCTGTCTGACTCATAGAATAGAATCAAGCCAATGCCTATTGTCACCCCATTCCTCTACTAGCTTGCCTAGACAAACCAACCTATAATTCCTGACTGTGTCCTCTTCCACTGTCACTATTGAACTACTATCACTATTGTGACCCTTGTTGACTCTATTTCGACTATTGGGTCACATCCTCATCCGTCATTGGGCAATACAAATTTGTATGCCTGATCTGTCCACGCCTCAAGCAGGTCTTGCTCTCATACCAGAACCTAGATGGCCCTTTTACTAAAACTAATACCGCACTGTGAGCTCTTATCGGCAGAAAACTATGACCTCTGCCCTTGCTCGGTGACCATTATCACTGAACACATGATCTATGTTGTGACTGAGGTGCTGAAAACCTTGGCTTCATGAAGTCTCCAGAAGATTGTCCTTGATATTGTGTTGGTCCCTTCTTGGTGTTAGCTTCTCACTTCTCTATTACCGACCACTCAACCCGCCTCACAGATTCCACAAACATGGCAAACCTCTCTCTGTTCTCTAGATATGACATCGTCATCATCAACTATGAGCTCAAACCCTTCTAATAAAGGTCTGATCCTCTCTTTATCTATCACAGACATATGCGGGCAAAACCTCTAAAGCTCCATGAACTTGGCTTCGTACTTATTGACCATCATAGATCCCTTCCAAATCTTCTCGAACTATGTGATCTTCTCATCCAAATAGGTCTCTGGGAAGTATCGGCTCACAAACTCCCACCAAAAATCTTCCCAACTGATCACCACTTCGTTTCTCTTCTCCTCCTCGATGGCCCACCAATGGCCAGCACCCCCTTCAACAGGTAAACAATATGCTTCACCCTATCCTCCTCCAAGATGTCGAGGATCTTAGAGGCCTTTTCCAACTCGGTCAACCACATGTCAACATCAGTGGGATCTTTCGTACCTACATACTCCAATGCTCCAACACATGGAAGTCTCTCAAAGGTCTTCCCAGAACCTTAGGATTCCGCATTGGGGACAACTATCCTAGCTTGGGGTATGGGCATCCTATCTATCATATGCATCATCGTGGCCATAAACAATCCAAACATGGACCGAAAAGTGGGATTGGCCACAGTTGCTGAGTCAAACTGGGGCACTTATGACACTCCATCATCCCTATCCTGCCTCCTGGAACCACCTCCTGGTGCATCAACACTGCTCTCAACATTAACTTTGTGTTCTCCAGACATATCTTCTCTTCTTCTTCTGCACAAGTAGAAGTTACAGTTAGATATATTGGATACACAATAATAGACACAACCCTAGTCCTATGTCCCTATATACTTAGCAAACCTAGATCTTGGATACCAACCTAACTTGTAATGCCCATCACCAAAAAAGCGAGATTACTCAAAACAAAGGGCAAAATTACCAACTAACAACCACATTACCACAAAATAAGGTAAGTTAAAACCAAATTGGTATCATGATCTCAAGAAAAACATATCACATCTGAAGCCACAAACTTGTGCCACCTGTATCATATAACATGCCAAAAGATATTACATATCACTGTTCAGTGGCCATCTTTCCACAAATTGTTACATATGATAACCTATCAACATATACAAGCCATATATGTACAACCATGGTATACCACAAAAACTCATATCAATGTAAAACATATAAAAAACATTGCCAAGGACCTAAGAGTACAGGGATGACACATAAGACTCTACTACAAAACACTAGCATCATATCAAACCTTCAAACAACTACTGCTCTTGTTGCTTCTCAGCGTCAACCGTATGATATCTACCACAATGTGCATGACCACCTAAAAGATGCGGAAACTCACTAAGTGAGACCAACGTTCCAACGAGAGATATAACTCTCAGCCAAAAACTATTGTTAGCACAATAAGGATAATAGAGTAGATAAGAGTTATGAACAAATTCAACTAGATGATATAAGTTGGGTTGTTAAAATAGATTGGGCAGTTTAAGCAACATAAACTAAGCAGTAGATCATCTTATACTTTTAGAAGGAATATGAAGAACAAGTATATCTGTTATCAACTAAACAGTATAAGAAACACGACAAAGGGTCATCCAATGTGAATCACATTTAACCCTAAGCAAATAAACTACATGGCTTTATTACATCTTCTATTATGCTCTGAGGATTTGGGTCGCACCACCCAAATCCAACCGACCACTGCTGTCACGCCCCAATCCTACAATTACCACTAATCATGAGATTAGGGCATGACAGGAGGATTCAACTTAATACCAATACACCCTTAACTTTGTCTTTTCTTAATCACTTAAAATTAACTTAAAGAAAGTCTTATAACTTGAATAACACCAAATCTTACTAAACTACGGAAGCAACTTACTGTTTCAAAATGTTGAAAGATACCTCAGAGTTTAAACAACATATTACATCTTACTTGCGGAATATAAAGTGCAACAGTTAATTTAAAACTAAACTACATATTACATTTCATTCTCTCTCTCTACCATACCACATGCCCAAGGACTGAGGGGAAAGGACTAAGAGACCTCTATCTAACTATGAACTACCTTCTAAGAACTTGGGTCATACGATCCTTCAACTTCCTCGTGTTGACGCTGACCTGAAAAATATTTCAGTAGGTTGGTGAGCTACTGGCTCAGTGAATAGAATTTCACCCAACCATCACAGATAACTCATTTATGATTATTAATTGGAATAAAATTCAAGATAATACTATACTGAGTAGATCTAAGCAATATAATTTAAACGACAGGAGATGTCAACATTTCATTAAGAAAACAACTGCTGCAAGGCTGTAGATACGATTAAATAATAGAAAATGCTAAAATTTCATTTAAAGGATAACTGATGTGAAACTAACTCAAATCTTTCTTAACTCTTAAACTTATAGAAACTCTTATATGAAAATATTTTATCTTATACCCTGATCATATGCAGTGTACTCTACATATGAAGACTCGTAATGAACTACGATCCCACCGTACAAGACTTAGCCGACACCCCGGGATAGCTAAGTCTGACTATTGTCCTGGTCTACAATAGGAAAACTGGCTCTCTGGCCTCTGCGCTCCTGTGGTGCTGTAAATTGGACTCATCCTCTAGGCTGAGTACACAAGTGGAGGGTCTGAGACGCTTTGTGGGCCGCAACTTGGTACGCTCTGTGGGTACCTTTGGGTTACCACCAGAACTTCCGATTCATGTTGGGTAACCTATCTTCTCTTAGGAGACTTCCTCAAGGGCTTCATCTCCCCGCACGCTCTGTGGGTGCGTTCCGACCCACATATACTGGACGCACCGCCAGGATAGGTCGTTTCATCCCTAAGGCGCATACCTCACATAGGGATTCTACTGTGTCAAGGCCCTTAATCTATTATTTTATTATCCTAGAAAAGATCTTACTACATTGCATCTCTCTCTTACTTAATCTTGTCTTTGGTATCTCTATGGTACCGTGTCTATTTATATGAACTTTACAACACAACATGAATATCATTCTAAATTTGACAAAGCAGTTTATTCAAGCATTGCAAATGCTGAGAGATTCAACATATTAAGCATGTAGACTGATTTCAAGTTCTTAAATAAACTAAATACATGTCCACTTGTAATTTACTGAGAAATCAACATTATTATGCATGCAGGCAGACTAAAATTCTTAACTAAATAGAATTCAGGTCAAATTGGCACATATACACTGAAATCATACAATTGAACATCGTAACACACTAACAAGAGTTAATTACTCGATATATGAGTAATCATCAATAGTACTGTAAATTATCTGAAATTCCTCGAAAAACATGCGCATTAACCCTAGTCCTGGTTTGAGCATCATATAACACAGTTAAGAGTTAATTACTTATTATGACATGAATTATTGATAATAACTGAGGAATTCTAATGATATTTTTGAGAAACGTGCCAACTCGTGTAAATATTAAATCACTCACATTAAACATAGCAGAGAGCGTGCAACTAGGGTTTTCATTGAATAATTTCATATCATCGTCATTTCTTTAAAATCATGCATCAAATTGATTGCTAAAATTTCACAGCCTGTGTTTATACCCAAACCGTACAATTATTGGTTGTGTTCTACTGATTTCAGTTTTAGCTTTTAAACTGAATAACTTAGGTTTCGATCAACCATGTAATTCTAATAGTCCGAACCACACTGAATCGGATAATAACCTAGATCATTCAAAGCATAAAGAAGAAAATCATGAAATAAAAGTCAGGCCAAATTATCCAACTTCCAGAGTTAAATCTTGCTTGGTGAGTGAAATTCTACTCACAGCGGTTCGGGATGTCCAAAATCGTCTGGAAATGTGTCCAGAGCCTATTTTCGAGTGATCGTTGGATCATCTTCTACCTCTGGATAGCCCCGAATTTGAACCTACTACACACATCAGCCATTTCTCACGAATAGGTTGAAGAATAGACTTAGTTAGGTGCTGATTGAGGGCTATTGGCTGCGGATTTATGCTTAGGCCTCTTGGATGAGCTTGATGCTGATGATTGGAGGTGGTTTCTCATGCCCAAGACACTCCTGGCCGGACCTGCTGCAATCAAGCTATTGTTTTCTCACGTACAGGTGGAAAGGGGAAGCTGGCTGGGTCGCTGCTTGTAGCTAGGGCTGCGGATTCATGCCTGGGCCTTAAGGCCAGACTCCATGGCGCCGTTTCGAGGTGCTGGCTGCGCCCAAGGCGACTCTTAGCTGCTTCTTTGCACAGCTACTTCTGGCCGCAACTACAAGGGTGCCACCCTAGCTAGTGGTTGGGGCCGCGGGTAGGGTAAGGAAAGGGGAAGGAAGGAGGAAGGGAGGTAGAGGAAGAAGATGGGCGGAGCAAAGAGCTGTAGGAAACAGAGCTAGGGCTCGAGATCGCCCAGCACAGCTGCTACTCAATCAAGCACACTGTGCGCCGCTTTAGCCTGTTTTGGAATTATCGGGAAGAGGAAGATAAAGGAAAGGGTATTAACCCAATTAAATGGGTAAATTACAGATTTGACCCAAAAACTAGAAATCATCATATCTTTTGCCTCGTAGGTCCAATTGAAGTGATTTCTTTTGGAACTTTTGAAGCACGAGATTATATACAACCTCAAGGAAATTAATCATAATAATTAGACTGTAACACTAGATCAAAGACTAATCACCACATGAGCACTTAACTTATCTCAATTAACTTAATCATCTTAATGATGATGTTATACTTACTAGTTAGCTTTGGAGTTGGTCATTACAATCTCCCTCCCTTATAAGAATTTTGTCCTGAAATTCCTAAAAGAGAAAAGGAAACTTGTTATGCATCTCTGACTCAAGCTCCCACGTGGCTTCCTCTAGGTTGTGGTTCCTCCATAGAACTTTCACTAACGGTATCTCACGATTCTTGAGCTTCTTGGTCCTCCGATCAACTATATGTACATGTCCTTCAACATTGGTTACATATGGTTTGAGCTGTGCAGGTTGTGGGTCCACTATCTTCTCTATACCAGGGTACTATTTCTTCAACATCGATACATGAAACACATCATGTAGATTAGCCAACTCAGATGGAAAATCCAACATATAGACTACATGTCCAATCCTCTCAATGACAGGATATGGGCCCATAAACCTAGGAATCAGTTTGCCTCTCTTATCAAACATCAACACTCCTTTCCAGGGAGAAACTTTCATATACACTTCATCACCAACCTCAAACTCAAGAGGTCTATTTCTCTTCTCAGCGTAACTCTTCTGCCTGTCTTGTGCAGTTTTCAATTGTTCTCTGATCACTGTAATCTTTTCTGTAGTCAAATCCATTTCTCTGGTCCAAGAATCTCTTTTTCACCCACCTCGTACCAACATACAGGTGATCTACACTTTCTACCATACAGAGCTTCATACGGGGCCATACCAAGATTGGAATGGTGACTATTGTTGTATGTAAACTCTATAAGGCTCAAGTGTTCTTCCCAACTTCCACTGAAATGCAAGACACAAGCTCTTAGCATGTCCTCAAGAGTCTGAATGGTCCTCTCTGACTGACCATCCGTCTGCAGGTGAAAAGTTGTACTGAATCTCAACTTTGTTCCTAAAGCACGATGCAACTGATTCCAAAACCTGGATGTGAACTTAGGATCTTTATCTGATATAATTGAAACTGGGATACCATGCAGCCTGACTATATCATCCACGTATATCTTAGCCAACTTCATAACATCAAAGGTTGACTTAACAAGAAGAAAGTGAGCAGACTTAGTCAGTCTATCCACAATCACCCACTCTGGTATAGGAAGAGATTGCAAAGTACCTGCAGGTTTCTAATGCTCAGCCTTAACCTATTGGCACACACTACATCTAGCCACATACTCAGCTACATCCTTTTTCATACCTGACCACCAGTACAACTCCTTGAGATTCATGTACATCTTAGTGTTGCCTGGATGCATAGCGTACATCGATGCATGCGCTTCCTCAAGAATCCTTTCTTTCAAATCACTGTCTCCAAGTACACACAACTTGTCATGCTGATACAACAAACCATCATCTGAAAACCCAAACTTTGGTCTTTTTCCCTTTGTCATGTCTTGCATGATCTGCTGTAACTCACTGTCACTCTGCTGAAGTTCCTTGATCTGATCATAAAAAGTAGGCTTGACTTGCATATGTGCAATAAAACCACTCTGCTCTGTCACCCCTAAGTCTAAGTTCAACTTCCGCATTTCTACTAGCAGATCTCTCTTAAAACATGCCATAGAGAATGCATCTACGGTTAAACTTGACTTCCTACTGAGGGCATCTACTATTACATTTGTCTTTCCAGGATGATAATCTATCGTCACATCATAATCCTTGATCAATTCTAATCATCTCTGCTGTCTAAGATTCAGATCCTTCTGGGTGAAGATATATTTCAAACTCTTATGATCTATAAACACTTGGAACGCCTCACCATAAAGATAATGATGCCATGTCTTAAGAGCATGAACTACAACAACTAACTCCAGATCATGTGTCGGGTAATTCTCCTCATTCTTCTTAAGATATCTAGATGCATAAGCTACTACTTTTCCTTCCTACATCAACACACAACCTAAACCTCTCCTGGAAGCATCACAAAATACTATGTAACCTATACCTGTCTCAGGCAGGATCAACATTGGTGCTGTAGTCAACCTCTTCTTCAAGATTTGAAAACTCTTCTCACATTTGTCTAACCAGACAGATGCATTCTTTCTCGTTAAATGTGTCAGAGGTGACACTAAAGTTCTGGATGAGCCTCCTAATAACCTGCTAATCCTAAGAAGCTTTTGATCCCAGTAGGAGTCTTAGGATGCTCCCACTGTAGAACATACTCGACTTTCTTAGGGTCAACACTTACTCCATCTCCTGAGATGACATGTCCAAGAAAAGACACCTCAGCTAACCAGAACTCACACTTACTGAACTTAGCATATAACTGGTGTTGTCTCAACAACTGTAATGCTATCCTCATATGCTACTCATGCTGCTCATCATCTATGGAGTAAATCAAAATGTCATCTATGAAAACCACTATGAACTGATCCAAGAACGGATTGAAAATTCGGTTCATCATATCCATGAAAGCTACTGGGGCATTAGTCAGTCCAAACGACATGACCAGAAACTCATAATACCCATATCTTGTTCTGAAAGCCAACTTAGGAATATCTAAAGCCTTTATCCTCAACTGATGATACCTAGATCTCAAATCTATCTTAGAAAAGATTGTCTCTCCACACAACTAATCAAACAAATCATCTATCCTTGGAAACAGGTACTTATTCTTGATGGTGATCTTATTCAACTGTATGTAGTCTATACATAGCCTCATAGTACCATATTTCTTTTTCACAAACAAGATTGGAGCTCCCCATGGCAAAGAAATAGGTTGAATGAAACCCTTATCCAGTCATTCTTGTAATTGAATCTTGAGTTCCTTCAACTATGCAGGTGCCATTCTGTAGACTGGTAGTGCTACAGGGTGACTACCTGGAAACACCTAGATCTCAAAGTCTATCTCTCTTTCAGGAGGTAGACCTGGCAACTCATCTGGGAAAACATCTGGGAACTCACAGACCATTGGCACATCCCATAGACTGATTGTTCTCTTATTTGCTCTAGTATCTACTACATATGCCAAGAATGCCTCACAACCTTTCTGCAACATCTTAACAGCTACAACAGCTGATATGATACACGTAGGAAAAACGTCTCCAGTAAAGAGACAAGAAAATCCACCCTATTGCAAGATAGCCTCCTTCTTCCAAGAGTCGAGTTGAACTCGATACGTCTCTAGGCAATCCATACCCAAGATAACTTGAAAAGAGTTAATATCTAGGGGTATAATATTAACCGCGATGGTGTAACCACCAAAAGTCAACAAACATCTGGGACAAAACTCTATCAACATTGTCAGTTCACCTAACGGAACCCTCAACAACAACTCAACTGGTAACTCCTGTGTTAACAGGTTAAGCTCACAAGCTAAAGAACTCTGTATAAACGAGTGAGTAGCACCCGGATCTATCAAAACTGTAATTGAAATGCTATTAAAGAAAAGCATTTCTCCTATAATCACTCGAGAAGAAACAATACCTTCTTGTGGTGTCAAAGAGAAGAAGTGTCCTGAAGCTCTTCCTCTCCAACGATGTCCTCATTGTCCTTCCCTGACACTAGGTGTTGCATCACCTCAGGAACCTGAAGCTACAGAGGAATCGGGTCCTCCAGCTGGAGCCTATCTCGGGACATTCTGATACTATGACTGGGAACCCTGTGATGCTGACTGCTATAACTGGGGGCAATTCCTTTTGATATGTCCCATCTGTCCACACTGATAAAATCCTTGAAACCATGTTCCCCAACACTGTCTTGAGTGTGGTCTTCCAAATATATCACATGCTCGCGTATCTCGGCTTGGTGGACCTGTCAGTAAAACTGATGATCCAGAAGACCTAGTTGGTGGTGTCCATGTAGACTATGTACTCCATCTTCCAGAATTGGGTCTTCCTCCACTTTATGAAAAACTAGATCCTTGTCTACCAAAATAGCCAAGTCCTCATCCTATCTTCGAAAAGAAACCACCATCTCCTTTGTATCCACCACTGCTTTGTCCCCTTCTAATAAAGTCTCCAGATCTTTTCTTACTCTCAGTCTGCTTATCAACATTAACTGAATCTTCTACATGTCTCGCTGCTTCCACAAATTCCCCAAAGTTTTCTCTATCTCTTCAACCAATGGCTGAAATGGTGTGTCTAATCTCTGACCTTAATCTTTCTTGAAATCTTCTGCACTTTTCTACATCATTAGGAACAAATTGTAGAGAGAAATTTGCCAACCTTGTGAAATGTGCCTCGTATTCACCAATTATCATACTTCCTTGTCTGATATTCTACAACTGTCTTATTTTCTCCCTCAGAAAAGTAGGTTGGTAGTACTTAAGATGGAATTCATCAACGAAATCCTTACAAGTCAGTACCGTGTCCCTCCTTTTATCTTCCACTCCATGCCACCAAAGCTCTACATCACCTTTAAGCAAATAAATTGTGTGATTGATTTGTCTTTTCTCAGATAACTCCATTAGACAGAACACTTTCTCTAACTATTTCAACCATTCATCTGCCACTACAGGATCCATAGTTCCATTGAACTCAGTACCTCCAAGCTTCTTAACCATCTCATAGGATCTCATCAGGTCCTTACTACTCGAGGTAGAAGCTTGCCTTTCCATCTTCTACTTTTCCCTGGTCTCAAGAAACATCCTATACATCCTTGATGCCTCATCCACATCATCACCACCACCTAGACCCATCACCTGAGGATCAGGTCCAATGTGTCTCTCAACTTGGTCCTCATGACCACGTCCTCATCCTGCCATCTGCAATTGTATAACAGAACACTTCCTGTTAGAAAATTGTAGTTAGAAGGAAGACACCTAAGTCCTAATCCTATTGGTCTCTTATTGTCCCCTGACCTTGATTTAGAGTAACTACGTACTCAACCTATGCTCTGATACCAAATTTATCTATCACACCCCGATCCCACAATTACCACTAATCATGAGATTAGGGCATGACAGGAGAATTCAACTTTATACCAATACACCCTTAACTTTGTCTTTTCTTAATCACTTAAAATTAACTTAAAGATAGTCTTATAACTTGAATAACACCGAATATTACTAAACTACGGAAGCAACTTACTGTTTCTAAATCTTGAAAGATACCTTAGAGTTTAAACAACATATTACATCTTACTTGCGAAATATAAAGTGCAACAGTTAATTGAAAACTAAACTACACATTAATTTCATTCTCTCTCTCTACCATACCACATGCCCAAGGACCGAGGGGAAAGGACTAAGAGACCTCTATCTAACTACGAACTACCTTCTAAGAACTTGGGTGATACGATCCTTCACCTTCCTCGTGCTGACGCTGACCTGAAAAATGTTTCAGTAGGTTGGTGAGCTACTGGCTCAGTGAATAGAATTTCACCCAATCATCGCAGATAACTCATTTATGATTATTAATTGGAATAAAATTCAAGATAATACTAAACTGAGAAGATCTAAGCAATATAATTTAAACGATAGGGAATGTCAACATTTCATTAAGAAAACAACTGCTGCAAGGCTGTAGATACGATTAAATAACATAAAATACTAAAATTTCATTTAAAGGACAACTAATGTGAAACTAACTCAAATCTTTCGTAACTCTTAAACTTATAGAAACTTTGTGAACCTATATGAACATATTGTATCTTATGCCATGATCATATGTAGTGTACTCTACATATGAAGACTCGTAGCAAACTATGATACCACCGTACAAGACTTAGCCGACACCCCGGGATAGCTAAGTCTGACTACTGTCCTGGTCTGCAACAGGAAAACTGGCTCTCTGGCCTCGACACTCCTATGGTGTCGTAAACTGGACTCCTCCTCTAGGCTGAGTACACAGGTGGAGGGTCTGAGACGCTCTGTGGGCCTAAACTTGGTACACTATGTGGGTACCTATGAGTTACCACCGGGACTTCCGATTCATGTTGGATAACCTATCTTCTCTTAGGAGACTTCCTCAAGGGCTTCGTCTCCCTGCATGCTATGTGGGTGCGTTATACTGGACGCACCGCCAGAGTAGGTCATTTCATCCCTAAGGCGCATACCTCACATAGGGATTCTACAGTGTCAGGGCCCTTAATCTATTATTTTATTATCCTAGAAAAGCTCTTACTACATTGCATCTCTTTCTTACTTATTCTTGGCTTTGGTATCTCTATGGTACCATGTCTATTTATTTCAACTTTACAACATGACATGAATATCATTCTAAATTTGACAAAGTAGTTTATTCAAGCATTGAAAATGCTGAGAGATTCGACATATTAAGCATGCATGCAGATTTCAAGTTCTTAAATAAACTAAATACATGTCCACTTGTAATTTACTGAGAAATCAACATTATTATGCATGCATGCAAACTAAAATTCTTAAATAAATATAATTCAGGTCAACTTGGCACATATACGCTGAAATCATACAATTGAACATCGTAACACACTAACAAGAGTTAATTACTCGATATATGAGTAATCGTCAGTAGTACTATAAATTATCTGAAATTCCTCGAAAAATGTGCACATTAACCCTAGTCCTAAGTTGAGCATCACATAACTCAGTTAAGAGTTAATTACTTATTATGACATGAATTATTAATAATAACTGAGGAATTCTAATGATATTTCTGAGAAATGTGCCAACCTGTGTAAATATTAAATCACTCACATTAAACATAGCAGAGAGCGCACAACTAGGGTTTTCATTGAATATTTTCATATCATCGTCATTTCTTTAATATCATGCATCAAATTGATTGCTAAAATTTCATAGCCTGGGTTCATACCCAAACCGTACAGTTATTGGTCATGTTCTACTGATTTCCGCTTTTAAACTGAATAACTTAGGTTTCGATCAACCATGTAATTTTACAAGTCCGAACCACACTAAATCAGATAATAAACTAGATCATTCAAAGCATAAAGAAGCAAATCGTGAAATAAAAGTCAGGTGACACCAATACTACACAGTGCCTCATAACCACTGTTACCAGTGAAAAATGTAGATTCAACTAAAATTATCAGACTTCCGGAGTTAAATCTTGCTTGGTGAGTGAAATTCTACTCACAGCGGTTCGGGATGTCCGAAATCGTCTGGAAACACGTCCAGAGCCTATTTCCGGGCAATTGTTGGGTCGTCTTCTACCCTCTGGATAGCCCCAAATTTGAACATGCTACACACAACAACCGTTTCTCATGAACAGGTTGAAGAAGAGACTCGGTTAGGTGCTGATTGAGGGCTATTGGCCGTGGATTTCTGCTTAGGCCTCTTGGCCGAGCTTGATGATGATGATTGGAGGTGGTTTCTCGTGCCCAAGACACTCTTAGCCAGACCTGGTGGAATCAAGCTATTTCTTTCTCACGTACAGGTGGAAAGGGGAAGCTGGTTGGGTTGCTGCTCGTAGCTAGGGCTGTGGATTCGTGCTTGGGCCTTAAGGCTGGACTCCATGGCGTTGTTTTGAGGTGTTGGCCACGCCCAAGGTGGCTCCTAGCTGTTGCTGCTTCACGCAGCTACTGTTGTTGTTGGACGCAGCTACAGGGGCACCACCCTAGCTGGTGGTTAGCGTCGTGGGTAGGGCAAGGAAATGGGAAGGGAGGAGGAAGGGAGGTAGAGGAAGAAGATGGGTGGAACAAAGAGCTGTAGGAAACAGAGCTAGGGCTCGAGATCGCCCAGCGCAACTGCTGTCGAATCAAGCACATTGTGCACCACTTTAGCCTGTTCTAGAATCTATCAGGAAGAAGAAGATAAAGGAAAGAGTATTAACCCAATGAAATGGGTAAATTACATATTTGACCCAAAAGTTGGAAATCATCATATCTTTTGCCTCGTAGGTCCAATTGAAGCGATTTCTATTGCAACTTTTCAAGCACGAGATTCTCTACAACCTCAAGGCAATTAATCATACTAATTAGACTATAACACTAGATCAAATCACTAATCACCACATGAGAACTTAACTTATCTCAATTAACTTAATCATCTTAATGATGTTGTGATCATTGAACTTACTAGTTAGCTTTGGAGTGGGTCATTACAACTGTGAAGTCAAAATCAGTTCCATACAAGATCTATGGAAGAGACGTAATCCATGATCTCACCAAAAAAACCCTGGTTAGTGTGAGAAACAATGCAGAGACATAATAGTCAACTACCAACAACAACATATAGTCAAGCTGATAACAACTAGTCTGCTTTGGTACATGGCACAATGCTAGAGAATAGGTCACGCATGCCCATTCAAAAAGAGGCAATCCTGCAGTTATTCTGCTGCCTTTCACAAATCACAAACTCTAAGGCATGACCGCAGTCATCCTCAATAACAATTGTGGACACAAGGAGATCCTCAACTTGCGCCCCTGCATATTCAACAATATGTGCTCCGAGTTTCCCATAGGAATTTCTCATTTCACCACCCAGCAAAATGCTGATAGAAGATATATCTATGGCACATGGAAACTAAATAGTTAGGGTTTCACTTGATTAGTTATGACAATCAGGTAAATTAAGATTGCATCATGCAAGTAGACATACAAACCCTATTTCATTCTAGCAAGCATAACTGTAAAATAGCCCCAAAAGATATAAAACATACAAGGTATACACTTGTCACATCACCACATGATACCACTTCCATACAAGGCCATCAAAATAATCACATCACTAGGGTATAACAATCCCAAATCACATCTTACTAGAGGGTATCACCTGAAATCTAGGCATTAAGCCTCTGCCAAGGTCACAAGACCTAGTCATATCATCATCATCTCATTATGACTCATCAAGGCTCATAATCATCAATCCTATGCAAAATAAACTTATCACATCATTCACAAGCTATGATGTGCATTCAACCTGTAACATTAGGGCCATACAAGTAGGAAAGAGAAAACATCATTTCATGCCAATCACTTCAAGCAAGATAAAAGTTACATCATGTACTCCTGATTAGGGTTAGGGTTTCCCATATAGCACTTGGCACTATACACCATGGTACATCATTCCCACATTCTTGGAACACATTAGGGTTAAGCATCATTATGTAGATAAAGGCCAAACTATGCATATCATCATTAGCTACCAAACCACACATCAACCACCTGACTCAACATGAATAGAGACCACAAGGGTCACCATGAATAGAGACCATTATGGTAACAAATGACCACTAATGATACATCATGAGTAGCAACCGTCAAAGCCATACAACATAATGACCAAAGCACAACGTTGCTATTAGTGACCAAGGCACAAAAGATAATGACCACACAAGGGTGAAGACACCAAAACTGGTGGGGGATAGTGGCCATTATGATCTCATAGCATAGTGACCTCACATAGTCAAGGATAACAAATGCAACAAAGGCGTCATGGATAGCGACTAAGATAGCTAGGGTTAGGATTATGGTGTCCAAATTAGAAACTTAGCATATCACCAACATGACCATAACGACCGCAAAGTAGCCAAGAAACATGTCGACTGAAATAAAAACTTAACATTAGGGAACTCAAGAGTCATAAAGGTGAAAAAACCATGAAAGGATGAGTATCAAAACCCTAAAAATGTCCATCACCAAGAATAGAAAAGAAACTATGCCAAGAGAGATGAAATCAAACATTCAACACATGTAATCAAGAATTAAAACCTCCATAAGACACATGGTAGCCGAACCATAATCATGGTGACAAAAACAACAAATCAAGATGCATGCAAGAAATAATAACTACACCATCATTTAAATTTTGGGTTCAAGAATTAGGGTTTCGGAGAAAGAGCAATCTATACAAGAATACTTCATAAAAGAGCAATCTATACAAGAATATTTCATAATTTTAAACTCTAAATCATGATAACATCATCTAGCAACATATGATTACGTTTTAGAGGTAAAATGGTAACATGCAAACAAGATATGGGTGCAACAATAGTAGAGGAGAGAGTTATATAACCCGCCTTCAAAAAGATCAGCTCCAAAGCCACGAGCTCTAAGAGAAATAAAGAAAGCACCACACTTGGATCCACTTCCACAGCCAAACAAGGTCACCTTAAGAGAAGAAGAACACACTAAGGTCAAAGGAAGCTAAAAACAGAAAGGGTAGAAACCCTAGGTCAAAAAGAAAGAAGAAAGAGGGAAAACTTCATCTCACTCAGGTATTACTATGGCCAAAACATAGTCTCGACCTCTATGGAGAGAAGTTCCTCTAGATAGCCACCATGGAAAAACCATGGTATACAACTAAGAGAAGAAGAAAGGGGGGTAGGGTTTCAAGAAAAAATGAGATTAAGGGTATGAAACCACTTACCAAGAAGGAAGATCACCAAGAACCATCACAAGGAAGATGATCAAGCCCTAGATCACCACATGCAAGAGGAGGACGACTACCTTCTCCAAGATCACCACCTCCTTAAGCACCACCAAGATCAAGGTCGAACATAAGGAAGAAGAGAGAAAGAAGAGAGCTAAAGGGAATACTTGCATGTAAAAAAGAGGGTTTATATACTCAAGGGTAGGAGGGAGGTAAAGATCATGAGGTGACAAGATATGAAAGCACTAAAAGTACACGTCCCTGAAAGCCACAACCATGCAAGCACACGTGCAAGAAGGAAGTCAAAACCTATGTAGTGTAGAGACTAATAAGGTACTCACCACATATCGATCAAAACAAGCATCAAAGGACAACATAATAGCAACCACAATTATGTCTCCAAAAGATAACGATCATTATAAAACAAAGCACAAGGCTCAACATCACCTAGGTAGATGTAGACCATCCAAGATCAAAACATATCGGTCGTTATCAACATGCCTAGAAACATAACTATCACAACTCTCACAAGAAACATATTGGGTGTTATTTCAACAACTAACAACATCAAGGTTGCTATAGACAACTCAAGCATCCATGCAAAGCATGCAAACCCTAGAGTAATACGTGATGTCACCTCATCAACCAAAGCTCAAAAAAGCACCCCTATGCACCATACTCTCTCTCATGATGCCAAAGCACAAGTAGCACAACCTACATATGTGCCAAATTGCAAGATAAACCCTCAACATGGATAAATTGCAACTTGGTCCAAAACAAGCACACATATTGCATAGCTTACTCAAACACAAACCAAACTAGACCAAACTGAAAACATAAGAATGTCACATGATATTAAGGTGTATAAAAAGATTTGATTAAGGTTTAAGTATCTTATTAAACAAAGAAAGCAAGATCAACCACTAAGCTAGGTCGTTGTCTTACATATGTTTTGCTAGATACCACTCATTGCATGTGATGTCAAAAATCAGTTACGAACATTCACTGTTGGCATAACTTAGAAACTATAGGGCCACACTCATAGGAAACACCTAGAATAGGAGTTTATTCATGAATGATTTTTAACTTTATTACTAAAGTGCTAGGTGTTCAATTTAAACAACAATGGTTGGATGTTGACTGATTGGATTGCGACCAACCTGTTCAAGTGTTCAACTAATCAATTCAAGTGTCAAGTCAATTTGAACCGACATTGGCAGTCAAATCTCTGAAATGACCGGTTCAACAAGTGAACCAACCAACTCAGATCTGTGAATATACCAGTTCAGATTGTGAACGATCATTTGGTTGATCAATTTGATTGGATCAATGATTGATGTTGACATCATGTTGTGTATTAATAGAATATTAATTTCCAATACAACTACAAATAGGAAACATAGTGAAATGGGAGATTCTAGGATTGAACTGATCAATTCACATGTGACTGGTTCAGTTGTGAACTGACTGGTTCATCGTTCAAAGTTTTTGTAAAATTCATGAAATTCCATCCCTTCGACTCCCGCTTAGACTAGAACTCCTAACCTTGTCCCTCCTATGAATAGAGGGGTGGTCGAGGTTTTCTAGAGACACAACAATAAGCTCTGAAAATTGTTGTCTTCTCACAGTTGTGGTAACATGAGAACCTATGCAAGTTCTACCCGTCAAAGGGAGGAACAACAAGGGAGAGACAATTGGGAGAGCAAGTCAATGCTAACACATTGACTAGAAGGGACAGCTCCTTCTTGTCCATTCATCTAGAACAACAAGAGTTCCTAGTGGTCTGTCTAGAATACTTAGAGACGAGGAGGCCATTGCCACCTGCTAGGAGGATGCAGTCTGCCACCATCCATGGTGATCAACTAGGAGGTCGCTACTAACAGTTGTCATGGTGAAACTTGAAGAAAGATGCACATTGCAACAAGGGATAGTCGTTGGACTTGCTCTAGGACTAGTATAAACCTTACATCCCTCCTTCCCATTACATATTTGTTGATGCAATCTATTGTGTAAGGGGAATATGACAATAATATTTTTGTTTCCACTATTGTATCTGATGCCATATTTCCCTACACCAGAATGAATGAATAGTCTAGAAGTTGACCTTGACTTGCGCGTGAGTGAGGAAAAAGCATGGAGTTAAGGATAGTGGTCATTTTTGGGGCTATTCATCATTCTAAAAACTCAACTAGAGCGTTGGGTTATAGGCCCAGGTGTTACATGCTCATTGTAATAAAAGGCATATACAAACCCAAAGACAAGATCAAACGGCAAACCCAATAGAGAAATCCCAACACACTGATATATTTAGAGCAAGGAGAAAAAAAAGGTGGAATCGATCCACACCTCTTCTGACATGGAGTTGAGGGTCTAACCAGATTTGCAAAAGAACATGGAATTAAACTGGATTGTTTCAGATGTCTGTGAAGGTAGGAGAAAGACTAGGGATTCCAAGGTGGCACCAGTAGTTAGATTGTGTACAACCACCAAACGAGGGGAGGAACAAGACCAAAAGAGCACTAAGAAACAATACTTTAAGGAAAGACATAGGCATATGGTTTGTCATATAAGGGTTAGAATAACTAGAGGTACAAGGATATGAAAAGGGGGAATAAATAAGGGAAGGAAAGAGGTCAAAGTTAGTTTGGGATATACAAGTATCAAAAAACTACTAAAATAAGTCTCAAACTCTTTGATTTGGTGCAAATATTATGCAAGGGAAGTTGGAGAAGAAAAAGGAGGAAAGGAGAGGGAGAAAGAAAAGGAAAAGGAATCAGGCACTATGGCACTGGAAAGGGGAACTCACGAGTGAGAGAGAGAGGCAGAGAAAATTGCGACCCCCAGATCTAACTAGGTTGAGCAAGAAAGATGGGGAACAAATGATGTCCATACAATAATTGAGCCAACTAATGAAAAAGGAAACTACATATGACAACAAAAATATAAGGAACTTTAGGAAAACTATGGTATCAAATGATTACTTAATTTATTGAGTATTTAAAAGACAATTTTCTTTCATAATTTTGTTTAGGACTCAAACAAGGTTCAATTAAAGAGATATTTGAGGCCTCAACCACTTTTGGCATGTATAATCCAGAAGTGTCATTATTTTTCTCTTCTGAGGTAAACCATTATGCTATTTAATGTTTTACACTTTTAACTCATATTCTTTCCTTCATGAAATTAGGGCATTGATAATTCAAGTAATGTGAAAGTTGGTCCATGATCTAACCTAAACACGAGGAGTTCAGACATAGATTTAGTTTCTTCTTTTTACAACTATTTAAATGGAAATATCACAGATTGGTGCTAATGGATGTTCTTTCCATATTTATTTACCAACTAAATTTCTATGGGTAGTATTTTGACATTAGATTTGTTTTAGTTTTATCTTCATATGTATGAATTTTATTAGAATTCCTATGAACCATAGTCACTATTTACACAAAAGTTTTTTAAATATATTTAGTGATATTATCTTACTAATTAAAAACTAACAGCTCTCTGTTATTCTATATATCTTTTTTTTGAATACACATGAACTCCCCATCATTCTTACTATATGGATACATTCAATCATGGTTCCTACAATACTAAACATAATATTTGGATTAGGTGCTGGATTGAGGTTTCGAGACATATTTATGTATTGATATGCATGTACCATTCATTGTATGAAAATTGCCATATATTATTACATGGATTTCTGAATTCTACTTAATGAGTTCATTTTTAAAGTATGAGTTGTTTACATTATTTGATCTAGGTTTTGATAAATAGCAGTCAATTAAATTATTTATCTAACCATATTTACACTAACTACATGTTGTTTCCATCCTATTATGGTTAAGGGTGACAAAGGACCTATCATACACATTATATGATTCCTAATATATATTTTAAGTATGTTTCAAACTACCCAAAAAATTTATCCATATCTCATTGGAACCACTTGCTTATTAATCTTATTTAGGTCTAGAACAATATATAACTTATACCATGTTTGGGTGATATCTTAAGATCTATACTCATTGGTACGTAATTCACAACATTTTTAGGGTTAAGAGGTTAGGTTTTGGTATGTTACAATTTGGTAGTGGACACAAATAATTATATATGACATTGTTAAATATTCCTGATGTGATGGTTTCATGTATGATACACTGACTGCATATCTCAAATGTATAAGAGATTCCATAAATCTCAATACACTTGAACAACATGTGAGAACTAAATAATTAAATGAAGATATCATGAAGGGATAAAATTGCTGATAAAGATGAAGAGATGACCTAAGAATTAAGAGACCAATTATCATGATTATGTATTACATAAGACACAATGAATCCTTAACATGATCACACACATATGCGCGCGCACACACACCCCCCCCCCACACACACACACATATATATATATATACATATATATACATATATATATACATATGTACATATATATGTATGTATACACATACACACATATATATACATATATATTATATATAACATATATAAGAACACATACATGATTGATGAAATATGACGAGGTTGTTAACATGAGACAAAAGATGTAGAAAATAGAAGATAAATGAAATAAAAGAGAATGATGGAAGTGGGTATATGATGCCAACAATAAATATATGGTCCTTGAGGCATGTGATATATGATGAGGTCTTGGTATGTACATAGAACCCAAAAGGGTAATATGGCTTTTGAAAGTGATGAAAATTGACGCTTTATGTATATGAATATGCTTTAGGGATAAAGTAGTAAGAAGTAAGTCTACCCATGGGTGTACACCACTCTAATTGGATGTTTAAACATTGTCATCTCCTATTTGTGTAGTCAAGCATTGCGCCATTCATGATGTGAGGCTTGGGATATCTTACTGTGTCCGTATTTCAACAGATGGCTTATGTGTCACCTCTATGATAATGAGATAGTATGAGATGAGAGATAAAAATGATAAGCTATTAATAAGAAATATATCTATAAGATTTATGACAATGAAATAATCAAGAAGATATGATGCAAATCATGCATACATTCAATGTTTTTCTTGTTTCTTTACCCTCTTGATGGTATGATATCATATATTCGATTAAATGAAAGACTACTAACTAGAATAATCAATCATTGAAACCCTACCCATGTAGTTTTTCTATGACCACATAACTTCTCTATGGAATGAAAGTTGATTAAGTGAAACATATATACTTGTAGAAATCCATTTATTGTGAGAATATACTAAGTTTCATATGTTTTGGAATATATATAGGCTACCATGAATCAATATGAGATTGCCCCCTCGACGCACTATCCTCATGTTTATGAGTGTGGTCAAGGTTATAACTCCCGCTGTTGATACGAAAATCATGGAAATGTATTGAAAAGATGTGATATGTTGTTATGTAGCAATCGTGTCAATGTGATATGATAGGTTCCACAACCTAAGTACCTATGAGGGATGTGATGTTAAACACGTTGTAGATTGATGAGTCCTTAATTATATATTCAACACCAATTAAGGTGTGGTCAAGGGTAATCCTATGAACCTCTACGATGGACCACAAAGATTCTTTACTAGATGATAGTTTTGACGTTATGTTCCAAGATACTAAGGCTTAATAAAAAATTTAACCAAGACATGCAATCTTACTTGTGTAGTTACTATACTACCTTTATTTTATATTACTTAATTTTTACTAGTAGTTAGTAGACTGCCTTCATTTTATATAACTTAATTTTACTTCTCTAGCATGTCTTGTAGATGTTACTCGTTGACATGAGACTTTATAATTTACCTGATACGATAGATTTTTCATATTTTGTTAAATATGCAGATTATCTATTTATCATTGGGACTTTAGTATTATTCTCATGATTTCTCACCCTTAAAAGGTTCTTAGGATCTCTCTTAGAGGTTTGCTGGACCTTCACTGAATAAGTAGAAGGTGAAGATAAAACATTTTTTGGTGTCTTAGACTCGTCAGTGTACACTAGGGTATCAACCTTTGGTGTTCTATATAATGATACATTTATAACTCAATTTTTGGTTGTAAGCTTTGTATATGATGCATACATTGTACATATCAATATGGAGATCTTTTGTGGAACAAGTTCTGACATAGGTCATGCATGATGAACAATGATAATACCCTATGGATATATGAATATAATGGGAATTTTTTATCTTGTACATGATGATCATATTGAAAGGTTTTATTTAAGAATTTTTCATGCACACTTGTCGGATGATATCAGTTAAGATTCATTGACATTTTTTTTATTTTGGTTTGTCTTGAATGGCTTATTCAATCTCTAAGGTGATCTTGTACTTTGATCGCAGGGGTTGGATGCTACATTTACCTTCTCTACTTCTACTACCATGTAGTTCATATTGTTGATCTATTGCACTCCTAAATGAAAAGACCCTTTTCGTATTTTATAAGGCATGACCTATGTTTTGGAACCCCTATATAGGAAATGTCCACGATAAATGGATGTTTGGGGGTCTGTAATCCCCTTTTTATGCATTACATGGTGTCTTACACATAATGATAGGGGTTGAATGTCCATGTTCTATACATTGGTTCATGAGTTCTTTAGTACAATTTTATATGTTTCCCTTATTGACACATCAAAGACTCTTGTTTTGCATGTTTCATACTCCTTTAATCCCCGGAAAGGGACCCCTTGGCCCCATCATAGTTTGTGGTCTTTAATGTAAAACATGAAGCTCATTTTATTGGGGTGGGGGTGAAGCATTTCATTCACTGGATTGGGCAAATATGTGAAAACTTTTGTTGCTCCATCTACTGACTACTGGCTTTAAATTGTACAACCTCACCACCATCCTCATCCACATGTATATGAGTACAACCCAAATACAAGTCTCCCCGACATCAAGTACACTATTTTTCAACACAAGATGATATATTAGTTTATCGTGCCCAACGCCACCTGACCCTAATAGGAGTTATAAAAAAGTATGGATTGACCCTAACCGTGATTGATCCTACCTAACCTGCTCTAATCAACCCATACATGATTAACATTTCATTTCATTTTTTTGGTTGCAAAACAATGATATAATATGTAGGTAGACCCTAAAAGCTCAACCCAAATTGAATAGAAATAATCTAAAACAAGACACGACCCAACATTGAAGCTTACATGACCGTGGTCGAAAATCCACTTGAACTGAATCTGGCCGGAATCGACCTACAACCTAAACAAACTTCCAAAAATCATAATTTTCTTTTTCAAGTATGGATTGGGGGTACTCAAACACAACAACCCACATTAAAGATGTAAGTTTCAAATACAAACTCAATCTGACCCAACTTTAAGATGGCTAGGTCACAAAATTAAACGACATCACTCTCAAAGGACATATAAGCTATTGGAATCTTGTGCGTACACCCTATCCTTAAAGGTAAACACAATGTTGTTCTCTCATTTTTGGTCCCCGAAGTCCCATCCCTAATTCGGCATATATTCTTAATCCCCTTTTCCATCAATTGGGGTCGCACAAATGGAAGATGTGCCATGAAAGTGGCTGGCATATCCTTTGTTCCTTTCCACCGTCGAAACAACGCTACCGGCCAAAAGCCTGGACCACTTTCATAGCAAGCAGCGTATAAGAAGGCAGCTCGCGATTTCCCCTCTTCCCCCCCACCTCTTTCGGACGCGCGCAATTGAATTCGGGGAACACGACAGGGCAACGCTCTCCTCTCAAACAAAAACAAAAACACCGGCGGAGACTGTGAAGATCGGGAAGAACCGGCGGGCGTGAGCTCTCTGCCTCTCTGGGGCCTCACAAGCAGAGCAGCCTAAGAGGAGCCTAGGACTGTGTTATCTCCTTCCTCAGGCCAATAGCCTCCGGATCTCCAGCTCGCGACACGTGTCCCCCACCCGCCCGACCTCGCCGCTACCACTGACGCCCGATAGCGCTATCCCTTCCCTTCCCTTTCGCCCTCAGCCCTTCCTCTTCCCACCCTCACATTCCCTTCCTGTCATTCCTCCCGTATAAAATTGCTCTAGGTTCATCGAACCAGAGGGAGGATATTCCCACCAGCGCGTCTCAGTCGGATCCCTAGAATCTGCCGTCCGTGTACACCAACGCCTCGAGCGACCGACCGACGCGCGCAAGCCTTCCGCGATGGATCACGCCGCCGACGCCCTCCGCACGGACCTGATGACCATCACCCGCTACGTTCTCAACGAGCAATGCAAGTACCCGGAATCAAGGGGGGACTTCACCATCCTGCTCAACCACATCGTCCTCGGATGCAAGTTCGTCTGCACGGCCGTCAACAAGGTCGGTGAGTCAGTTTGTCAGTGAGTGTGTTCGCGCCAGTGCTCAGGGTGAAAGATTTTCATCCGTCAGCTAGCGTTGGGGTGTCATTTGTTTATCGCTGTTGCTCCATCAATTTCTTCTCCTCGTGTCCTCCTTCATCAACCTCTGCTTCGGTGTCTCCAGATCGTGTCCTCCTTCATCAATCTCTTGCCTGTTTACCTGTTTCGAGTAATGGTAGTGCCCGAAAGGAACGCAAGACTACTGTTCCTGGTGAGATTTCGCAGCCGTGTGTTCCTGGGCTGGGCTGGGCCAGGCTGTTGAGTGCGCGTTAACTGTTATAGTTTTGCCTCTCTTGCTCTCTTATTGGTCCCCCTCTCACTTTTTTTTTTTGAGGTCCCCCCCCCCCACACACACACACACACGCACACGCACACGCACACGCGCACAAACTGTAGGTGATGAGGTTAAATTTACATAGTACGATAAATCCATAACTTCATATTAACAGTACAACTAGTTAAAACAAATTGCAAAACTTGTAAGAAATTTAAAAAACACACACATCCCATTTCAATTTCACACATCGAAACTAGAAGCCAAATGCTCAAATTTTTTCTTAGTCTGACCTACTACAACATTATGCGACCCATGAAAGGGCCGGAAATACGATCCAACAAGCTCGTCCGTTATCATGGTTCCTTGTAGTTTAGATTTTGTAATCTCTTTTTAGAGTCTGTCTTGGTAAGATTGGATTACCCAATCTACTTTTAAAATTATATATTGACATATGGATCCTGCGACAACTTGTTTCCCTACCCTATTGACTGAACATTCATTCTTGAGATTGTTCCTAATGTATTATTAAAAACAATATCAATAGTGATCATTATTGCAGATTTTGCATAATGATATCTCAGTTTTGCAAATTTTACCATGAGTGAATGTGTGTAATATCCCATGAGCTGTCTTCTCACCACGGATATTCTCTTCTAGTGCTACTTTTTTTCTTCTTCCAATAAACTACGGATTTCCCATGCCAAGGGCATAAAAATCCATAAGCTGACTTCGACATTAAACCAAGTCTAACTGATTTGGTCCAAATCCATTTAGAAGAAGACCTGGCAGTCCATCAACCATGCTTAATAAATGTCCAAGCCAGACTCGGATGTCAATTTGTCCTCCACGCTATCTTGTTCCTAATGATCCATATCACGTTGCGCGCATAAAAACCATGTATTCTAACAAATGAACTTCGGATGAGGTATGTGTTTCCACAAATCGGAGTGATGCTGCTATTTTAGTGACCAGAGAGATAAACCTTACACATCAGTCGCACGTAGCGGCAGTTAGCTGCACGGGCACATATTCTTCATCCCACTTTTGACCTTACCACCAACCCTACTTGGTCCTGTATTTTATTCCTTCCATAAGATGGGGGTGCCTGTATGCCAATGTGCAGTGGACATGGCGGGCATATCCGATAGTGCTTTTGTTCTCATCCACCGTTGGAAACTTTCAGAATCACAGATCTGGACCACTTGGTCCACTTCAGAAGCAACGGTATATAAAGAGACGAAAATCTGAAAGAGAGAAGCGAGACCCTTCGATTTTTCTCCCCTCCCCATCTCCAGGTAGTGATTGAATTCCGAAAACTACAGTTCAGAGAGATCGGGAAGAGTTCAGGCTCAGCTGCTGGGTTATCTTCTTCCTCAGGCCACGAGCCTCCCGCTCTCCTGCTCGTGACACGTGTCATCGGTCCGCACGAACTCGCCGCTACCACTGACGCCCGATAGCGCTATCCCTTCTGCCATTCCCCTTCCTCTCGTTCCTCTGGTATAATTACCCGAGGTTCATCGAATCGGGGCATACACGTCACAGTCGCTCCCTCCCTCTTCAATCCTCCCGCTGGTCAGCAGCCGTTGTAAAATCCAAACCCAATCCCCGGGCATCGCCTGCCGGCGCCTGTCGCGATGGACCACGCCGCCGATGCCTACCGTACCGACCTCATGACCATTACCCGATTTGCCCTCAACGAGCAGTCCAAGCACCCGGAGTCGAGGGGGGACTTCACCATCCTCCTCAGCCACATCGTGCTCGGATGCAAGTTCGTCTGCTCGGCCGTCAACAAGGTGCGTTGGTCCGATGATCAGTCAGTGAGTGTGCCTTGAGCGATCCATAGGCGGGCATCGCCAATCTGTTTTTTCTGTATCTTCTCCTCCTCCTCTTCTTCTTCCTCCTCCTCCGGCTATTTGGCCCAATCGTTCTTCGCGATCCCAGATTATCAGGTCCCTGTGTGCCGTGTGCCCTCGGGCAGAGAACGCTGACAGTCTTCCGTCACCGATGCCATCCGCTGCGGGGAGACGCGCGTCTATCTCAGAAACGGAAACCAGATCACCGTTAAACTGACATATACACGTGAAAACCAGATCACCGTTTTCATGCGTTGTTTGTGCGCGTGTGCGTCTTTGGTCCCTTCTTCGTCGATTTATTAAAAACCTATCTATTTTTTCGAGTTTCAGCCCTTTATTTCCCCGCCTCAGTTATCTACGGACCGCTAATCTCACTAATCTGGGCCTGGTTACTGTGTTCTGGAAATAAAAACAGGCTGGACTCGCGAAGCTCATCGGGCTGGCAGGGGAAACCAACGTCCAGGCAAGTAGTTGCTGCTTGGTCCTCCCTCTCTTATTTAATCTGTCTTTGCCACATTGCTTGCCCGCCTCCATGGGCGTCTCAGCACTCACATAATTGATTGCCTCCATATTTATTCAGGGCGAGGAGCAGAAGAAGCTGGACGTCCTTTCCAACGAGGTCTTTATTAAGGCACTCGTTAGCAGCGGGCGCACGGTAAGCCATACACCACAATCCCTTCGGCTTCTTCTTTAATTTTTTTATTTTTTTGCTTATAAACTCTGATTAGTAGGGTTGAAACACTCTGGAATTTGCTATGCCATTGGTGGTAAAAATAAAATGAAATTTAATCATGTTGTGCAATTGCCGGAATGCCCTTTCTAATGTTGGGGAACATATCTTTGTGCTTGCCAGTGCGTTCTGGTTTCTGAGGAAGATGAGGAAGCTACGTTTGTGGACCCAGCACTGCGTGGGAAGTACGTTACTAAATGCCGCGCCCCTTCTTCATTTTCTTTTCTTCTTCTTTGGTTTTTCAACTTGCATTTTGATGCCTGTCTAGTTAGTTGACGTAATGGTCCCCAAATGCAGGCCTAACTCACTGCACGTATTGTGTTAGTGCAGGTACTGCGTTGTCTTCGACCCGCTGGACGGATCCTCCAACATTGACTGCGGTGTCTCCATTGGCACGGTACTTCAAGCTGTAAACCTTTGATTGAGAGAAACAGATATCTTCCTAAAGGCTGTTTGGCAACCAACGATCTCATTCTATAACTTTCGTTATTATTATTATTTCTGTATTACCCGAGTTCTCCTTGATATCGAGTTGCTACTCTGATCCTTTTAGCAGACAACGTAGACAGTCAACCAAAAGCCAAAAAAAAAAGTTATAAAATATCTTGTTGCTGGCATTAATGACGACAATGTTGTATAGCGCCCTTAAATGTCCTATAATAGAGGACAAGACCATTTATGGCCTTGGTTTGGTGTGTTCTTCTATTTATTTGCCAAGTTAGAATGGAAATTACAGGATTACTTATGCTCTATTATCCTAATCACCCCCTCACTGTTTGAACTTTCCTTCCCTTTCAAAATATGCATTTACTCGTCTTGATCTATTATGCAACCACTATGGAATCAATGTAGTTCTAAGCCAACTTTTTTTAATCTAAAGATTTGTTACTATTTAGGTGCTGCTTGTTCTGGTCATTATGAAGCGGCTGTTGCTGTTACACTATTTTTGTGCCAATGCTTTATGACCAAACAATTTTACAATCCATATTAGTTGTATGTTTGGTGTTGCAACATCCACAATCAAAAGATATCAAAGTCTTCTGCATTCTCATTCACTGCTCAAGGCTAATATCAATATACTTACAACAATCTATTTCCATTTCTTTTGTCTTTGTAGATTTTTGGCATCTATATGATAAACAATCCGTCAGAAGTCACTTTGGATGATGTTCTGCAACCAGGGAAGAATATGGTTGCTGCAGGCTATTGCATGTATGGGAGTTCTTGCACGGTACTGCAATCTGGAAATATTCACTCTCCCCCCACCCTCTTCCTATCGCGCCGACATTTGGCAAAATTATCTGTAGACTTATTATAAGCACAAAGGGGGAAGAATTCCCAAAGAACTCTATCCTATCGAGTCAAAACATTGAATGAAAGTTCTCTTTGATATGAACCATGCTTAAGTGACTTACATTATCTGAGGTCTATAAGAGCTTTTCGTTTCATCCTGAATTATTCATTACAGCTTGTGCTGAGTACTGGAACTGGAGTCAACGGATTCACCCTCGATCCCTCTCTTGGGGAGTTCATATTGACACACCCTGATATTAAGGTCAGTTCAACCTTGTTTCACAAGAACTGCTTCTGCAGACTTCATCTGCAATATATTTTTCCCCTCCTCTGAAATTCCTTAATCCTCACCTTTCAATTTCCGTTCAGTTGTGCTGTGGTAATTACACTTTTAATTTTTTTTTTCTTCCTTTAAAATTCTAGATTCCAAAGAAAGGCAAAATTTACTCCGTAAATGAGGGAAATGCAAAAAATTGGGATAGACCTACAGCCAAGTACGTCCCCTGCTGATTAATCTTTCACAAAATTTCCTGCAAAGACCTAACTGTGCAGTTTGTAGGTTCGTGGAGAAATGCAAGTTCCCCGTTGATGGTTCGTCTCCCAAGTCTCTAAGATACATTGGAAGGTAAGTTTACTGGTGCAGATGTATTCCTTCATTACAATCGCTAAAACCTTGATAAAATAATATTACTTGCAAAAAAAAAAGTACAATTCCTCGACTGGTTAGGATCAATTGAGAGCTAAGTTACTAGTCATTACATTGTAATGATTCAGCAGCACCCATTTCCCATCCTGTACTCAATTGGATTTTGGATTAAAACCTAGTGGATTTTTTTAATTATGAAAACATTTCGAGTTCTTTTGGAGCCTTTTGGCACACTTTAGAAAAATGACTATCCCATAATAACTCAACAAAGGAAACCATCAATCTCACCCGCCTTATTTGATACGGATCACATTTTCACTTCTAAATTATGATCCCCTTGCATTGAGAGAACCTATCACAGCTCTTCAATTTTTCATGAATCCGGGTAATAAGGACAACTTGTTTTTCCATTTCGAATTTGACACCATACATGGGGGTGATTAAATATCTGGAACGTTTGTTTATCTCTTGAAGTATCATATCTCGTTTGTCCTTCATTTTCAGCATGGTTGCCGATGTTCATCGTACTCTTCTGTATGGAGGTGTCTTTTTATACCCAGCAGACAAGAAGAGTCAGAATGGAAAGCTTAGGTATAACTGGATGGTTAGATGGCTCAAAGTCCTCTGATAATGAAACTTATTCATGCCTCTTTTCATGTGTCCCCCCCTACAGAGTGCTGTATGAGGTCTTCCCTATGTCATTTTTGATGGAGCAAGCAGGAGGTCAAGCTTTTACTGGAAAGCAAAGGGTATGGATATCATGCATTTGATGTCTTTTATATATATTCTATTGAAGAACATAACTCCATAGATTCCAAATGTTTTCAAGTCATGTGGGAAAAATATTCTCAGTGTGATCTATATTTGCTGTAATGTTCACTAGGATTTCTTCTAGGCTTAAATAGATACTTTCTTTAGTTGCCCCTACAACATGATTCATAATATTGTCAAAGCCTATAGTTGAGGTCATCCAGTATTTTTGAACCTCAACGTTCTTATTAACGGTGAGGGTATGATCCACCTGCTCTAAAGCTTCTCTTTCTTTCCTGTTTTAACAAGAGTGGCCATTGGTGCTGAATATTCTATGGTCAAGGACCTTCTACGAAATCTTAAACATAAAATTACAAACGGAATCAGTTCAGGAGTCACAAGGCTCAATCTGGAACCGTTGAATTGTAATTTGTTGTTTGCTTCAGTGGCAAACTAATGAATGGATTGGGATGCGAAAACCAATCTGATCCATTTTCAGTCAGGTATGACAAGACAGACATTTCAGGGCCAAACGCTCGTTCTGTTGTCACTCACTGGTAGGTTCAATTAAGGGCTAGTTTGGTACCTAGTGGTTGGAAGGCAACACGTGAATTTAAAAACAGGAAATGTAAAACAGTGCAATGGAACTATACCCCTACAGTTTGGTTGGACGAAACTTCAAGTGAACTCATTAGCTTTCCTACGTTTGGTTCTGCATGGTTTGATGTTGTGGTTACTTGTGGTGAATATGCCTCCCACAAATGCATACTCGTAGGGCTACTACAGTTACGGCTGTAATTACTGGACTGATGGTGAGGTGAGCACAATTTGTTGACAAGCTTCGTCGCTATCATGACAAAAACAGGAGAAGGCTTCAGCTCGCAAACGAACCACGCCCTAAAACAGGGCGGTCCGTTTTCCATAATTTTACACATGATATGGAATTGCGTGCAGTTGGTTTTCTGGATACTGGTTCCATTTCCTTCCAACCAAACTCATGAAGTTGTAACACATGCTGCGTTGGAACTGCAAGAGTTGGAACACGGCCCAACCAAACTGGCCCTAAAGAGAATTTATTAGCTATAGATCAATGAGTATGCAGACAAGAGGAAGGGACCTCCTTTTGTTAGACTTCGAGGTATTGCAAATGGAGCCCGGGTATTCAACCCCACCTTTGGTGGGAGATTGTGCAGATGGTGTTGCAAGTGTTTCAAAAAGCGACCCGTGCGGCTGCTTATGTGGCTGGCCCCTTGGCTGCACCACGTATGTGCAAGCGGCCCGGTATACAGCCAGTGGGCGCATATGTGGCCCTCTACTGGTAAATAGGGGCATATCTAGCTATTTTTTTAATATAAGTTTTGCAAATATTATTTTTTCTTCGCGCATATGTGTAAGTTTGTATTAAATTACTCATTCACACACACCCACATTCATTAAGATGCACATATTTATTTGAAACAGAAACAAAGATGCAGATATTTATACCATCTTTAGCTAAAATTGAATTCAAAACTACAGACTCAAATAATTGAATACTATCCAAAAGGTAAAACTATAAATTTAGGTATGTATGTCATGACACATATTAAACCTATAAATTAAGGGGACGAGGATTTAGTAAAATGAACATTTAAGGTTGATTATGACACATATTTAACCTATAAATTAAGGGGATGAGTATATAGTAAAATGAACGTTTAAGGTTGTTTACACTGCTCAGGCCTTGATCCTTGGTTTTGGACTAGATCACGTGATCTTCCCATTTTAGTTCATCTCATGGTATGGCCATCTTTTTCGTTGTTTTTCCCAATTATCAGTCATTTTCATCCGTTAGTAATGTAACAATTTGTCAGCATTGTTTATTTAAGCAAGGTGCTGATGTTATCCATTTTGCAGGCCCTGGACTTGGTTCCAGAGAAGATCCACCAGAGATCCCCAATCTTCCTTGGCAGCTATGACGATATCGAAGATATTAAGGCCCTGTACGCTGAGCAGGAGATCTGAGCATGATCGTTCCTGATGTAATCACCGCCCCTTCTGTACTGCCTCACAACTATCAGAAATGGAAACCATTGTTTGTTTGCTCTTTATATCCCCGCTTCGTTGTATATATGCTTAACCGTGAACAGGGCGACATGCTTGTATTATTATCTCTGTGGTTCCTTACAATGAAATGAGGAATCGGCTGGTTAATATCATGGTACTAAACATCCTCAACGGTATATCCTCGATGTTACATAGGTCTACACTTGTCGATGTCGAAGCCTAGTAAACTTCCATGCCCCATTAGTTGCTTATTTGTTGACATGTGTCAATGACTTTAGCCTAGTTGGTGATGAAATCGACTCAGCTAGCTCAAAACCTCCCATTTTCTCGATGATCTTTATAGTTCATTAATTATTATTGTTGCACACATAGTGAAGGCATAAAGAAACTTGTAGGAAGCCTTGTTTGACATTGAGTTGACCATTTTCTTAGTTTCTAACTAGAGAGAGTAATGATAAGTTTATTCCTGTACTATATTTCCACAAGGTTTGTAAAATTTGGCATAGCCATAATACCATTTCACCTCTCTTACTATTCCCCCTCTTTACAAATTGAAGTATTTGGAAATAAGCTCTTGTTTTTTAATTCTAGAATGTGATCCAATTGGGATTTCTGTAGATATCGAACACCACAAATATAGAACAGACTTAAGTTCTCAACATTTCATATAGAAGATTATAGGTGGAGTATGTGTTTACCAAACATTTGATATTTTATGTGAAAATTCCCTCACAATTTCACTATCTTTTAACTTATTTGCGAAGTGTTAGTCCAAAACATCCTCAAAGTTTACCTGCATTTTTTAGAAGCTTCCACTTCCATGCTTGTCGAAGTTGACACTAAGACGTCTTGTACATTTGCACATGACTGTGCTTTTCTACATATATAAACATGTATGGATGGCTATATATAAACATACATTTAGTTTTTAAGATGGATTTAATGAATTCTACCAATTTTCATCATGAAATCACTATTTTGAGCTCAATTTTTGTCAAAGATGCATCGAAGTTTGGTTGTAAATATCCTCGAAGTTTCCTTGACGTTTCCACAAACTTCCACTTCCACATCTGTCAAAGTTGACTTGAAGTCGAAGTCATTTCCATGGTTAATATCACATCGGCCGTCATTGGGCTGAGTGTGAATGAGACATAGGAATTATACAGTCCTAGAGCTGAGTGTGAATGAGAATGGTCGAAGTTTCCCTCCAACCTATCCAGTCATTTTGGTGACAATGATGTATTGTTAGATATTGCTCTGTCTTATGAAGTCGTAATATAATTACAGGCATAACTAGCAATGTAATGGGGAGCTTATCGGGTCATGCTTATATGATGATCAAGGAAGATGATTATAGAGATGTACATGCTTGGAAATATTTTAATTGACAAAGTTCTAAATCATGCTAGTTGCTAAAATGTTTAGACAATCAATTAAAAAAATATAAGGCTGTCTAGAACCTTACTTTGTTCACGGAAGGGTCTAGACGATCTACAAGAGGTTAAACGGTTAACTAATGTGATTAGTCGGTTGAACAGTTAAATTTTGGGTTTACAATAACCCCTATACAGTTGTCCAGAAGGATTGGCTGGTCGACTAGTTAGTAACCGGTTGACTAATGAGACGAACTGATTAGATACATAACGACAAGATTTTTGAAATATTGGCTGATTGGCTAGACCAGTTAGTCGATTGACTCCATGGTCCATACAAGCTAGAGGAAACTAGAGTGCAATATGTTTTTCAATCGTGATTTAGTAGGGATATTATTCATCGCCACCCCTACGTAAGAGGGTACGACGGCAAAAGTTTACACACATTTGTACTTGTGGAACCATACCCATAATTATCCATGGATAGAGAAAGAGAGCGGACAAAATAGAGCAACTCTAGTTGTTGATGAGAAGCTGCTCTTTTTCGACAGTTCAAGCAACACAGCGTATGTAGTGGACACCATAGAGATAAGGCACCAAGCAACTTCATTAGGAGAGTGTCTTCTTCCCATGAGTGTGTAGTGCAACGATCCACGTGGGCCAACCCATGAGGAGCATGTCGTTGGATTAACATTACGAGAAGGTATACCTTAAAATCCCTCTCTCTGCATATGTTGTCTTTGTCGCTGTTGATATCCCACCATTGGGATTTTGGGACCATATTTTTATTCCTTCAGTTGCACATGTCGTTGTCCCAAGACCTTACTCATTTCACTATCGCGAGTGTCCTGCTCGGAATCCCGAGAGGAAATTGATGAATATAGTATATTTCTGTTGTCCTTCTACAAGGAGGATAAAGGGATGACATCCCCGATCACCCAAAGCAATGTCCGATAAATCTTTTTGTCATGGACATCATATGGTGCGTGTATGTATGTAATGGTATTTAAAAAATGTGTACCCATGCAAAATCTTCTATCTTCTGTACTTTTGAGTGTGCTACATCTCTTCTAGTTTATGTTAACTTCATACAAGTGCACATCTTTTGTGGAAAAATGATATGATAAGAAATATTCTTTTTGTGTAGAGTTTTTTTATTGTCAGAAGACAACCATCATTTTCTATAGATAGGATAAGGAGGTTACATACAAAAATAATAATAAGAAGAAAAAATCAATGGGTTACGACACACTTGTGCCCATATTACACAATGATTAAACAACTTAAGTAAATAGACTCACTAACACTCCCTCTTAAGATGGAACTTTGGAGAATCTCAAGTCAACTTGCAATCAAACAAACAAACAGACCAAACGTAATAAAAAATAACCAAGATCATACAAGAATTTATCTCCCTCAATATAATAATATGTCACTCAAGCACTCAAATACTCTCCCTGAAGCGGATAATCCAAAAGCGGGTACGAAGGCAGGTAGGGGAAGCTTCTTGATCAATATGAAGTAACATCTAGAGAAGATTAAACATCAATAGATAAGCATCGTGTGTTAGATCAAAGGGTTCTAGAAGGGGGTGAATAGAGCTAAATGCACTTAAACAAAATTCATTGGACCTTCAAGATATTTCTAAGATAATATGGCTAGTGTCAACTTGGAATGTAGCTAAAACATACATAACAAGAGAGAGAGATTGGACAAATCCAAGTAACACAAGCTATGTAGAGTGGTTCCAGCTTCCAAACTAGGAGAAAGTCAATCCACTACCTAGAGAGGTCCAGCTCTAGGATTTTGCAACCATTGCATACTTACATTTTACAATAAGACATGCGATATATGACCTTCCTTTTTCAGGTCAAGGATACCCAACCTTTCCTTTAAGGAGAAGGGAACCAATAACCTACCAAAGGACTCACCTATCCAAGACCGAGTCTTCAATCCCACCAAGGTCGTACCCACTTTTGTAAGGAGTCTTCTGCCTTCACCAAGGTCTTACCCACTCTTGCAACAAATCTTCCGCCTTGAAGGAATTACCCACTCTTCTTGGATCTTTCGCCTATGATTTCACCTTGCCAAGGAGAAGGTTTCACCAAGGGGCTCCTTCCCTTCTTCTTTTTCACCTCTCTTAACCAAGAGAAAGAATCTTCATCTTCATATTCGTGGTAGAAATGAGAGACTGGGAGGTGGAGGAAGTGGGAGCCTCACAAAATATACATGTAGAAATAGCTCTCTTACAAATCTCTCACTCACTCTAACGGATGTAGCAAGTAATTAAACTTAAGAGTCAAAGGAGGCTCTTGGAGGCACTCAACTATAATATAGGGACCTTCATAATACTTGGCTAACTATGGGATGAAGCCCAATGGGCCTTAATTATAGTTAGATATGCCTACTAGCCACTCGAAACAGTTAAGGATGAACTCTGTCATTTGGAGTGTTGCAACTGATCTATTTTTTATGTTTTCAACACTCTTACGACTAGAAACACTTTTTCTGCACACTCCATGCAGTACGTTCGATTGAGTTTACTTTTGAAAAACTCGACTCATAGCACTATGCGACAAATCAAATTTGAAGTGTCGAACGAGTTTATCTTGGATGAAGCTTGGTCGATGGCTTAAATTTGATTTTTCTGTGCATGGTGTCGATCGAGTTTGTCCAGGGGAAAATTCAACCAAACATGATAGTCCCCAAAATCCATCAAGGGTCTTGGTCGAGTTTATCAAGGATGAAACTCGACCAAACACACTCTATGATAAATTTTAGAAATCATCATTAAAGTGCTTAAATATTCTTTCTAAGTGCTCCTAATTTTGTTTAAGCTTAATTACAAATTATACAATCATTACAAGTGATTTATAAAATGATTCTAATAGATTTGAAGCCTTTTCCACAAAAGTATACTTGCATTGATTTTGACTTGTATTTCTCCAAGTTGGGATGCGTAAGTTAGGGCATTTGGAGTGTGTCTATACCTAATCTGAAATTACTCAAGTAGAAGCATTTGACACAAATAAGTGGAATGGTTAGTCATCATCAAAACAAGATCTTAGTCAATTTAGACCTTGAGTCAACATCATGGTCTTCATCACAATTGCTATCATCAAATAGACTAGAGAGTACTGGAACACAAGAAGTAGTAGATAATGCTCATACAAGGCATGGACAAGAAAAGAGTCCACATGATCAAGGCAGAAACAAAGCCATAGAGTGTTGGAACAATGTGGAAGACTATATATGACGTAGCTAGATAAAAGACCACTGTAAAGTAGAAAGTAGGCATGTAAATGGATATCCGCACATTCGATCCAGATTTGAGTCCAATTTTTTATTAAAAAATCGACATCCGCATAATCCATATTAGATTTAAGATATTAAATTTCATATCTGAAAATGCCATATAGGATATCGGATGTGGCTATATTCTCTCTGAAAAAATCCAAATTCGACAAATATATACAAATACTACTAAATATATATTATCTATATATAAAAATATGAAAATATAGACATTTCATCATATATATTCATAGTAATATCAAAATTTTTGTATATAATATAGTTATCAACAATAAATTATGATTTTAGGTTCAAATCATATATTTATTTGAATTCAGATATTATTTGTTTGGATCAGATTCATATATTATTATATGATATCCGTCGGATATCCCGGATCGAATATATTTTTTCAGATTTGGATATCGGATATTGCTATATCTGCTCTGTATTCAATCCGTATACATGTCTAGTAGAAAGCAAAAAAAAAACTCCAAGATGAAAAATAGTAGTAGAAAAGCATGAAATTCCATCATGTATGTAACGACCCCGCCTCCTGATAAACCCCAATTAAGGGAGACCAAAAGGTCAGAGCCATTATCCCAATTTTTCAGATCAATAGTTCGACAAATAATCAATAATAATTACTAAATTCTATCAAAAACTATACTGAAAAGTTGGAATAAAATAAAACTTTGCATACCTCTTTAAAATCTTGGATTTCTAAACTTCTATCCACAACTAGAGTCTATTCTATTAATCCTCATTGTACTTTAATTCATTTATTCACAATGTGTCACTTTACTATTTGTTCTTTTTATATTGTACCTAAAATGCCGACAAACAAAACGTCGGTCGACATAAATGAATATGTCGGTATGTGGGGACAACCACAATTTCACAAATATTGCTAACAACCTAAATATCACAATTAAGTTATTTAACAATCCAAATTACATTTTCAATGTGACATTCTCCACCGCTTTTGCCCTAACCCTGGAATACCATCTCTAGGGCTTTTCCTTTGCACTAGACATAAGGCCACCTTCTCCATCCCGAGCTTGGTGCCTGGGGTCACCTCTCATGGTGCCCAATAGTCATGCAAGAAACATAAGGCCACCTTCTCCATCCTAATGGTATCGTGACCTCAAATGAATCTTGGAAAAGATTCGAGCTGCTTTGAGTTGGTCAAATAGTTCATCTATCCTAGGTAAAGGATACTTGTTCTTAATGGTCACCTGATTGATCATCCGGTAATCAATACACATCTGGAGTGGTCCATCCTTCTTCTTCACAAAGAGGACTGGTGCTCCCCATGGTGATGTACTGGGTCAGATAAAACCCTTATCTAACAACTCATGTAACTGGGTTTTCAACTCGAGCAACTCGGCAAGGGCCATTCTATAGGGTGCCTTAGATATAGGGTTAGTTCCAGGAGCTAACTCAATGGAGAAATCTACCTCCCTCTCAGGGGGAATTCCTGGTAGATCATCGGGAAACACATCTGTATACTCCCGAACCACCTCTATCCCCTCTAAGGGTCACACCTTGGCCTTAGGTTTGGTAACTATGGCTAGGTATGCTTGACAACCTTTGGATATCATATGTTCAGCCTTCAAGGCTGACACATAAAGGCTAGTAGTTGCATCTCTCCTTCCTCAAATGGTGAAGTGTGGATGGTCAGGCTTCCTAATAAGAATCTTCTTTTGAATACAGTCAGTCTGAGCCCTATAGGGGTACAGCCAATCCATACCAATGATTACATCAAAATCATCTTTTCCCTATAGTCAATCTGAGCTCTATAGGCTTACTCGCACCACTTGTCCGCTTCTCTCTATTTCGCCCCTCGCTCCCTCCTGCTGACCCGGCGACAACACCAGTTTTGGCAGAGGAACAATCACTTAGTCCTATGCTTGGGTGACCAATAGCAGGCAATTGAAATAGATGGACCAGTCTGTGAGGGTCTCGCGAAGGTGGCCCTGTTGCTACTTTCAAATTTTGGGTTCCAGCGGCAAGAGTCAACCACTGGGTTGACTAGGCGGAGGAGCTTCGCTCGCAGGTGCAACGACAGACGAAGAAGATCACCCCGGAGGTTTGACAATAATGCCCTCAAGTTTAACACAACTCTGGAAGGGCAATTATGTCATTTGGGTCTATTTCAGAGTATCATCTACTGGAGGCGCTAGAATATAAGGTAAGAATATATGACGCGTCGATCTGCCATTGGCCAAAATAAGGATATCTTGCTTTAATCGTAGTAATTAATTGGTAACTCGTATCCAGAAGTGTTATATATGAAATTTGATCAGAAAAATTCAAGGAACCCATTATAAATTTAATTGAAGCCTAATTCTGCTTACAATTCAAAAAATGCTTAAAGTTGTCACCTTTAATATTGTTATTAATGAAAAACCCTAGATTTTGATGATTAATGATTTGGGAAGGGTTATATGGACGTTTAAAGTGGAAATTAACTTGTTGTTAATAAAGGGATGATTTAGATATAAAAGAATGATCTTTATACATAATTGGATCAATTTAGGGTTCCTTGTATATGGATATGCATTAATGGGCTTAGAAACCCTAATTTATGTTGATATGACTTTTAATGGTTTTAATTGTACAAATCCATGAATAAAATAGAGATATGATGATCCTAAGCTAACTTAAGTATAAAAGATCCATAATGTGGAGTATTTGTGTAATTAGGGGTTTTAAGAGTAGAAAAGTAGTTTTAGGGTTTGTTGACCTTAAAAGGATAAGGTTTGAGAAATTGATCTAAGGAACCCTAATGCATCCTAAAGAGACTTAGAAACCCTAGAAAGGTATCCCAAGTCAATAAAGAGTTGTTTGGGATATATGGTAAAAATTAGGATTTATACATATTTTCAAGATCAAGATTGCTTGATTGGTTGCTTATCTTGCTTGATTGGACATCTTGATTTGGATTGGATATCTTGCTTATATTTGAGACCCCAAAGCAGGTATATGGTTTTTTATGAATAATCCATCTAGTTTCACAAAGTTTTCTTGAACATTTGATCAATTGGATGCAACCTAAATTGTTGAGTGTTTATTTATGCAATCCTATAAAGTCACTATGATTATCACAATTAAGTATATATGTGCATTCTTGAACCTACATGCCACCCTGATGTATGATGCATGACCAAGCCTCGAAGGGAAGGTCTAATCGGTCAAGCCCCAGAGGGAAGACCATTGGGCACCATGAGAGGTGACCCCAGGCACCAAGCTCAGGATGGAGAAGGTGGCCTTATGTCCCTTGCAAGGACAAAACCCTAAGAGAGGGTAATCCAGGGTTTAGGGAAAAAGTAGTTGAGAATGTCACATTGAAAATGTCATTTGGATTGTTAATAACTTATTTGTCATAATTAGGTCGTTAGCAGTTATTTGTGAAATTTTGATTGTCCCCCACATACCGATATAGAAATATATTGACCGACATTTTGATTGTCGGTGTTTTAGGTACAATCATTGAAAGGGACAAATAGTAAAGCAAAATTTGTGAATATGTATTTAAGTAATCCAAAGGAGGATTTGATGGTTAGAATTCTTTTGTGGATAGAAGTCTTAGATCCTATTTTGAAAAGGTATGCAAATGTTTTATTTTATACCAGCTTTCCAGTTTAGTTAGTAGAATTTGATAATTATTTTTGATTAAATTGTTAAACCATTGATCCTGAATTTTGGGATAACACCTTCGATCTCTTGGTCTCCCTGGATTGGGGGTTACAGGGAAGCGGGGTCGTTACATTTGGTATCAGAGCCTTGGTTTCTCATTTAATCCTTAATAATTATTAAATTTTACAAACTCTGTAGAACCTGAGGGAGTTATTAGAGGATTTTCCAAAGACATAAGTATCTAGAAAAGTATCACGGTCTGGGGGCTGGCAATATTTTCCTCCACCCCGCTAGTCGATCATGAGGACTCCCAGATGTGGTGTGACTTCCTGGCCAAAGTCTGAGGTCTTGACTCGAAATAAGATACCTTTAGGACTCTCTCATCTTTGTCATCCCTTCTCAACCCTAATTCATATAGGATTCTAAGGTTTAGGGTTTTTCTCTCTCTTCCTCACCCTCTTCAGGTCAGGGTAAGTATGATAAGGATTAAGGAATCCTCCACCAAATCAATGAAAAGCATGTAAATAAGATGTCATGGACATAAGCTTAATAGTTTAAGCGTAAACTAAATATTAGTTACATGGTTAGGTTGCATGGTGTGTGCCCTCAGGAGAACCCTGAGGTTAGAACTTCTTGACAGGAGGATGAGTAGAGCCTTGGAGGCAGAGGCCTCCAGGAAGAGGTAGAGATCTGAAGCATCCTTTGAGGATGATGCTAACCTTAACCCTAAGTGGTTGTTAGAGATAGATGACAAGATGAGTAGGGTATCATAGTCGACCGTGTATGTGGGTTGACATGCATATTGGTTTTGAGTACCCATGAGAGGCATGAGCTATGTGCGGTTGGTTGACCTAGTGCCTTTTTGTGACCCGACCTTGGAAGGGTCGTACCTGTTAGGGTGAAGGATAGCTCCTTCATTGAAGAAGTTAGTGGTAACCATATAGGAACCCTAACGGGAATATAGGAGCATAGATGAGGCATGCACCTACATAGAAGAGAGTGGTATCAAGGTTGGCAGTGGGTTTTAGACCTAAGACAGATAGGTTGTGCCTAGTACTTTATGAGATGGGCATGCAAAGAGCTTTGGATGATCTTGACTGGATGTAAGTTTTAATAGTACGCTTCACCCAAGTAGGGATAGATGTGTACCCTTTTTAACTTGACCCATCTTTGGTGAAAGAACCTCCAGTGGTAGGACCACTGTAGGGTTAGCTTTAGAGAGAGGGCAAGACCTGATGAGGAAAGTTGGGGACCTTGACTTCGAGACATGAGGAATCATGAGAAGTTGGGTATGATATGACCTAGTTTAGATGACCTTGAGTAGATAGATGTGGTAGCCTCATGCATGATCCTTAGAGGCTTGTCGTACCTTGGTTTCCTATAGAGGAACCAAACCCTAGAAGGAGGAAGAAGCTTCTTGAACTGATGTACAAAAGTTGTAGGTGCTCACCTTACCTTATAGGTATTCAAAGGAGAGTTCCTTAGACCTTGGGGAGGTATGGTAACAAGTTACAAGGTCTCTCACTGAGTCAATTGTCCTTGTGTAGGACTCTACGGTGTTGTTCACATGGAAGAATGGTGGGAAGTGTATGCCCAACCTTGTGCATGTTTGGTTCATGGTTGGACAGTTGACGCATAAGGAGTGAACCTAGGGTTCCTAGACCTAAGAGGGGAAGTAGTAGTACATGGTGTACCTGATGCTCATGAAGATACTTGAGTTCTTACAGATTGGAGCATGGCACCCCTCAGTATTAGAGGAAAAGGAAACCCCTTGGCTAGGGTATATGTTTGGCGAACCCCTCACACATAGGTTGGTAACATATGCATGTATAATGTTGGTCCAATGTTGAGGAATAGGAGCAAGTATGACATACTAAGGAACCCAGAGTGGCTTAGTGGGTTGTCTTCTTGTTAGCTACGTGCCTAAGTAGCATGATAGGACTAAGCTTGTACATGATGATGTAAACCCTGTATGTAGGGATGTTTGTGACCTTTGTTGCTATCAAGAGATAGTTTTCTCCTATCCTGTGGAGGGACCCTTCTGTAGGGTGAGTATCAACTTTTGTTTAGGTTTGAAGTGACCTAAAGAGGTCTCTTATAGGAGCTTGATGAGTTATGTGGAGAAGTACATAGTATGAGCATGAATCTTTAGACCCTTGTTTGACCATATCTAAGGGGCATGAAGGTATGTTGCCATGGAGGTAACGTTATGGGGCCTGACCAAGTTAGGTAGGTCACCATGATCCCTACGAAAGGATGTAAGTTTGACCATGAGTGCCCAGAGAGATGATGGAGTTTTGGATAAAGATTAAAGAACGAGATGTGTTATGATGGAATCCTAAGTCGATAGTAAGGTCATGAAGGGATAAGACCGACGGAAGTGGGAGTTGTCTGTTCCCTAGATGCATGAGACCATAGGGTCGGGAGGTAACAACTACCTTTACCCAAGGATCATGGGTTAGGAGGTTGGCCACCTTCATGAGTTCATGGGGCCTAAGGGGAAAAGTGAGAGGCACTCCTTATATGCATAAGGGTCGGATCACCCCAAAAGTGTTGGCACCCTAGAGACCTTGAGGTAACGACTAAGGATTGTACATAAAGGAGATATGTTAAGATCCAGAAGGTGATGAGAAAAGTCTTCCCATGGGTATAGACCCAAGATTGAGTTGTTTATGATGTGGAGTCATGTGATGCATGTTTCAACTTAGATTGGAAAGTGTACTGACAAGGTGGGATGTGCCATCCCTACTCTTGGAGTGGGATGAACTCTATATTTGTACTACAGTCAAATGTTTATTTCCTCTCGTTATGAGAGTGAGAGATAGGGCAAAACGCATGCCATATATTACCTGTACGGTGCTACCTTTGAAATCCTCACTGACCATAAGAGTTTGAAGTACCTCCTGACGCAGAGAGACATTACGACATATGTGGCCAGCTGTCTTACGTGCCAGATGGTGAAGGCTAAACGCCAATGACCCGGTGGACTTTTACAGTCGATAGAGATTCCAGAGTGGAAATGGGAACAGATCACCATGGATTTCATGGTGGGTCTACCCCGGACCAAGAAAGGTCATGATGCGATATGGGTCGTGGTAGATCGTATTACCACGTCAACACACTTCCTTGCCTTAAAGGCCACTGCCAAGGTGTCAGATCTAGCTGAGCAATATATTAGAGAGATAGTACGTTTGCATGGCGTACCCGGTTCCATCATCTCTGATAGAGACCCAAAATTTACTTCCAAGTTGTGGAAGCAAGTTCAAGAGGAGCTTGGTACAAGGTTTAAGTTTAGTACCACTTATCACCCCCAGATGGATGGTCCGTCAGAGAGGACAATCCAAACGTTAAAGGATCTATTGAGAGCTTGGGTGCTCGATTGGGGTGGATTGTGGGAGCAATACTTACCTTTAGCTGAGTTTGCCTACAACAACAACTACCAAGCCAGTATCGGGATGCCTCCGTATGAAGCTCTTTACGGGAGACTGTGTCGGTCACCGCTTCACTGGTATGATGTCGGTGAGAGGACCCTATTGACGTCAGATGAACTCCAAGTGTATGCTGATAAAGTTGCTTTGATCAAGCAGAGGCTGAAGAGAGCCCAAGATCAGTAAAAGTCGTATGCTGATGTGAAGCAGACTGATTTGCATTTCAATGTGGGAGAGCATGTTTTCTTGAAAATCTGATCGCTCCGAGCTATAGCCAAGAACAGAGGAAAGTTGAGTCCCCGATACGTGGGTTCTTTTAAGGTATTAGAACGGATTGGTGAAGCTGCATATCATTTGGCATTACCCCCTCAGTATAGTATGATGCATGATGTGTTTCACATGTCCAATCTGAAGCGATATGTGCAAGATCCGAGCCATGTGATGAGCATTGAGCCTATTGAGCTTCAAGGGAAGCTGACCTATCCTGAGTCACCTTTGCAGATTCTAGATACCAAGGTGAAAGAACTCAATGTAAGAATATAGTGATGGTAAAGGTTCTTTGGAAGCACCATGGAGAGGATGAGGCCACATGGGAGCTGAAGACGGACATGGAAAAAGCATATCCTGACTTGTTTGTTTGATTGTTGAATTTTGAGGGCAAAATTCCTATAAGGAGGGTAGGATGTTATAACCTCAATTTTCCTAAACTATATAATGAAATTTGTAAATCTCCTTTTAATGATAAATAAAATCCATGGTTGATGTATTTGTTTGTATTGGATGGATTTCGTTTACAATAGCCTTGTCTGGTTTCTTAGTGGGCTTTATTGGCTATTGAGCCCAATTACAAGAAAAAGAAAGATAAAAGGCAAAGGAATATTTCCCAAGAAAGGATTTTGTGTCTTTAAGAGTTCCTTGAAGTCCAAGGAATTCAAGATGGTAAGACAATGGCAAAGGAAAAAGAAATATCAATTAAAATTGGGTTAATTAATGGATAACTTGGATGTGAAGGAAACACCCTTTTTCATTGGAACTTGGGTTTCAAATTTAATACTCGATTAGATAATGCCAAGATGAAGTTTCCTCTAAATTTTGAGTGAAAAATAATAATCGAGGAGAGAGAAATGAATTTCGCAAGTTTCCTTATTAAAATCCCCTTTTTAACTCAATTTTAAGAAATCAGGTTTGGGGAGCAATATCGGCCATTGGATGACCCATGTGGTCCAAGGGACCACGGATCCAAGGGTAGCCGATCATCATCTACCCTGAATTATAGAAGGATTGGGAGAAGAATTAGGATTTCTATTTCCCAGCGATTGAGACAATAATGCGAAGAACTATTGAGTCCATCGACTTCGGAAGAATGTTCCGAAGAATCTAGACCCTAATTTTATGTGCTATCGTCGACGAGGGAAGAAGTTCCCAATCTGTTGGACTCTCTGATCTAACCCTATATATAGGGGGGGTACTCGAGGGTACCAGCATACCTAAAGCCTACCCTAAACACTACGGAGAGCAACGACGAGACGATCGACGAGTTCAATTGCTAAATTGATCCTAACCTACCCCTCTGCAACCTGTCGACTTCGCCAGAGTTCTGGAAACCTATTCAAGGTGAAGGCAAGGAGAAAATGAGTAATTGAGAAGCTCGTTGAGTTCGGGCGGCAGCGGCGAAGCTTTCGGGCATCTCAGGTTCATTGTTGGTGGCCTGGACCTTAGAGTCAACCACGGCGTTGACCTCGACTCTGCTCGCGTGAGGAAGAAGATGACGAACATCGATCGTCTGATCGCGGTCCATCATGATCTCGTGTGGAGATCCAACGATCCAGAGAGGGACTGGCTATTTAGGTGCGCACAACGAGAAACATCAGATCCAAAGGGCGGATCACCGGTCCACCGATCAAACGGCTGCCAATTTTCTGGTAAATTGTCTCTCTACTCAAATATTATGGGGAAAAGGTTTTTCTTTGTTAAAATCGTAGAAATTGCTAGAAAACTCGGATGAATAAAGTTTATATATGAAAGTTGATCATAAAAATATGAGGAACAAGATAAAAATAGTTTTGATAACCTAATTCCATCTCTTTTTGCAAAAGTATGTTATTTTGATGGAAAATTTATTAAAATTAGATTAGAAACCCTAATCGAGACTAATGGATGAATTTATAAGGATTAATAGGTTAGTTCGAGTAATATTAACATGTTGAATGATAATGTCAAGTTTTAATCTAATAAAGATGGTTAATTGCATGATTTAGGGTTTTAAACCTAGTATGGTTGATAATACATTTAGAAACCCTAATTTAGGGTAAAAGAAGAGAGAATTATAGTTAATTCGAAAATATGTAATTATGTTGTCAAAAGATGACCCTAAGCCTGTTAGGAGAGATATGATGAGAAACATAGGGTTTATGAATAATTTTACCTAATTAGGGATTTAGGTATTAAAAGTGAAGCAAACCCCTAATTGCAAGTAAAACCCTAAAAAGAGGTAGAAATTCTAAAAAGGAATAGAAACCCTAAGAAGCAAGATTGTTTGGATAGATCTTGATAAAAAGGAATTGTATGGTTATTTCAGGATTCTTGTACTTGCTTGCTTGGTTGGATTTCCTTTCTTGGTTGATTCTATCTCAAAGATCTGTAAAATAGGTATGTGGTTATTTACGATTAACCGATTTAGTTTCACGGAGTTTTCTTGAATGATTGATCAAATTGGATGCAACCTAAACTGTTGGATGTTCATTTATGCAAATCTTTAAAGTCACTATGGTTATCACAATTAATTATATATGTCTATTCTCGCACCTACATGCCACCTTGATGTATGATGCATGACCAAGCCCAAGAGGGAAGACCAAGGTGCAGCTCCTTTTCAGGGAGCCCATCACTAAAGAACTCCATAGTTAAGTGTGCTCAGCTTGGAGTAGTACTAGGATGGGTGACCAATCGGGAAGTTGACCCCGGCTTGCGCGTGAGTGAGGGAAAAGTGCACAGTTAAGGCTAGTGGTGGTCTGTGGGGCCAGTCGTCATTCCTAAAACTCTGCTAGAGCCTTGGGCAGTGGGCTCGGGTGTTTCAATGCAAGTCAGTAAAGGTAACATCACTATCTCATCATAAAATTTCCATCGTGTAGCAAATGTCAAAATCGAGAGAGTGCAAGGTCAAAATCACAACAGATGTGTGCAAGGCACTTACAGGGAGTCAACGTGCAAACAGAGCACAGACAACAATAGTGCAAACTCACAAAGTAACAAGTAAATTGTGCTAATCATAGCACGAGTAGCAAAGATGGCATCACCGGATAAAAAAAAGTAATCAACCATTAGCAGAAGTGAAGTAGATAAGTCCATAGCAGCAGTTGAGATGATGATAAAAATCAATAATAGCATTAGACAGATCCTCATAGGAGCAACAGAAGTAGCAAGAAGGGTCAACATAACAATAAAAGAACCCACATAGAAGAAAAGAAACACCACATAGTAGAACCAAAAAGTAGCATGAAGATCCATATAGTTGTAAAACCACATCACATCATAGTAGCAAAAGTGGCATGGAGATCTATATAGAACTAGAATTAGGATCTTCTTCTTTCTCTTCATCTCTCCTCCATTTCGTCTCTTCCCTCTATTCATCATCATCTATTATCCCCCTCACTCCAAGAACAAAAAGAGTCAAGAGAGTGGTTGGGGTGAAGAGTCAATAATAATGGTAAAGGTAGGATTTATGTAAGAAAATATATGGAGGAGGTAACTAACAACTCGAGTCAAGGTGCAACATGACCCAATTACATAGATCCATATAGAAAATTAAATGGATCTTTTTACGACCCACAAAATTAGGGGTGTGGGGTGCCCCCCCCAAAAAAAAGAGTAGAAAAGGTTTAAAAATTGTAGGATCTAATTATCAATAGGTTCACTATGTATACGAGGTCTAAAACAAGTACTGAGGAGGTAGGAAAAAGGTATGTAGTAGATAGGTTGGGGGATTAAAGAAAAAAAGACAAATAAAAATGGTGAAAAGAAAGATAATTGTTGTTGGTAAAGAGAAAGAAGACTCTCCATGTATAAAAACCTTTGCCATCTAATAGAATCATTATAGATGGTGAAGCATGCCAAGTTATAGCAGTAGTAGCAACTGACATGTCGTGTCGGTGAAGAGACATGACATGTTGCACACTAGTAGAAATCGACATTGTCAAGAAGCAGGCGACACGCCATGTCGTACAGTGACACACCATGTTGTTGATAGAATCTGAGACAATAATAAGCAATAGTAGGTGAAACATCATATCGATTAAGAGACATTCCGTGTTTGATACAACAGAAACAAAAGTCAGTGCCGACAGGAGGCATGCGACACACTGTGTCGTATAGTGACACACCAAGTTAGTTGACAGTTGCTCGCGGAAGAACACAAGTGACACCTCGTGTCTTTAGGAAACACGTTGTGTCATAGTGCATGTGACATGTCATCTCAAGAAGTGACACAACATGTCATTACAAGCAGATTTTGTGAACAAAGTCACAAACAAAGAAGATCTCTACCAACACGTCGTGTCAAGGAGCGACACACAGTGTTAGCAACAAATAGTAGCAAAGCAACCCATATTTAGTAGAAAAAGGAGGGGGAAATCCTTTGTGGCCTCCACCATAGTAGTATAGGTACGATAAATCCCCAATATTAGTAGAAAAGGAGACTTTTATCCAAGATTTTGGATAAGATCTCAAAGGTGGCATTGTGAGAACCCATTACACTAAATGAGATTACTCAAAACATAAAACATGATTACTCTTTAATTAAACACAAACCCAAAAAATAGGATAAATTAAAACCAATTTCAATATTTCTCAATTGCTCATAAACATTTACATAAAAGCCCATCAACTTGTTTTATTTCATATAATGCTCAATTTTCTTTACAACTGCTTTGTTGCCTCAGCTACATCATAAACTTTATAAAGGAACACTATCCATATATTTCACATATACAAGCATCAACATGCTAAAAGCTCAATTCAATCGAAACATCTTATAAAAAAATTCACCCGGACCTGAGTGTATAGGGACGACTTTAGGACATACTTGACAACTAAGAACTATCTCTAGGATTCATCACCTCAGTTTCTCCTTGTTGTTGTGGTTTTTCTGCCTTTGTTGTCAATCACCTATAAAGATGTGGTGACCCACGAGGTGAGACCCAGTCCCAGCGAGAGATATAACTATCTTTAATAGATATTGATTACATCATATTAAACAGTAGATAATTGAGCAGTTGAAGTATTTAATAGTCTGTTGAGCAGATTGAACATTTCAAGCATGCTAAACATATTAAACAAATAAGCTTAGAAACAAGTATGATTATCAATGTATATATAGGTAGCAGATAACTCCATTTCCTCTAACAGATATCTACTCAAGTTGCATCAGATTGCATCTAATAACAATCATCATCATTAATTTGACTATCATCATATGCCTTGCTAATAACATAAGTAATCTAGTAGCATAAGCATTTCCAACATCATGAATATGTCTAGTAGCACTACTATAGAACACGCCTTTGGCGTCGGTTGTTTATCCCCTTTTAGCGACGGTTTTCAAGTGACGCCTATGTGGGCGCCGCTAAAGGTTGAACACTTCGGCATCAGTTTTATAACTGACGCCTATATAACCTATAGGCGTCGGTTATATATAGATGGCCGACGCCTATAGGGTTCGCGCCACAAAAAGGGCGCAATCTAGGACACTATTTGCGTCAGTTTTCACCTAAAACACTGACGCCATATACCCAGACGCCACGGCTGTGCTTCCCTGCACGGCCGTGTTTAGTACTATAGGCGTCGGTTTTATACGAATAAGCGACGCCGTTTCCACCACGGCCGTGCTTTCCTGCACGGTCGGGTTGTTTGTCATATTAGGCGGCGGTTTTTATCCAATAACCGACGTTGTAGGCCTTTGATGACGGTGTTCTATAAATAACCGACGCATATGATTTTTTTTTTTCTTATCAGTTTGCAGGAATGTTGTGGCTGGTCAGCAGGATGAGAACCTGTAGTTCAGTTTTCTGAACTGTAGGTTTACGACATCCATTGATATCAGCCTACAAACAGGCCACAAACCTGCAAATCAAAAAAATACACTTTTCACACAAGTAGATACATTGATACATTCAGACATCATTTCAATTCTCACATTCACACATGTAGAAACATTCAAATACATCTATAAACATTCAGATATGTATAAACATTTATATTCATATAACAAAATATATCTATATTCATTTATAAAATACATAAAGTGCAGCACGCACAAGTGCTTCAGATTCATATAACAACATGACATACTAACACATATATAGTGCATAACAACAACAACGCCGAATTTACATACAACACTAGCTTAGTACATATATAGTGGGACTAAGGTGACGATCCCACCTGCTAAAACAGGTTACCGACAACTGGGAGGTCATGATTCAGCAACTGTATGCATTAGCAGGAGGACAAATAGATTTCACCACAAATGGTGGAATCTGTTTGTCCTCCTGCTAATGCAAATGGTTGTTGAATCACGACCTCCCAGTTTTCGGTAACCTATTTTAGCAGGTGGGATCGTCACCTTAGTCTCACTATATATGTACTAAGCTAGTGTTGTATGTAAATTTGGCATTGTTGTTGTTATGCACTATATATGTGTTAGTCTGTCATGTTGTTATATGAATCTGAAGCACTTGTGCGTGCTGCACTTTATGTATTGTATATGTATCATGCTTCTCTTCATTATGGCTTCTTTTACTGTTTCATGGCTTGCTGCCTATATATCTATATAACCTTTGGCGAATGCTTACATATCCTGCATAGCTATGTCATGGCCGTTCTGCATAGCCTGTAGTCTTTGACGAACGCCTGCATATCCTCTTGGACCCATTGTGTGGTCGTAACATGTAGTTGTCGTTGAGCATCGTTGATAGCCTAGTTAGTTAGCACATTGATTTGGTTAGTAACAATAAAGGTTAATCTTAAATAGGTGAATACATAAAAATGTATATTAATTAAATTGGGAGTGGCGCTTAATACCTTGAATTCATCTATTTTTCTTTGGGTAACAAACTCCTCCCAGTCTGTGGGGTCCAAGTAGTTCCATTGTTGTGTGGCTTCCTTCTTCCTATATTTATTTTTCAAAGAGAATACAAACAAATATACAAACAAAAAATCAGAAAATGATATTGATATTAAAAAAGCAAACATTTAGCTTCAATAAAAAAATATAAACATACATGCCTCTAAAATTGTGATCTTTTATCAATTAACAATCCTTCATTGTGATCTCCGCACACATATAAGTCATCATTATCTTCAATATTTTGTGGAGTTGGCAACCCAACTGAGAATGGACTGGAGTCATCATATTTATCATAGTACTCTTCTTCATCTATAGGATCTTCAATGAACTGTCTTTTACCATGAGGAACAACTGACCATTTATCATTTGCAAGATCATCGATATAGAATATTTGTTTCGCATGTGATGCCAATATGAATGGTTCACCCTTCTCGCTAATCTTTTCAAAGTTCACTAAAGTGAAACCCAATTCATACACTATAACTTCTTTGGTGTTATCAACCCAATTATATTTAAAGAGCGGAATTCTGAAATCTATGTAGTCAAATTCCCATATGTTTTCAATGACACCGTAATATGACATTTTAGCTTCACGTGGACTCTTATCCTTTGCACTTGCAAAATACATAGTCGACGCTTGAAGAGTGACCCCACTGTTTTGGATGACACTCTTATCATCTTGGTGCTTTGTGTAATATGTGAACCCATTAATTTCAAACCCTTCATAAGACAGAATATTTGGTTTTGGTTTAAAGGCGATGCATTTGATAGTTTCCATAATATCATTTAGTGTTTGAGATAGTTGATTTAAGACTTTATCTTCAAACCACTTAGTAAAAGTCTTGTTATGCTCTCTAGCAAGCCACATTGAACTTGCTCGAGGATGTTTTCACTTGATGAAATTGGTATGTTCCTCGATATAAACACTCACTTCGTCCATGTTGTGTAAAATATACAAGTGACCTTGTTCCAACTGCTCATGGCTGATTACTTTCACCCGTGATCCCAAAATTCCTTTGCCCTCCTCAATATTCTTGTCATTAACAGGAGTGTTATTACCACTCAGAAAGTCATTGCAAAAATCCATAACCTCTCTCGCCACATAACCTTCAATAATACTCCCTTCAGGCCGATAACAGTTTCGAGCATCACCTTTAAAAACGCTCATGTATCGTTCAAAGGGATACATCCAATGCAAGAAAACTGGTCCCAACATTTTCACTTCCCTAGTCAAGTGGACAACAAGATGTACCATGATATCAAAGAACGAAGGAGGGAAATACATCTCAAGCTGACATAGGGTAACAACCACTTCTCTTTACAAATTATCGAGAGTATCAGGGTCAATAACTTTGCTGCATAGACTGTTGAAAAAGAAACAAAGTCTGGTGATTGCAAATCTTACATTCTTCGGCAATATAGATCGAATTGCCACGGGCAATATTTGTTGCATTAGAGTGTGACAATCATGAGATTTAAGACCTATCAACTTCAGATCTTTCATTGATACCAATATACGGATGTTAGATGAGTAACCCTGTGGCACCTTAACATTTACCAAGCATTCACAAAAAGCTTTCTTCTCCTTTCTAGACAACGTGTAACAAGCGGGAGGTAAGTATGTTCTTTTATTACCCATTTCACGTAATTCTATTAATTCTGACCTTATTCCCATTTCACGTAGGTCCAGTCTGGATTTTATCCCATCTTTAGTCTTACCTGGTATATTTAACAGAGTACCAATGATGCTATCACAAACATTTTTCTCAACGTGCATTACATCGATACAATGTTTGACTGTCAAAGAACTCCAATAAGGAAGATCCCAAAATATTGACTTATTCTTGAATGAAGAATTGTCACTCCGTGTGGCCATACTACATTGTGATTTTTTACCAAATTCATTGACAATGTCTTTTACTCTTTCATAAATAACATCCCCTGGTATAGGTTTAGGTGCACTTCGTTCATCATTCAATCCATTGAATGTTTTGCGCTTCCTACGATACGGATGGAATTTTGAAAGAAACCTTCGATGAACAAGATATACAGTCTTGCCGCCATGTTTTAGTCTTATTGAATCAGTGTTTTCTTCACATATAGGACACGCTTTAGCTCCTTTGACACTATATCCAGACAAATTCCCGTATGCTGGAAAGTCATTAATAGTGCAAAACAACATAGCGTGCAAACGAAATGTCTCTCTTCTTGAAGAATCACAGGTCATCACACCTTCAACCCAAAGTTTCTTTGAGTCATCAATCAGAGGTTCAAGATAAACATCGATATTATTTCCGAGTTGTTTAGGGCCCGATATCAACAACAACAACATAACGTACTTATTTTTCATACACAGCCAGGGAGGAAGATTGTATATAACAAGCATGACTGGCCAAGTGCTATGTTGGCTGCTCAATGTCCCATACGGATTCATCCCATCTGTACAAAACCCAAGTCTTAGATTCCTATCTTCTTCACCAAACTTGGGGTACAATAGATCAATCTTCTTCCACTGTGGGGAATCAGACGCATGTCGTAGGATCCCATCATTATTTTTCTTAACATCTGCATGCCACCTCAAATTCTTTGCATCTTTTGGATTTGCAAACAAGCGTTGAAACTGTGATATTATAGGTAGATACCACATCACCTTGGCAGGAGAACCAGTTTTGGACTCCCCCGAAGTCGTCAATTTATACCGTGACGCACCACATTTTGGACAATCTTTCAAATCCACATAGTCCTTTTTAAATAATACATAATCATTCGGGCATGCGTGTATCTTCTTGGCCTCCATTCCCATTGGGCACAACAATTTCTTTACCCGGTATGTTGAGATTGGCAGCTCATTTCCTTCAGGAAGCATTTCTTTCAACAAAGTCAACAATGAAGTGAAGCTTTTGTCACTCCATCTATTGCTAGCTTTCAACTTATACAATCTCAACACAACGCTAAGCTTCGTAAACTTAGCACAACCTGTGTATAATGATATCTCAGCATCATGCACAATGTTTGTAAAGATAGGAGGTGGATCGGTGTGCTCTACCCTACAACTATCCAACATCGCATCAACGATGTCTACTGGAACTGGTTCGTTCACATCTACGTCATCGGAAGCAATTTCTTCCACCCAAGCACTACTATCGACATCCACTGATTTTGAGTTTGAAATCTCTCCATGCCAGTGCCATTCTGTATAGCCTTGTACAATCTCGTTGCACATGACATGACTTTTGATTTCATCACCAGTGCTGACTTTCAAGTTGTTACCGCAATGCCTACATGGACAGTACAACCTATCTCCAGGTTCTTTCCTATGTTCCTCGGCAAATCTAATAAACTGATCAAGACCAGATATAAACTCTGGGGTGCAGGGATTACGAATGGGCATCCATGATCTATCCATTCTATGATCAAAGAGAAAATAAGTATATATTAGGACAAGATTAGGGTCTACAGTTAACAAATATATGTGATGTCATTCTTATATATAATAAATGTGTACCACCTATCCCATCCTTGAACACCTAATCTAACTAGTAAGTGTATAATGTGTATTGGGTTTTTGAGAAAATTTTGACAGCATTTCCCCGTTGTTCTCTAAGTACATATGTACTTAGAGAACAAACGGGGAAATGCTGCCGAAATTTTCTCAAAAACCCAATACACATTATACACTTACATCCTAAGTAAGATTAGGTGTTCAAGAACAATCTCAAACCGGAGACTATCCAAGATTTACTCCTAATGAGTGAATCGTAGACGGGTTTCTAGGCCAACAAAATCATATCATTAAGAGGATGGTTTCATGTTAGGTCATCATAGGTCATAATAATCCACTAGAATGGGCATAAGAGTATTAGATCTTGATTCTAGAGTGTACAAGACATAATAGTGACTACTAATTGTGTGGGGTGATATCATTTCATAGTATTTATAAATTCAAATTTAATAAGTGTACAAGTTGCATCATTTTAATACTCTAAAGGTGACTAGTGGGTCATAGCACATAAAAGATGGCATTACAAGGAATGTAAGCAAGCTAGATCAATTACCTCTATTTGAGCGTCAACAGGGAGAGAAGGCGAGATGGAGGGTAGGCGAGTAGGCAGGCAAGCAGGTGAGCAGGCGACGGGCAGGGAGATGACGGGCAGCAGTAGATGATCAATTAATTCATGAAACATAGTATAGAATATGCATAGATAATACATTAGTTGAATGCATAACATTAGTAGTAGGCAGTACATGATATGTACATTATACCGTTATATGTATTGCAAACTACAAAGTACATCTACATAGATAATACATTAGTTGAATGCATAACGATACAAGAAAAACTAAGGTATGAATGTATGTATAGGTACAAGTATAATGTATCAGTAAATATTAGTGGTTGAGTTCATAGTAGAGCATCAATGTATGTGCAAATGATAAATATGTAATGTAGGTGCAACAATTCATACATAAAGCAGTTCATACATAAAGATGTAAATGGGTGCATCAGTACATACATACAGAGCTTATATGAAGTAGGAATGATTTTGATGCATGTACAACTCAATTAAAAATGAGAAGAGCAGGAAAAAGCAAGAAGAGGGGTAGGGGGCCAGGAGCAGGAGCAAGGAGCAAGCCGAAGAAACCACATTGTCTAAGCAGGAAGAGGAAGAAGAAGGGTACCAGGTGAGCGGGCGACCAGGAGCAGAGCGCCGGCGAGGAGAGAGCAGAGTGCCGGCGACAGTGAGCGGTTGGGCGACCAGGAGGCGTGTCGGGGCCGACCAGGAGACAGTGTCAGCACAGGGGGAAGGAGCGGCGGCGGCGGGTGCTTGCTCACCGGAATCGCCAAGCAGGGAGAAGGAGCGGCGGAGGCGGTGGGTGCTTGCTCACCGGAATCGCTAGACCTAAAATGGATCGATGCTAGATTGCAGTGAAACAGAGAAATGGGAAGAGTCTTCTTCGTGGGGTGCTAATTAGTAAACAATCGACATCGGTCATTACAAAAAACCGACGCCATATCAAACAGTATCGATTGTTGTATAGATAACCGACGTCGATTCAGATAAGCGTCGGTTGTTAGGAAACAACCGACGTCCAAATTAGACAATCTTATTTGGCGGGAAATATTATCTGCGTCGATTATTAAAGGATTGACCGACACCGAAAGCGGAACTTTTCACGGAAATATCCTTCTAGTATAGGCGTTGGGGATTACTGAAAACACCGACGATGTATGTGACGCAAATTTTTTTTGCTCAAAATTTGGATTTCGCGGGCAATTTTAGGCGTCGGTTTGTTATATCCAGCCGACGCTGAATAGAAAGTGGTACCCGTGTCTGGCTGGTCTTCGACGATAGACTTCGGTTTCCCTAAATATCCGATGTTGACTAATATAGGCGTCGGATTATCTTAATAACTGACGCCCAGATAAGCGACACTGAATGTTGTTTCTGTAGTAGTGTAGCATAACATGACTATCGATATTGGCATGTTTAATAAAGGAAATAGATCTAAATCATAAGTAGATCTATCATCATAAGCACAACTAATTGCATAACCATTATTAGCATTTGAAGTATTTGTCATTATAGAGGCATGGCTAGCAGTACTAGACATAGCCAGCAATTGATGAGATGGATGTTGCCACAATCATGAAAGGGAACAAGCACCATGAAATGATGTGGAGTGGCAATGGACAACACCTCCATCGCAATTTTCCCATCCCTCTTCTTCTTGCTATCAACACTCGATTTTTTATATATTGTCCACATATGGTGACCATGTTTGCGCAATCCTTGATTTGTCATGGATATAGTTTGATAGCATCATTAGGATACTTAGTGGTTGATCATTAAGCTTCTAATTGAGCCAAAACCTAACCTAAGGGGTGACCATCTATTTTCACCATTACTTGACACCCTTGATCACCACCATCGGTTGTCAAGATAGCAACATCATCAATTGTTGCATGGTATCTCCATCGGGTCATGTGGTAGTGAAGGAAATAGCTTGAAAACCCTAATTTGGACCATAGATTGTTGGGTGCTTAGCACCATCGATTGTGTTACCAACATGTCCTAGATCATCTTCTACCTTAGGAAGGATGTAAACCTATTTATAGGTTCATCTAGAACTAGAATAGAATAGGAAACACCATAAAAATTTGAAACCCTAGGCAAGGTTATCTTTTACAAGCATAGATCCTCATTTTAGAGCAAGAACACGTGCAAGCAAGCTTGTAGTAAGAAATAAAAGTGAAGAGGGTTATAAAACTCGCCTCTACAAAGAAGAACAGACTCTGAACAGCAAGAAAGATCGACCAAGAAGGTAGAAAACTCTAGCACAAGCTCTAAACTCGACCATTTAGCACCTTTCTCCTTAAAAGAAGCTAATTAACCAAGATAGGAGGAGCACAAAAGGTAGGTCTTTTAAGCAACTTTTACCGTAGAACAGCAGAGTTCCGACCTGGAAGAAGGTAGGAAGAAGAAGAAGAAGAAGAAGGAAAATAGAGAAGGAAGGAAGAAAACAACTTGCCTTGGTCGGAAACCCTAAGAGGTGACCTTGGAAACCCTAGGTTGAGCTAGATGAAGCTTTAGGAGACCTTCTTCTCTAAAAAGGGGGTCGTTTTTTACCTTGGACAAACTGATTCTATAGCCAAACAGAGTGGAGTCAGTGCTCTAGGTTAGAGGAAAGAGAAAGTGAGCAAAGGTTTCAAGCTTGGGCAAGGAAGAGATAGATATATCTCATGGATAAGGAAGAGAAGAAGCATGAGGTGTACAAGCAGTTGTCCACGTGTCCATGGCTTAAAGCTTCCATGGACAAGCAAGAAGTAGGTCCACTAGATTTTGGGGACTAGTACTTGTTGGTCTCCCAGGCCAGCCATCATTTTTTGGGTGAAGGTACCATCGTTTGTTCATGGTTTAAGTCAATAGATGGTTGAACCATCAGTTGATCATGTTTATAAGTGAACTGTCAATTCAAGTGAACCAAACCAACATGAACCATCAACCTAGAGCCTTTAGGATGACCTGAGAATGTTCCCCAGTGGTCCCCTATGTCTGATGACCATCGTTTGTTGCCCAAACCAATGGTAACATCAAATGTTTAGCCAAGAAGGTGTCTCATCCTTGAAGGGTAAAACCCTAAATCACCCTTGAAGTAAATCACCACCAAACCAAGGTACCATTGAACATCCCATGAGTAAACAAGATCAAGAATGATGAGGGAACATTCAATGACCATAATGCAAGTGAAAAATGGTGAGAAAACCTCTCAATTGGGTAAATTGTAGAAAAGTCCAAAATGTATATAAAATTGCATAACTTGCTCAAACAGTGTCCAAATTGGACCAAATTTGAAACTTAATCTTGTCTTATGATTCCAAAGAATATCACAAGGTT
>OY856414.1:47500000-47812500 GCA_963693085.1 Alisma plantago-aquatica
TTATGAACTCATCATTAAATCTGAGGTTCCAAATACTGATATGATGTTACTCTGTAAATTTCATCATTTATTGATCATTAATGTATTTAATACAATTTATTCAGGGTTATTAGCCCTAATTAGCTATATGAAGTAAATTACATGCTTTCGTTCATCAAAATCATGATTACATACATCATATGGGTTAAAAACATTATTATGGAGTTACTGACATTTTCCATAATTTTAGGTCTTTGTTTATTATTTATTATGCATGAAAGGACCATTTTACATCTTACATGATTAATCTGATATTAGTTCATCAAAAGCCTGATATTATGCTTCCATCTTGTTCTACGCATTTTTTTGAACATTTTGGTATATTATATGTATTTTTCTGATGCTCGAGCTAATTACTACGATTTATCAAAGATCTAGGTAATTGGTGGAGTTACTGGGCAATTTACCTTTCTGTGCCAATGGGGATGCGCCACATGTCCGGTAAGTTGGGCGCTACTCATCTGGGTCGGAAGTCTTCAGCACTTGGACCGGGTTGAGCCGGCCGGTTCTCATCTCCTGGATCAATCCGTCTCTCTCTCTCGTCTCGCGTTATGCGGACACACGAGTCCGCTGAGACTCTGTTTCACGGGGCCGTCGCCGCATGACTTGGCTCCGGTGAGCAACCCCAGAAGCTTCACAGCTCCTCGATGTCACCTAGGGACACGATCAGATTTGGCTACCTCTTCCGGATGCCCACGGCTACTCCACTCCTAGGGTTCGCCTCTGGAGCTCCATGTCCACGAGCTCACTGGCCATGGCGGCCTCCGCGACGATGGGAGAGGGGAAGAAGGCTACCCTTCCTCGAATCTCACCGATGAGGCACCGAAAAGCTTCGTCGAAGCTTCAAGGACCTGGAGGGACCCTTGGATTTAGTTGCAGGGTCCTAGATTGACGTCCCCAACTCAATCTTCTTCCTTGGTGTGGGTGAGCTCGGCGCCCAGTGATACCACCATCGGATTGAGCGAATCTGCTTGGAACCCAACACTACGATCTCCAGTTATGCTTTCCCCCACTTAGCCTCCTCTAAAAGACCTTCTCGCTCTAAATTCTACTCATGGCCTCCACCTACAGGCTACTTTGGAGAGACAGTGGGGAGTTGGCTTTCGTTCTCCCTACTGGAGCGATCGCACAGCTCATTTTTGGGGTGTCCGCACGCCTCCACTCGAGTTGAACTTAACTGCTCGGTCACTTCTTCTTTTGGGTGCACGTCTAGAGATCGTGGTGGCATGGATTCTCACATTCCACTCTGCTCCCATGACTCCTCCATATCCATAGCTTGGAGGTGATCTCAGGGTCATCCAAAAAGCATCTAACGGTGGTACTAGGTCCTTTAAAAGACCAAATCTGGGGCTCACTGAAGTAGGCAGTCACAACCACTGGATTAGTCATGAATAACCAAGATCCGGCCACCCATCCTGCCCTCAATGAAAGGGGTGTGTGACACCCTAATGATCAACTACTTAGGCTAGTATAACAATAACCTTGGTCCAAAATACCTCAATATATGCATATTATTTCATAGATTCAGACCTTGATAACTTCCTTTAGGAACATCCAATTGCCACCATATTTTAACCATAGCTTCCCTACCACTCAAGTTACCTTCTACTCAAATTTGGTGCCAAAAATCATCTATTTGATCATTCTATTAAATCCCTCAAGAATGTATTAAAAGAGATATCTTAATAATGATGTCAACCTCACATCAACACACCTACTTTGTTAAAAGCTTGGAACTCTTAAAATAACTCAAACATATGGTTCCACTTATGTCATTGGACATTTAGGATTTCAAAAGTCCACTCCATCACATCCTACACACCTTAAAAGATATTTCGTCCTCGAAATTAAGCCAGAAAACCCATTTTGTCACATCATATACATCTTAAAAGAACTTTCATCCTCAAAAGTCAACCATACTCGTACTCCAAGGAAAACTACCATGTCTTCATCCACATGTGGGCATTATTCTATGTGTATCATATCCGTAAAGGTTACCTAGAACCATGTATCCAAATCACTATTAGGAGGTAAAAGCATCAAGGGTGAAACCTCACTCCATAGAAGGCTCAAACAAGGGTTTAGAAGCTCTGATTAGGTCATAACATATCTCATATGTTAGATTTGCTTCCTTATCTTAACTCATGCATTATTATTCAACATCATACTAACATGTTCCACATAAGTTAACCCAAGTCACCCATTATCAAGGTGTCATCAACATATTATTTAGCTCATTGTTAGAACATGTTCATCATTAATATATGCCTTTTAAGTGGGTGTTAACTATAGTTAACCCACTTTATCTATCTAGATCATAACAAGGTGTCATAATCTTTATGTTGTGTTAATTTTCAACTATATTTTCCATCTTTGTTAAGCATTAACATTAACATCTCACGGAACATGTTTCATTCATATGATCTTATTTCCTTACTCATAATCAATTACAACATTTACTAGTGATTTCATCACAAGATTAACCAACAATATCACATTATCATTATTATTCTTGTATATGGTTAACCATTTATGCATTGTTATCAATTAACAAATATCTAGGTTTTCATCATATCATGTCTATATATCACGTCTCGAGATTAGATCACATCTTACATATACTAAATCATTATTGTGATAAAGAAACTTATATGAGTGGCTTGTTTGACATATATCAAAACTTTATCTAGCTAAATCAAGGTTCTCCTGACCCATATCATGAGGGTATTTCTATGCTTAGTCTCTCTGAGCTAACTCAACTCTATGAGTATCTCATATGATTATACTTTATCTTCCCTCCTTGGTTTAAGGTTCTCAGGTATACCTCATTGGCACTAGTGATTGCTTCACAAGATCTAGCCACATAGGCACAAACCAAAACATGCTATGACATACTCTTCATAGGTCTCTAACCATGAAACATCATACCCAAATCTCTCTTATATACACCACTAGATTCCTATGTGGGAAACCACCAACCCGAGCATGAGGCTTCAAAGAAGGTAAAACATATACCTCCTCTAGGGTCTTGGGACTCTCTTTCCCTCACCCAGATGGTAGGTTCTCATATTCTTATTCACATATGCACACATAACTAGCCTCTATCTGACTCTAGGGTTTGGTCCTCCTAAGGATATCTAGGGTTTAGCAAGACTATAGGAATCATGCATAAAACAACTCATCTCAATCACTCAGGAGTAGTCTAGTTTAGGACATATCATATCACATATCTCATAATTTTCATATCTTGGAGTTTAGGTTCTCTGACCTTCTCCCAATGGGTCTCACTCTCTCTGGAGGGAACCCTAAAACTAGTCCTAACACTAGAGGTCCTCCTTCGTAAAAGATCTTGAGGCTCATGCTGACTCACAACTTGTCTTAACTTAACATATCTTATCTCATAAAAGTCTATTTACTTACATCATCAAAACTTATCTCAAAACCACAAAACTAAACTTAATTCCTCGAAGGTAAGCACAGATCATCATAACCATATTATATCATCTATATAAGACTTACATCATAACATCAAAACTTATCCTATCTATTCCATCTATCATATATTCCAAACAAGGCTCTAGACATCTAATCTAGAACTACTCTCTCTTCTAGACTGATGTCATTCACTTTCACTTAGGTTGCATGACCACCTCCTACTCGTACATGTGTGGGGACACATTTTTGTAATACATATACGTAATAAAATATTATATAGTTTTTCTCTGATAAAAAAAGTGTCAGAGAAAACTATCGAGGTTCGATCCGTTTGGAATCAAAAACCAAATCCTAAAAACGAGTGTACCACACATAGTAGAGAGTACAGTGTCATGAAAACTAGTGAAAAGGGTGAGAACATGGTGTAGACTGGTGTAGATCCTCTAGACAACGAGCGCCATATGTCTAGGGTTTCTCTTCCCTTGATGTACATCATTTCCAAATAGTGCAACGTCCCATACCGTTGCACTATAGGGAAAGAATGACATCTAAGGACCTGCTATACAACAAACACTAGTCTAAACCTAGTTCTCAGACATCTAGGTGCTAACCTAGAGGCTAGGTCAGATCTAGTCTCTAAAAGATGACTAATCTAACCCTAAAAGACTATTAAGTTCAAGGTTCTTTAGTTTTGAGTTGCATAATGAGCATATGTCAGGCTTTTCTATTGTTCATGCTCTGATACCACCTGTGACGTCTCCGGATTTTCTAAAACTTAATCTGATGTGTGACGTCCAAATTGAAACCTCACCTCAGCGAGAATCCCAATTTAAACATCCCACACTATGCTAAGAAGAAGAAAATCAAGGGAGTCAAAAGGAAACACAGTAGCACATGTACCTGAACAATAATAAAACCATACAACACTTGTTAACTATTCAACATATAATTACAACATGAATTGTTACAACATTTGGTATTACATATTGAACAGCAAACTTAAACATATACATGTACTACATCTAAACAACATGATCTTAAGACAACAGGTCCACCTGTACATCAGCTCGCCACACAACTCTCACTATCCTGGATCTTCAAGAACACATGTCCACAACCTAAACAAAAGATTACATGCGGTACACGTCAGCACAATATTCAAGAATATTGTACTGAGTACGCCTACGTGTCTTTTATATACCTCTCATCATATCTTAGCAATAAGATAAAACTAATACTTGGCAGTAACAGAAGAATATAAGGAAAGTGTATACTTGCACAAAGGTGTTCATTAACAAAATAGAATACATATTTTAAGCATAATTTCCATTATATCATCCATGCATTTACTACCTGGGAGTTGAATGCATTAAGGCCTTTATGATCTACTACCAAAGAGTTGGATCATTTCACAATGTGATCTACTACCAAAGAGTTGGATCACTTCCAAGTACTTTACTACCAAAGAGTTGAAGTACTTATTTCCAGCACTTTACTACCAAAGAGTTGAAGTGCTTAGATATAATGGAATAGATATATTATGTTTCATGTGTTCATAGCAATAAGTATGGAAAATCAGGCAACATATCATACAAGAACAATCATTTCATCCAATACCATATGCCAAGTATTTTACTACTCATATAACACAAGCATATTGCATAATAAGCCAAGTAAGAGGTAATGGCGTACCTTGATCAAGAGATAAACTTAATCACATATATTCTTGATATCAACTATATCCTTGGTTAAACTTGATTAAGACAAGATCATATACTATCATCAGATTCTCATCATCTTACATCTCATCTTACCCTAGTCGTGTTCATTAAGGTTTTACTTAGCTTAGTAGGATATGTGTATCATTACTTGTATTCTTATCTTATGATTATCTCATTGATGTCATTTTCCAGATTACATCTCATTATCAAAGCTCATCATCTGACCATTAGGTTCAATATCCTTTTTGTGCACATATTAACCCTAAGTTACATCATTAACCTAGATTAGGGTTTTATAACATGTATTAAGATTCATCTTCATATAACATGGATTCTGTTCATCATTATGATCTCATCATTAAATCTGAGGTTCCAAATACTGATATGAGATTACTCTGTAAATTTCATCATTTATTGATCATTAATGTATTTAATACATTTTATTTAGGGTTATTATCCCTAATTATCCATATGAAGTAAATTACATGCTTTTGTTCATCAACATCATGATTACAGACATTATATGGATTAAAAACATTATTATGGAGTTACTGACATTTTTCCATAATTTTATGTCTTTGTTTATTATTTATTATGCATGAAAAGACCATTTTATATATTACATGATTACTCTGATATTAATTCGTCAAAAGCCCGATATTATGCTTCCATCTTGTTCTACGCATTTTTTTGAACATTTTGGTATATTATTTGTATTTTTCTGATGCTCGAGCTAATTACTACGATTTATCAAAGATCTAGGTAATTGCTGGAGTTACTGGGCAATTTACCTTTCTGTGCCAATGGGGATGCGCCACATGTCCGGTAACTTGGGCGCTTCTCCTCATCTGGGTCGGCGGTCTTCAGCACTTGGACCGGGTTGAGTCGGCTGGTTCTCAGCTCCTGGATCGGTCTGTCTCCCTCTCTCTCGTCTCGCGTAACGCGGACGCACGAGTCCGCTGAGACTCTGTTTCACGGGGCCGCCGCCGCACGGCTTGGCTCCAGTGAGCAACCCCAGAAGATTCACAGCTCATCGATGTCACCTAGGGCCACGATCAGATTCGGCTACCTCTTTAGGATGCCCACGGCTACTCCACTCCTAGGGTTCACCTCTGGAGCTCCATGTCCACGAGCTCACTGGCCATGGCAGCCGCCGCGACGATGGGAGAGGGGAAGAAGGTTGCCCTTCCTCGAATCTCACCGATGAGGCACCGAAAAGCTTCGTCGGAGCTTCAAGGACCTGGAGGGACCCTTGGATTTAGTTGCAGGGTCCTAGATTGACATCCCCAACTCCGTCTTCTTCCTTGGTGTGGGTGAGCTCGGCGCCCAGTGATACCACCATCGGATTGAGTGAATCTGCTTGGAACCCAACACTACAATCTCCAGTTATTCTTTCCCCCACTTAGCCTCCTCTAAAAGACCTTCTCACTCTAAATTCTACTCATGGCCGCCACCTGCAGGCTACTGTGGAGAGACAGTGGGGAGTTGGCTTTCGTTCTCCCTACTGGAGCAATCGCGCAGCTCGTTTTTTGGGTCTCCGCACTCCTCCACTCGAGTTGAACTTAACTGCTCAGTCACTTCTTCTTTTTGGTGCATGTCTAGAGATCCTGGTGGCATGGATTCTCGCATGCCACTCTGCTCCCATGACTCCTCCAGATCTGGAGCTTGGAGGTGATCTCATGGCCGTCCAAAAAGCATCTAACGGTGGTACTAGGTCCTTTACAAGACCAAATCCGGGGCTCATTGAAGTAGGCAGTCACAGCCACTGGATTAGTCATGAATAACCAAGATCCGGTCACCCATCCCGCCCTCAATGAAAGGGGCGTGTGACACCCTAATGATCAACTACTTAGGCTAGTATAACAATAACCTTGGTCTAAAATACCTCAATATATGCATATTATTTCACAGATTCAGACCTTGATAACTTCCTTTAGGAACATCCAATTGCCACCATATTTTAACCATATCTTCCCTACCACTCAAGTTACCTTCTACTCAAATTTTGTGCCAAAAATCATCTATTTGATCATTCTATTAAATCCCTCAAGAATGTATTAAAAGAGATATCCTAATAATGATGTCAACCTCACATCAACACACCTACTTTGTTAAAAGCTTGGAACTCTTAAAATAACTCAAACATATGGTTCCACTTATGTCATTGGACATTTAGGATTTCAAAAGTCCACTCCATCACAATAATTGCCATCTTTAACAAATGTGCAATTTTGTATCCATTATTTGTCCACCATTCCACTATTTTAAGAAATCAATAAAGCATTCAATTAGTTTATTAAAAAATAATGATAATGGGTAATGTAAGTAGTAAATTGGGTGACAATTTAGAAGGGTCCAAGTCAAAACTAAATTTTTATCTGATGACGTTTAGTTTCCCAAATATCCCTTATTATTCATATATGTTGCATCTCCCGCTCAAGAACAATCTTATCTTGAATGTCAATTTCAAGCAAAACATCGCCACACATTCCATTAAACTCCTCATGACACATTGTGTGTTGCTTATCCTAGAATCAACCCAATAATAAGAGGGATTCAAGTAGTAGCCTACAATTATGTAATAATATATAGATATCATATGAAACCAAATAAACAATAAAAATGAAAATTGTAACTTAAGTTATCTGCCACATGTAAGGGACGGTGCAATCTTTTGTCCCATTTCTCATCAACGATGCCCATGACCTTCTTTGGGAATAATGGATCATTTCTCAAATTGGTTGTCAACTTCTTTATAGCGTTAAGCATAGCATCATATATAAACCCCATGACAAGTTTCTTCTCACTACCAGCAAGTCTAGTACCTTAACTAATGAATTAAAGGATTTGAATATTAACACAATCCCACACTAAAATGTGGGATTTGTTACCTAGTAGAAAATATATTCACCTCTCATGTGGTTGCATACTTGCATTCTTCCCAATCAGAATAACAAAAATGCTCCTAAGTTCATTCCTTTTGTCCAACAAACTCTACAAATTAAGTTATGCAATGGCCAATCGTATCACTCCAGGTCTCACCAAGTCACCATTGGTGAACTTTCCATCAGACTTAGGGTGATATGGTGAATGTAGATGAATATCACCAACTTCATGTTCTTTTGAATCACATTCTTTACCCTAGTCGGTTTCCCAATATTCTTCAATATAAGATAAGGATAGTGTGCAATGTAGGGAGTCCAAAATATCCTCGACCTCTTGTCTTTTAGAAGCCAACCTACAACAAGATCTGGTGGGGCAATATTAGTGACTACCTGCGTTGTTCACGTAATGGTACTAGTACTTATGAAGTAAATATGATAAAGAAAAAATTTACATTATTGAAGTACATATTTCAATGACTACTTGCACAACATCTTTCGCTCCAATTTCCTCAATGCAACTATCCACCAGCTTCAAAATAAACTCAGCATTGTGGATGTCGGTAGATGCATCAATTGCCCATAAAAGGCATGTACCTCTTTTACATTTACACAAAGGTTCATGATACTTCTCCCCCTTCTCCAAACATCGGTCATAATAGAACATCCACTGATACTCCATTCCTCCATGCGCATCTCCAATGACTTCTTAGTCATTTCCACTTCATTCCTCGATAGAGGCTTACGCAACTCGTCACGAAAGGTCCATGCAATCTTAGACCAAACTGTCAATTGCCTCTAACATTACATTAAAACTCTATAGTGTCACATTATTCATGTGTATACCTACAATGATTATGTAAGGTCAATTTAGACTTTAGAAATAATAAAATAAAGAAGAATTGAAGTGGCGATTTGAAAAAAATGTTAAAACGATTTACTAGCTTGGTAAAACCAGCATGCTATATATTGTAGAGTTGTCTTCCTTCCCTCTTTCTTCAGCTTGTTATTGATGCTTTCTTGCTTTGATAGCCTTCTCTAATTGACTACATCCTCTAGATTTCTTCTAAAAAATGTGTCAATCTGACCCACCGCCCTGATTTTTTTGCATTTGTATTGCTACCACAAAGAAAAACAACCTCCTCATCATCAGATTGTTCCTTGATAGTCACCTCATCCCTGGCTTGATTCATCTCTTGTCTCCTCTTAGCCTTTTCTGCTATCATATTATCTAAATACTCACAAATCTCCATCTTCACTTCTGATGGTACACTCATGCTTGCATCTACATCCCCCCTCCTACATGAAAGATGCTTCTTTAATCTAAAATTTCCACCAGTCGATATGTATTTATTGAATATACATCTCAACTACTCAATCCGAGAAGGGTCGGGAACATCACTATATTTCCATCTCATGTTAGATGATCTCATATTGGTAGCACCATGTTGTGGGATTTCTTCAGCCGAAGGTACAATAACGTCATCTATCTACACCAAGTCAATAATATATAAGCAGTAAGTATATGACAGGACATTAATACATACATAAAAAAACATCCGCATGTTACTGATTAAGTATATAAATATCCAGTACGTAATTAAGTAACAAGTATACCATATGAACAGTAGAACTGTAGAAGATATATATTGTATTATTACTATATAAGGTAAAGAATTACAGTATTCATTACATATAATATGTATTCATGTGTATTGCAGACATACAACAATAGGCATACATTAGTAATTTTACCTATATTTAAATTGTATTACTGACATGAGGCATACTATAGGCGTACATTAGTAATGTATTACTAATTTACTATACAACAATGATGTGCATTATGTATTTTACACGCTCATCTACTCATATAGGTAAACATTTATTAGGAAAGTAGAAAACATAAGAGATATCAAACAAGTACGTGACAACTAACTAGTAAAAAAAGAAGAAACAAGACTGGTGCGAGGAGAAAGAGATAGACTAATCAAACAAATAAAAAAAAGAACAAAGTACTTGATATTAAACGGCTTTGTAGCAGGAACAAGGCTTCCGAACCGTCAGGAAGCAACAAAAGCTTCTCGAAAACGTCTAAGTTTCAACTAGAGGAAAGCAGGCACCGACTCTCTATCAAACACCAGCCACTAGAGGAAGAGAAGAGGTGAACAACTACCCAAATCAGTAGCTACGGTGTTGCTAGGGTCCCTTGGGTGCAAGGCAAAGGTACACCCTAGTAAAGGTTGCCACAAGAGGTGATTGGAGCGCAAATTCTGTTGGGAACGCAGACGCACTATATTTGGGGACGCGTGCATGTTTACATGGTTTTCTTAACCCTTGTGAGTCAGAAGCAAGTGGGTCAACAACAAATGGGTCGGTTACGGACTAACGTGGTGTCCCAGTTTCACTGTTAGCGTCGTTTCTAATTATGCGAGACACGGACTTCTGTTTCTTTATTTTTTTGACTTTTTCTATTAGCAGAGCCCCACACTTCACGTACCATAAGATAATTCAAAGATTTTCTTTCCATAGAAATAGTTGGGGCTAAGTAGATGACACGTGACTGTATATCAATTAACCGTATGCAATTATACCTACTCTCATAGGCACTTCTGTTTCCTTGTTATCTGATCCCCACACATCCCAAATTTCATAGTCCATATTTTATCACTCGAACACATCCCCAGTTTCGTCAAAGTTCTGCCTACGAATTTGTATTGTATTGTTCTTTGCATAAAAAACAATGCCTTGTGCAAGGGATAAGAGCGAGAGGGTATCTTCCCTACAATAGCAAGTCTAAAAGCCTATTCATGTTGAGTCTCTTCTCACAAAGAACTTCACGGCGGCGATCATAGGTCTACATTAACATGGAGGGACGCAACAGTTGAATCAATAGTTTAAAAAATTGTCCTTGAAATCAGACATGTCTCTTTTCTTTTCTTTTTATATAAAATTATACTTTTACCAAAGCGTTCCATCTTCCTTCTACTTCAATGAATTGTTAGTTGAGTATTTGTATAAGATAAAAGTACGTACAACAACATAGTTCCAGACTTGGCTAGTATAGGTAGATAGATGATATGTTTTTACTAAAAGGTAGTAGTAAGTATGTTTGGTGATTGCATGTTTATTTTGTGTATGAATAAGCATTACTAATCATGCAGATATCAAAATGATGATGTTGATCTAATCAATGTGGTTGATGATGGGAATCTTGAAGTTGAAGACAATGAGAGGCCACAAGTTGAGAGGAGTTTTAGTGACGTTGATCCAATTAATGTGATTGATGATGAGATTCATGAGGTCGAAGATAGCGGGAGGCCACAAATTGGGAGGACCTTTGAGTCATTAGAAGAAGGTGAATCATTTTACTACGCTTATGCTAAACAAATAGGATTTGGTGTGCGCAAAAACACTACAAAAAGTCGCGGCAAGTAAAAAGAACTTTATTGGAAGGAGTATGTATGTTGCAAACAAGGGAAACAACACGCTAAATATGCTTCTGGTGATGCTGAAAGACACGTAAGCAAAGTGAGTAAAAGAAATAGAGGCTTAACACGAGAAGGATATCTTGCTAAATTGGTGCTTCGTAAGGATGGCATTGGGAAATGGGTTGTGCATTCATTTGTTGAAAATCACAACCATACTTTGTCTACTCCTCGAAAAACTTCATTTATAAGATCTCACAGGACGGTAAATCCAGTAATCAAGTGTCTCCATGACAATTTTCAAGAAGCAAATATTAGAACATCCAAGTTGTTGACTATTATTGATATAGAGAGTGGAGGCTACCATAATATTTGGTGTACTGAACGCGATCTTAGAAATTATGAAAGAGATAAAAGGCAAGAAATCAAGGAGCAAGATTCACAAATTTTAATAAACTAATTTAGAGAAGAAAAGGAGATCAATCCATCATTTTACTATGCATATAGTGTTGACGATGAGAATAGATTAACTCATGTTTTCTGGGCAGATGGGCTTTCACAAAAAGTATATTCAAGATTTGCTGATATTGTTATATTTGATACAAACTTATGACACCAATCAATATTCTCTTGTATTTGCACCATTCACGGGGATTAACCACCATCGATAGTCAATACATTTTGGTTGTGGATTAATTAAGGGTGAGAAGAATTCCTCTTTCACATGGTTGTTTGAAAATTTTCTAGAGACAATGTCTGGAAAGCCACCAAATGTTATTATTACATATCAAGATCCTGCAATGACGACTGCAATTTGAAATACTTTTCCGAGTACACATCATAACTACTGTATTTGGCATATCCTTGATAAAGTTACTGAAAAGTTAGGTGCTATATCCAAGAAGTCTTTGTTTATGGATACTTTTAATTCATGCATTAGACACTCTAATAGCCCTGATGAATTTGAAAAGAGATGGAAGGATATTATAGACGAAACTGGTTTACAAGAGAATGGGTGGATGCACTCTATATACAACCTAAGGCATAAATGGGTTCCTATATTTTCAAGGCACATCTTTACTGCAGGTACGCTACATTTTTTTGTAATGTTAGTATGAGTTAAGATTTCATAATGTTTAGTACTTTATATTTGACCTTAACTTTGTAGGAACAAAAAGTAGCCAACGAAGTGAGGGCATGAATTCATTTTTTAGTGGGTATGTTGGAAATAAAATATCTTTAGAAAAGTTTTTTTGCCGCATTGCAAGGGCTATTAGGCGTCAAAGACATAATGAGAAAAAAACTGATCATGACACAAAATATACAAAACCCAAACTATGAACAAAACAACATGTTGAGTTTCAAATGGCACCAATTTATACAAGAGTCAACTTCAATAGATTTCAAGATGAATTATTGGAAAGCCTTTATTATGTTACTGAATCAGTCCAGAATGATGGCCATGAAAAATCCATGATTGTTCGAAACTGTCAACGTTTTACAACATCTTATAATATTTGTTACAAGGTGAGCGAGAAAACTGCTACATGCACCTGTATGTTATTTGAATCATAGGGCATCCCATGTCGACATGTCCTTGTTGTTTTAAGAAATGAATTGTTGATGGAGTTGCCTGCCTACTACATTATGAAAAGATGGACCTCAAATTTTATGAAGGATACTGCATTTGATGATGAAGGTATTTCTCTTGAACTAAAAGAAAATCTCAAATCAGATCTGAAACGAAGTGAGCTGGCTGCATTGTTCTCAAAAGCATTAGAGAAATCATTTCAAAGTAATGAGACATATGAAACATCACTGACTTGTGTAAGCTCACTTATTAATGATCTAGATTCTATACATTATGGAGAAGGTGAGTATAAGAAAAATAAGACAGGGCCATGTCAGATTTACCCACTTGAGCATTGCAAAACAAAAGGAAGCGGAAAAAGGCTTAAAGGAGGGAAGGAAACAACAATGGAGAAATCGCAAAGACCTAAACGACTATGTAAAGGATGCAATTTACTAGTCAATCATGATATAAGGAACTGTCCGGTGAATCCCAAAAAGAGGTATAAGCATTTGGCACAACTCTTTTTAATAAATTCATATCAGTTGTGACAAATTTATAATGTTGTTATGTAGGTTTAGCATTAATCTAGATGATGAAGTTCAACTTGGCATGCAAGCTTCTAGCAACACTTTGGCAAGAGAAGATACTTCACCTTAATCTTCCTCGAGGATAGTTGTATGCCTCTATTTCTAGAGTCCAAGGCTAATTTTCATACTTTTTAGCTACCGGTATAGGATTTATGGCATGTATGAGAGGTAAATTATCGTATGCAAAAGTTAGTAGTGACGAGTCAGAATTTTTTATTCAAAAGACTGCCTGTGCTTATATGTTTCCTTGTGGTTATCTTTCTTTGAAAGACATAAAGTTTCTTTTTTTTGTCTTGGTGATTGTACTGGATGAATATTAAAATCAACACGCAACACAGACAAATGCACTATTGAATACATTCAATCTGCATGTTAGACTATTAAAATTACATTGTTCAGACCGAGGTCAACCTTAGGGTCCACGTTTCCTTTGGACTATGATGTACTGTGCTATTTAATTGATGTCGAAGAATCAATATTTGATTATTTGGGATAATTTACGTACACTGGCGTGGAACTAATAACATATTGGGAGGGATTTAGAAGAACGAGAGACGGAAACCGCATGGAAGACATGTGTATAAATGACACTGACTAATGAGCCAGAAAACAAGTCACATTCCAAAGTAAGACGCCCATAGGGAACAGAGAAAAGTTATTCAACTAAGACAATATCGGTCGACTGTTCTATGCACCATGCGAGCAATTATTTGTCGATGTGACCTATGGGAGTAGATCGGCGAGGAGGTATAATTGCATGGCTAATTGATATACAGTCATGTGTTGTCTATTTAGCCCCAACTATTTCTATGGAAAAAAAATCTTTGAATTATCATCTGGTACGTGAAGTGTGGGGCTCTATTAATAGAAAAAATCAATTAGGTAAGATGTGTATCAAAGACTACCTCAATGTGACAATTTTATATTACTATGACAAACACCCATTAGGTAAGATGTGTATCAAAGACTACCTCAATGTGACAATCCTAGATCATCCAATGCAAGGACATGTATATTTTATAATCAACCATAAGTAGTAGAAATTGTAAAAATTATTAAATGTTATATTGATATATCTCATGATATATATGTTTTATGGTTTAAAACATGTATTATCAATAATTATGATTTAACACATATGGTTGAATTTAAATAACATATTTTACATATGCCATTTTAATGGCAGGTATACATAAATTACATGTACTGGCCAAGATACACTTCCTAACTCCATATATATGTATGTACATGTATATATATGTGTATATATACATATATATATATGTGTGTGTGTGTGTGTGTGTCTATATATACATATATACATATATACACACCTATATATACATATATAAACATATATATATGGGATCAAAAATAATTCATTATAAAGGACCAAAAAATTATACCTATTTATAAGGTGTTCATTCGCTACCCGCATGAGTAACTAAATTTTCACTACTCGTGTAGTATGAAAAGTAACTATTTGGTCAGAATAGCAACTATCTCAACAAAAAAGTAACTATGTTGTCAAAAAATAATTATTCAACTAAAAAGGTAATATCGGGTAGAATACACAGTAAATATTATGCAACAAATATGTAACTATACATCCGATATACATGTAACTATTATGCATGTAATGTAACTATTTGGAAGGTAATATACATGTACACGTGTAACGTAAAAAATCCAAAAAATAACTATTTCTTGAGTAGGTAGCTACCCACACGAGTACTAAAGATCAACCCATATATCTATATACATATACATATATATACAAAAACGAATCTTCCTCATTTCATTAAATACTTCCCTTCAACATGAATTTCTACCTTTTACCAGGAGACACCGCCATAGACGTAGTTTTCACCTCTGGCAATAGTTTTGACATCCCAACAACCTTCACAACCTATAGTAAAATTTATAACAAGGTAAGCACACTTTTCAATACTTTCCTCTTTTGTCCATGGTTTAGCTCTTTCCCTCTTAGCCTAACTATGTTTCCCAACCTGAATAACATGTCTGGTGAGAATGGGATCCACTGAGATGCCACAGCTTGTCTCCAACTACAAAAATGCTTCCTGGAGCCCTTACAGACTTACAACAAGTTACATCCATCTCTCTTTTTGTTGACTACACCTTTACTTATTTTGAATTTCAAGCCTCATCCCATGTTTCTCATGGTTTCTTGACAAAAATCAGGTAATGATCTATATTTATATTTACATGTTTGTTTGTTTGAGTTCCTTGCATCACACAATGTCGCTTGGTGCTTATTTTTTCACTAGTTTGTAGTATTTTGGATGTATAGTGTTACTACAATCATTGGGCCATGGTGTCTGCTATAGAAGCAAACTCATGAGCACCTTGGTGAATTTACATGGTATCTTTGGGTTCTCTAGAGCTTGATAATCTCGATGGAAATCTTGACCATACTGCTCTAGCAATTATTCTCACACTTGATTTAGAACTTATAGCTCTATGTTGGTCATTGGGTTCTTAGAGTGAAGAAGATGAATCATGGATATGAAATCCCATTTTATACTTGACCCTTCTATCATCTTGTCACACTCGCTTGAGTAGTTTAAAGTTTTTGTTTATGGTGTGATCTCACGATCACACAGTTTTGTTTGGGATTGTTTGCCTCTTTTACCCCCTATTATTTAACCAAGTTGTCATAGACCTCTTGGTATCTTGGACATGTTGCATATTCTACTATTGGAAGCATCTAGATTAATTAAAATGTGTCATTTCCCTCCTCATTTTTAACTGCCCAGATTGCCTAAAATTTGTAGTAAATTGACAGCAACCCAGAAAAATAAAATAAAATATAATACATAATATAAAAAAGTATTCCTTGTCATTTGGTTTGGGTTTTGTAAACTAAAATACTAAGAAAATAGGTGATTTGTAGGGTTTGAATAATACACATAATTAATCATCTTACTATTTAATTGGTTGTTAGGTGGATGGATACTTTGAGTTGGATCTAAGGTTTTTTTTAGATCATTAGTGCAACAAATAAACTATGTTGTATTATTCAAAATATTGGAAAATTGGTTTATTTCTCTCTCTTTAACCTAATTGAGGCATAATTTTGAACCCCAATCTTCCTATTTATTTTCCCTAGTTGGGGATTGTCTTTAGAAATTGATTTGAAATCATTATTGGACTATTGAAATTGCATATGAGCCTTTTCTTAGTGTCTTGTTGATATTTCCCACTGCTTATTAATTTGTTGTTCCTATTTTTGTAATTGAAAGCCTAATTGATCCACCTTTGTGGTGGAAACTCCAATGGATCCATTTTTCTAATAGATCCCATGTCTTTCTTGATATTATGACTAAACTTTTATGGTGGAAATTTGATGCTTTTACATATCCGATCAAAACACTTGCATGTTCAACAAATCTATCCTTGCTTGAGATTGACTTTAGGGTTGTAGATGTAGAATAGTGAGTGATCCTACTAATCTAGAGGAAGGAAAGATGAAACATGGAAATTTGAGGGTACCCACATAGAGACACCTCAATCCCTACTTAATAAACAAAGCCCATATGACTAGATCCAAAGAGTGGGATAGAAACCTAACCATGTCACATCATTCAACACACATGGCAATGAGTTAGCAAGTGGTTTAAGATGACTACCTAAAACACGTCAACTTATATCCTAGAAACCTAACCCAAGCACATCATCCTACACACATAATCATATACTTAGATTGATTCGTACTAGTGGTACTTTTCTAGTTGAGAGCAAAAAGACCACTTTCAGTGTTGAGGAGCCATAATGTATCCACATGAGGAGAAAGACATACCAACAAACCTTACAAAGGTCAAGAACAAATACAATACACCATGGAAACTCAAATTGGAACGTGAAAAGGCACTAGTGCATAACTCCCTCGCCTACAATGTTGACTAAAGCAACTTTTCACGAGGAACACCTACAATCTAAGTATGTATTGATGGTGGAGCGACTGCACAAACTAGTAATCCAATAGGACAATGTAAAACAAAATAAAGTAAACAGTCAAGGAGAGGAAGCTCATCACACCAAAGCTCACAATAGGAAGGTAGAAAGCTACTACATCCATAGGCACTATGTACAAACCACCAAGGCAAGCCTTAGCCCCCACATCGCATTTGACAACCCTAATAAGCCTCCAATCGGCGCCCAAGATCCAAGCCTACATGTCTTGGAAACGTCATCGCCAACACCAATAGTCCGACAAAAAACAGCTAATGCACACATGTAAAGTAGGGAACCCTACACATCAATCAAGAAGAGGCCAATGATAAATGAGGCAAGGAATCGAGCAAGAAGAGGCCAATGGTAAATGAGGCAACACATCGTGGTTGCCACTCCATCCTGCATCATACATGTAACCCTAGCTGTCTCACCCTATCGCCAAGGCAAGGAACACTCTGATATTTTGTTTTGCTATGTGGTTGTTATTCGTAGTGGTAGTACTTGGCAACCTCTTTTGTTACTAGTATATTCGTTCTTGCCCAAGTCCCTTGCTCTTGTAATTTTTATCATTCTTAGTATCTTTGCCAATAACATCTATCCCAGGTTCAACTCCGTTGAGATTGAACTGAAATCCTCTTAGGAATCTGTTATGGCACGTAGCTTATAGGACTGGCATCATCAGCTTGAAGTTATCCACTAGGACACATCTAGCTATAAGCATGAAGAGACGTGAGATCCTCAAGGAGCACAAGGTGACACGGTCCCAGACACCCTTGTATAGCTCTAGAATCCTCAAAAACAGAAAAAGAGAACAAAACAAACCTCCCAACCTACTTCTGTAAGGTAGTTTGTCAATGCCCTAAACTTCAATCCAAACTGGACTAAGAGGAGAAAGAATTCCGCGAGTCATCTAACAGTTGAAATGAAAACTTTAATAGCAAACATTAAACAGAGCCGTGGACATCCTTTCCCTATGAAATGGATCATGTAAGTACTACCTAACACGGGTTTAACGTAGTGGCATCAAGTTTCCAACTACATCAGAACGGTTTTTCACATGCTTATGCAAGTTCGTATAGCTGCAAAGCTATTACCAACAACTGCATGCTAAGTTGTTTCTCACAGGCGCCCAGTGTATATTGATAAAGGAACCAACATATTTATATAACTGCAATGAACATTTATTGTTTAACTTAGAAAAGTACATCACAAAAAAGGCGGACATATACATGTTTCTCTCTCTATCTCTCTCTCCCTTCCTTTTGAACAAGTGCCTGATTTACATGACCGTAACTCCAAGCAGTTGCATCACATTGAATAAAATAATTACGATACTCTAAGAAATCATCGACACAAAAGACTATAATATAATTATAAAAGCCAACACATTTATATACTACGACCTTCGCCTATACCGAGAAGCGACGGGCGACGCTACGCTCTGCTGCGCCCCACCTCGAAAGCTGGGCGAGTTGTTGGCCGGTCCCCTGGAGGAGTAGGCAGGTCTGGCAGCTGGTGGCGGTGCAGCAGCAGGGGGTGGGGTGGGGCGGTGGGAGGAGTCCATGAAGCACAAGATGTTTAGCCGCGTCCTGTCAAGCTCCACGTCTAAGAAGTCCCCGCGGCATTGTTGAGCAAAGGCCTGCAGAAGATATCAAACACAGGAAATGTGTCAAAAACAAACACGAAGCAGATGTTATCTTTCTGGCTATCGCGTGGGAGCTTCTCGTTGAAGTTGCTGCATGCGGCTCTTTCAGGTGCATGCAGAATATATAATCTATCACCCCCATAGGCCACCAAGAGAAGAAGCACCATTTATCATTGCCAGTGAATACGGCTATAAGCGGATGTGGGTATAGCGCATACCTGTAACGTATAGTTGCTATGCCCATTACGGATACGCTTTTCATACTCATACACCCGCTTACCATTGTACCCATATAACCACTATAGGAGAGATATACTATCAGGTATGTGTATACCCATACCGGCATAGCCGCTTACCCACTTAAATTAAACAAATGTATAAACATAGAATTATCTTGTACACATACACATGGATAATATGTATACACATGTATACATGTTTAAATACAAACACACATACATAGATACAAACTCTGCATATATGCATGGCTATACATAAACACGGTTATAAAAATAAAAATATAAAGATCGCAGACAAAAATACACACATGAACAAAGGCATACAAGTATACATGCATTGCAGATGCATAATATGCACACGAACTACAAATATATACCTGCATACAAATATACGAGCGAGAATATGAAAATATACATTATATATATATATATATATATATATATATATATATATATATATAAAAAGCATGTCTATACAAATGTATATGTACATGAATATAAATGGCTACGCATATACATATACGAATGCATGTAAGATAAATCGTTTGTTGTCTCTACTTTTATAACGATGTCTAATATGTTATAATTCCTATAAGGTGGTGTTAGTAGTTGCCTGTTAGGTAAAGTGACAAACATTAATTTTAACCTCAACATTAATAAATAAAAATTCTATTATTTAGAGGCATAGCAAGCATAACATACCCGCCCTATGTGGCGGCTTGACGGCTATGATATGGTGCAGTACAATGTTGAATAAAGTGAGTATATACCCATAACAATACATGCTAACTTAAATGGGTATGATTATGTGTATGCTCATAGATGCAGCATACCCTACCCATTTACAACCCTACGAGTAAATTCTTTTATGACGGTCAATATAGCACTATTGTAGACATTGCACATCTGATGGCACAGGAAACTTACAAGTAAATCATCAGGGGACACCGATGCAGTTTGTTGTCGATCATCCATCATAGCTTCATCGTTTCCACGTGTGGCCCGCCGGTTATGACCGGGGTTCTCAACAGGTTCAGTCACGCTCTCTGTAGCCTTGTCCAGCAAAAGTCCATGTAAAGATTTGAGAGAGTCGCGAGCCTCCGGTGAGAAATAGGTGCTCAGCACCTTCTCAAAATACTCAAGCTGAAAACAGGAAATAGACTTGAGCTAAGGGACAGACCAGGCCGTGGTGACTGAAGGTGCTGCGAGTAATAATCAGTTGCATGGCAGTTGCCAAGATAAAAGCTTCACCTAGATGGTAAAAGCATCACAGGTACAGAAAACAAAGATACAGCTTTTTAATGCTTCACCAACCTCAAGTGTGAGCTGGCAAAACCCATTTGTGTCGAGTGTTCTCAAATCTTTCTGCCGGTATTCGTTGAAAAGGCCAATAAGAGTATCTATCAAGCCTTCGACCAAAGTGCCTAGAATCTTTTCCAGCAAAGGCTTTGCCCCATACGAAACCTGTGAAATAAACAAGGCACTTTAACAGAATCCTTGAACAAACCACAACCACAATCAAATCCCAACACGCAACTGGGAGAGCAGTAATTATTCAAATGAACAGCAGCAAATGACAGTAATTACCCTTATATATAATAGGCATAACCAATCAAAAACAAAATTGTCTCTGTGAGCAACACATTAGACTACGGTAATCCCGCCAAAACTATTTGACACTTTAAAAAATAGTCCCTTTTAAAAAATCAATTTGGAAGTGAGATGCACATTTCTAACGCTTCAATAAACGGGTCCTAGATTTTACAATAGACATTAAAATTTGGAGATGCCGCAGCACCCATTCTTTAACCTTAGCTTTTTCCTATTTGTTTTAGCATACCTAACCATTAGTTATTACATCATCAGCTACAATGAAAACTATCAAGCACTTATGAGAAATAACGTGAAAAGGAATGCAAGATAGCAACACGTTCTGCTTGATTGATGTAGATACTTTAACATAGTTGTGGATAGGTTAAGAGAGATTTCACGTTAGTCAAAACTTGTTTAGAGGAGGCTATATATAGGAGGATTATAAAGGAGGGATTCAACAGATACTTCAGTGGTACAATGATCTACTTAAGCTTTACAGAATAAGCAAGGAAAACATAGGGCCTAAGCCCAATTAATAATGTTAAGAATAGTCATTAGAAACCATGTATTATCAAAAAAATTAAAGAAAATGTAGTCATCACATGAAATCATGATTCACTCTGTCTAAATACTTTTAAACGAAGTTTGGAAAATAAGAATAAATAACAATGCTCATGTCCATCTATCTTATATGATATGAAGATATAGTATTAGGGATGTGAACAATGTCAAAAAGAAAAGTAAGCAGTGAAGGTAAAAAAAAAATCATGTCATGTATAAAAACTCTTATTATTGATGTGTCCTTACCATCCTGTTATCCTAGTTTTTAGGAATTTGTTCTCTCTATATGTCCATGTTGCTTCATATCCTTGTTCTGTGCCCATGACTGCTTCCCAACCCAACAACTATAATTTAACTGCTACTTAATAATTAAGAACTAAGTCATCCTTCTATCAAATATAAACTAAAGAATTTATAATATAGCTTTAAGTGTTATCGTGTAACTACAAGAAAATGAACAATTGCTCAAAACCTCTTAAAGTACATCAGGCACTTTATTGGAGTAACCATTATCAGTGTCACTAAGAGCAGATCAGCTTCTGCATGTCACACTAAAGAATAAGGTTGCACTCTGCAGCTTGAAAGGCCAAATCTCCATAAGCATAATCATTCAAACACCATAAACACTTCTAGATTTGCCCATCAGGTTTCAAGAGTTTTTCTAATTCGAACAACTACTACGGAGCTCACTTTCTTTTTGAAATTCTTGTTTAAACCAACATAACCAGAAATAGGTCTCAAACACAGGTGGTTGGAGTAATAATCTGGTACTAGACAGAAGAAGCATGCTTGCAACTCCATAAATAAGCTGAAGTTACTGAGAAAGTAGTCTCTAAAAGACTGCATTTACAAGACTGTTGGCTTTCTGTAATATTCAGTTGTCTGCAAGATCTCAGCTTTATGGTTCTAAAATATAAACTTTGAAGACATTTTTAAATAGAATTCAAAAGCTTCTACCTCTGCATGAACACAGACAAGAGAATTCATCAACTCCATAGTTGCATCTCGAATCCCCTGTAAATTGAGCTTAACGTCAACCATGCTACACAAGACTGATAACAAACATCAGAACTCAGGAAGAATTTGCTATAATGATAACATTGAACCTGACGTGTATTTTACCTTTACAGCAGGCGCAGCACCCCACTGAATACCAGCATCCAACATATATTTCGCAGCAGCTTCTCTAATCAAGTTTGCCTGAAGAGAAGCAATGGCACATTCAAAATATTTTATAAACACGCTCTAAAATAATAAAAGGCTTCTTATTGAGTGAGTAAAACAAGTACATTTTATAAGACAAGAAAGTGAGACATAGAGTAGAGCCAGGCAATCTGGGATAAAAGAAAAGAGGCTAATAGACAACTAGAGGTCTAAAGCCAAAACACACTAAGTAAAAATAACACAGTAAAATATATATACTAATACTCTCCCTCAAGCTGGAGCATAGATATCAATCATGCCCAGCTTGTCAATTAGAGTAGTGAATCTGGTCTTTGGAAGAATTCTGGTGAAGATATTTGCAACTTGATCTGAAGTATGTGTATAAGGCGTAGAGATCTGACCAAATAAGACAGCTTCTCGCACAAAGTGACAGTCAACTTCAATGTGCTTAGTGCGTTTATGAAATGTAGGAATGTTGGCAATAAAAATAGCTGCTTTGTGGTCACAGTGCATGGGGATGAGCTTAGAATCAGAGATACCAAAATCTTTCAGAAGGTTGCGTACCCAGAAGAGTTCACACGTTGTATGAGCCATTGCTCTATACTCCGCTTCAACACTAGAACGAGCTACGATTGTTTACTTCTTGCTGCGCCAGGTAATTAGGTTACCACCTATAAACGTGCAGTATCCAGAAGTAGATCTACGATCTATCTTGCTGCCAGCATAGTCAGAATCAGAATAACCAAAAAGATTAGAGTGTCCATGTTTCTTATAGAGAAGTCCTTTCCCATGAGAGCTTTTCAAAAACTTCAGAATATGGCAGACATCATCCTAGTGACACTGTTTAGGCTTATCGAGATACCTACTATCCAGTCCAAGAGCAGATGTGATATCAGCTCTAGTGACAGTAAGATATATAAGTTTCCCGACCATGCGTTGATACCGATGATGGCCAGGGTAAGGAGGAGAGTTCTCGTCATCCCAATAGTGTTTGGATCCAAGGGAGTACTAGCAGGCTTGGCCGCAAGCAGACCTGTATCAGATAGAAGATTCAGAACATATTTACGCTGAGATAAGCATAGACCAGAAGATGACCGAGAAACTTCAATTACAAGAAAATATCTCAATGTGCCTAAATCCTTGGTGACAAAATGGTTTTCCAAGTAGCGTTCCTGGATTCCTGCAGGGTCACTACCAGATAATATGATGTCATCAACGTAGACAATTAAGATAACAAGTCCATAAGTAGTTTTCTTGATAAATACAGAATGATCAGACTGAGAGCGGCGAAACTGAAATTTTTGAAGAATGGAGCTCAGCTTGTCAAACCAGGCACTGGGACTTTGCTTCAGGCCATAAATTGCTTTGCGCAGGCGGCAGACTTTTGAGGACTCCCCCTGAAGCACAAATCAGGGAGGTTGCTCCATGTATACCTCTTCATGCAGATCTCCATATAAAAAAGCATTTTTGACATCAAGCTGAAATAAAGGCCAGTCGGAATTAACTGCCACAGAATTAAGTACATGCACCGAGTTAAGGCGGGCGACATGAGAGAAAGTCTCAAAATAATATACTCCATATGTCTGAGTGTAGCCTTTGGCGACCAGACGAGCTTTGAGATGCTCAATGGTTCCATCAGGTTGATATTTGACCGTAAAAATCCATCGACAGCCAACAGGGGAACACTCAGCAGGTGCATCAACCAACTCCCAAGTATTTCATTAAGTAAGAGCTTGCATTTCAGATTCCATGGCCTGGCGCCAAGTTGGATGCTTAAGAGCCTGAGAAGCATTTTTAGGAATAGAAACAGCAAAAAGGGCAGAAGTAAAGTTTGCAAAGTTAGTCCCCAAGTGAGTAATAGTGCAGAAATTTCCAATGGGATGTTGTGTGCACGTCCGAGTGCCTTTGCGTAAACTGATCGGAATATCCAAGTCAGAAAATACTTGAGGCGGAGGTGGGGTGGATCTGTCATCGAGGATGGATGATTTGAAGGGGCCATGGAGGGAGTTGGAGCCTTCGGTCTTCTTTGATAAACCTTCAGTGGAGGAGCAGGAACACTAGTAGTATCCGGTGAATCAACATCAGCAATCAGAGGTAGAGGTGTAGCTGCGAGTAAATCAGATTTCAAGGCGGAGCCAACATAAGAATAGAATGTTTGATGCTCGAAAAAGACTACATCAGCTGAAACCATCCGTTTCTTAGTAACCGGGTCATAACGTCGGTACCCTTTTTGTGTCATAGAGTACCCTAAGAACACACACTTGATAGGACGTGGATCAAGTTTAGTTATTCCAGGAAGTAGATTTTTAACAAAACATGTACTAAATATTCGAGGAGGAACAAAAAAAGGGGGCATCAGAATATAGAATCTGATATGGCACTTGATTGCCAAGAACAGAAGATGGCATGCGATTAATGAGATAGCATGCGGTGGAAACAACCTTTGGCCAAAAACATTGGGGAACATGGTAATGGAACAAAAGAGTGCGGGCAACTTCAAGGAGATGTCGATTATTGCGTTTGGCCACTCCATTCTGTTGAGGTGTGTATGGACATGAGGTTTGGTGAATGGTACCCAATTTTCGACAGAAACGACTAAAAGAGATTTGCATGAACTCAAGGGCATTGTTACTACAAAATATTTTTATATTTTACCAAATTGGGTACTTTTCTCAGCAAAAAAGGAAGTGATAGTATCAAGAATATTAGATCTATCTTTCAACAAGAATATCCAGGTCATTCTAGAGAATCATCAATAAAACTCTAAGTATCGGAAACCAGAAATGCTAGAAACTGAACATGGGCCCCAAATATCAACATGTACTATATCAAACGACTGTTTTGAGCCAATACAAGGTTTCTTAGAAAAAGTAGATCTAGTCTGTTTGCCTAACTGGCATGTTTCACAGTGAAAAACAGAATCAGAAATATCAGGGATTAAGTGTTTCAACTTAGCCGGTGACGAATGTCCCAACCGATAGTGCCATTGGATGCCAGTCATAGAAGTAGTCATGAATGCAGCAGTCTTCAACGTGTCCAGATAGTATAAGTCGTCTGGTCCCTCATGGCCCAAACCAATCTTCATCCTCGTGCGCAGATCTTGAAAAATAACACCGTCCGGATCAAAAGTTATGGAGCACCTTAGGCTCTTAACAGTTCTACTGACAGATAACAAATTCATTGGGAATTGAGGAACATGTAATGTTGAACGCAGAGAAAGGTGGCCAGAAGTGTGGATATTCCCAAAATCAGAGACTGGTGCTTGCAAACCGTCGCAAGAGTAACAGGAGAAATAGCAGTAGTTTTATGCAAACTAGAAAATAAAGTAGGATTGTCAGTAAAATGGGAGGTCGCACCAGAGTCGATTACCCATGTGTTTGTACCAGACTATGTTAGGAGAGCAGTACTGCCATCAGAAGAAGTCTCAGCAGAGGAAGCCAGTCGTGCTTGAAGTAACTTTTCAAACTCAGATCGGATCCAGTCAGCATATGGAGAAGCAGTAGTGTTCGGCTGGTCTGAAGTGACTTGATTTGCCCAAGCAGGTTTTCCATGATTGATCCAGCAGCGGTCTTCATTGTGATTGGTTTGTTTGCAGAAGTTGCAGTAGCGCGGTTCATTAATGTTAGAGGTAGAGGAAGAACCACGCCCTGGGCCTGTAGTAGATCGTCAGCGACCACGTCCACGGAATGAATCGCTCGACCAACAGCAAGGGTTGTCCCTTCATAGGAATTAGAAGGAGCTCGAGATACAGAGGGAAGACGCTGGACGCACTTCAACACATCTCGTAAGGTAGGCAGAGGATCAATGGACATGATTTGATCGACGACTCCCGTAAAGGACGATGGTAAGCCAGCGAGAAACTGAACCAACTGTAACTCGTTGCGTTGTCATTGGATTTCTGTAATGTTTGCTAAGAGCGGATGGTAGACCTCAAACTCATCCCAGAGAGCGCAGCACTGATTGTAGTAGTCATCCACAGAGCCAGTATGAGAGTATTCCTGCTTGGCCAAGCGTTTGAAAATTTCAAAGATTTGGATTCTGCTAATGAGAGTATACGTGGGAAAATTGATCCACATGTCCTTAGCCATCTTCAATCGGACTAGAGATTGGCTAATTTTAGATTCAGCATTGTTGACCATCCAAGTCATAATGCCATAATCCTCTTTGGACCATAGATTGTAGGCCTGCTTTGTCTTGTCATCAGCATGTGCAGCAGGAGCATCTGGGCCTTTAGTAGAAAGGTGGGAGTAGCACCCTTGAGCCTTGACATAGAGCTCGTAAGAGGCCGCCCATAAGTGATAGTTGGAGCCATCTAGTTTGACAATACTGATGCACAAGCTTCGGGGAAGATCGGTGGACGCCATGAGTAGAAGAAGTCAACACAGGCAGGGGCAGCAGGCAGGAGCAGTAGGCAGAAGTAGCAGACAGAAGGTTGACGCAGCAGTCAACAAAAGCATGCAGCAGCAGAAACCCAACACATGAGCAGATCTAAGAAAGCTTGGACTGGGGGCAGAAGATAATAGTAGGAGATCTGGGTATCAGATTTAGGATCCTACGGAGGGGCAGCAAAAGATACAGAAAATCCTACGCCAACATGGAGGAAGAGCTACTCCACCATGATGCGCAGGCAGGCAGAGAGCAAGACCGGATTAAGCCGTCAATGTGCCAGAACTGGAAATTTATCAGAGATGTCTAGAGAGTAGCGGGAGGAGAGGGAGTGAACGGGGTAGCTAACCAGATGGAGAGATGGTAGTGGATGCATAGGGTGGTGATGCGGAATAGGGAGTGGAGGAAAGGGGGCGGTGGAGGGTTGGTTGGAGGGAGGTGGAAGGCTGGCGGGCAGGCTGTTGGGTGGCGGCGGGTTGGAGGATGTGGTGGTGGCGGCAGGCTGGTGGAAATGGGGAATGGCGGCGGGGTGGGTAGAGGAGGGAGGGAGGAGATGGCGGTGGAGAGGAGGGGCAGGCTAAGGCGGCGGAAAAGGAGGGAGGGGGCGGTAGCTAGGGAAAAAGGGGAGGAAGAGGGTGGCGGCTAGGGCTTATGGGGACACGGGTTTTAGGGTTTGGGTGGGAGGGGCTTAGAGAGGATCGGGTGGCTCTGATACCATCTAAAATAATAAAAGGCTTCTTATTGAGTGAGTAAAACAAGTACAGGGCACTCTCTTTTATAAAACAAGAGAGTGAGACATAGAGTCAGGCAATATGGGATAAAACAAAAGAGGCTAATAGATAACTAGAAGTCTAAAGCCAAAACACACTAAGTAAAAATAACACAGTAAAATATATATACTGATACACGCCTTATTCTCTCTAAAGCTATTTCAAGTGAGACAATATTCTGTGGCAAGATGGTCAAAGAATAATACAAGATGTTAGAATAATAAGTATTTATTCTTCATTTCCTTATTTCATATTCTTGTTCTTTGTATATATGGGATTGATCTCACTCTTAGTTATCAAAGCCCTAGGTGCCTAGGCTTAAAGCAGGCCGCCTCAAACTGGGTGCCCAGCCCCCTAGCTGATCTAAGTGGATGCTTAAGACTTTTTAGGCCCAAACTAAGCCAATTCAAGGCTAATTTAGCATAAATTAGGTGTGTATTTGATCAAGTTGAGTCGTTTTATGGTTGAAATGGGTCCAATTGATCTCAAATGAGGTCAAATTAGGGTACATTAGGTCTGATATGGGGGAAATAGGTCTAATTTGGAGGAATTAGGTCAGATTTGGCCATTGTAAGGCCTCATTTAGATCAATATAGAGAAAATTAGGGCTAGTTAGGGTTGATTAGGTCATGTTTTGGAAAATTAGGTTTCAATTTAGGCAAAATTATGTCAACTTTAAGCAGATTAGGCCTGGTTTGGGGAATACAAGTTTGATTTGAGGAAAAGGGGTCTGATTTGGTGAGATTAGGACTGATCTGGCCAAAATAGATCTTGTTTAAGTCAACATATGGAAAATTTGGGAAGTTAGGTCTGATTGGGTCATAATATACAAAATTAGGTTTGATTTAGGCCAAATCATGTCAAATTTTGGCACATTAGGTCTAATTTGAGGATAACAAGTATGATTTGGGGAAAATAATTCTAACTTGGGAAGATTTGGTCTGGTATGGCAAATTTTGGCCTGATTTAGGTCAATATATGAAAATTTTAGGGATATTGGGTCTGATTAGATCATGTTATACAAAATTAGATCTGGTGTAGGCCAAATTAGGGTAAAACTAGGTCAATTCATATCAAATTTAGATCAAATGAGTTCAAATTATGGCCAATCAGTTCTAGTTTAGGTCATGTTAGGTGTGATTTAACCTAAATTCTATGTAATACTATGTAATAATGTCATTAGTTAATATTTACATGTATGAAAATATGAATGCAAATATAAAAAAATGATTATTATCTATAAAAAAGCAAAAGCCTAGGCACCCACCGAGGTGCCCTAGGTGCCCCCTCAGAAACACCTAGCGCCTGGCCACCTTAACAACTATTCCCGTTGTGTAATTGGGTTGTTGGTCACTATATATCATGGTTTAAACTTTGGTCAAAATCTCAAATTTTTGTTGAAATTTGGTTTCAACAAGGGTCGGATGTAGAAATGCACCTTCGCGCAAACTAGTAAGTTAAATTTCAAAATTTTGTCAAAATTTAGCCAAGAGGAGCGGAATTTTGTCAAAACACAACAATTCGGTGAAAAAAGCCCACTTTGGGCCTTCATTTAGTGAAATACACCCAAAATGAGTTCAATGTTTCACAAACAGCTATCGCATGCTCTTTAGAGATTCTCTACTTCAAATCTAAGGTAAGTTTACTCTCTCTCGCCTTCCCATCTACTCTAGTTCTTCCACTTCAACCCTTCTATCCATATCTAAAAGATCTACTCTTAATAGTGCAAGTTACAAGTGATAGATCTTCCTCAAAACTTATGATCTACAGCCTAAATTTATAGATTTATGGAATTATGTTAAAATCATACTTAAATATTTTATATGAGATGATTTTAGTAAGCAAAATTTATAATAATATTTAGAATTTTGTACAAATTAATATAATTTCAGACCTTAAAAGTGAAAAATGTTACAATGGCATGCTAGTTTTGTGAACATGAGACAAGGTGTTAGCTAAAGAAGCACAAGGTCTAAAATGTCCAAATGAATTACTTTAGCTATATTTTTGGAATTGATCAGTGCAACATTGCAGCAAATCAAATGACTAAACAAACAAATGCATGGTTCTTCCATATTTAAACTAGCAAGAATCCTAGTGATTCGGTTCGATGCAGTCCGGTTCATAATTTTTCCTGTCTAAACCAAACCAGCTCTTAACTAGTCCTCAGTCCAAGATATTTTCCTTTGTTTGGGTTCCACTCCAGTTTGGTTCGGTCCGGCCCGGTCTAGTTTTGGACCGATGCACAGCCCTAGAAGCCATTTTCACTATCTCATTAATCGTCAACCATCATCTATTCTTCAAAATGAAATCTCATTTTCCATTGTCTTTCATGACAACAAAGTTTTTCATCTACCTCTTTGGATTTTTGTATGTACTATCTTTGTCCACAACTTTGATCCTAAGGTAGACAAACTTGAATTGCGCTCAATTTCGACAATTGTCTTGGCTATTCTACCTTGCAAAAAGGTTACAAATACTATAGCTCAAGCAACCAAAGTATATCTCGATGGATGTTCCTTTCCATGAATCCATCATCTTCTTTGCTACGCTGACTTTGCCATGTTCCTCATCTCAGAATGAGTTTGTCGAATCAGATCTTTCCAACCCTATGGAATCCATCCGCACCGACACTCCACCTCTTGCTACCTTGCTTAGTTATCAAGGCACCCCGCCTAAGCACACTTAGGCGCCCTAGGCTCTAAGCAAGGCGCCTCAAACTAAGCACCCAGCTTATTAAGTGTCTTAAATGGGCGTCTAAGGCCTTTTAGTCCCAAATTAAGCCATTTAAGGCTAAATTTGCATGAGTTGGATCTGAATTCGGTCAAATTAGACCAACTTGAGTTATTTCATGGCTGGCAGTCTAATTCAGATAGAATCAGGTCGAATTTTGGCAAATTAGGTCTGATTTTGAGAAATACATCTGATTTTGGGAAACAAGTCTGACTTGGTCAAATTGGGTCACATTTAATTATAGGGTACTTCAGGAGAAGTAAGGTCTGATTAGGTCATGCTAAGTAAAATTAGGTCTAATTTGACAAAGAAGAAGCTACAGTAGCAAGAGGGTCAGACGACTCAGTACTGCCAGTAAAATGAGTTGTCCCAACAGGCGGTGCAGAAGGTCTTCCATGTTTCTTCCAACATCTCTCAACAGTATGTTATGGACAAACACAATAGGTACACTTTGGCCTGGTGTACCCTCCATGTCCAACGCTTCTACGTCATGGAACAAGACTTCGACTTCAAGTCGACTTCGACAGGTGTGGAAGTGGAAGCTTGTGGAAACATCGAGGAAACTTCGAGGATTTTTACAACCAAACTTCGACGAATTTGTGACAAAAATAAAGCTAAATATAGTGATTTCATGATGAAAATTGATAGATTTAATCAAATCTAGTTTAAACACAAAATATATGTTTATCTATAGACATACATACATGTTTACATATGTAGAAAAACACAGTCACATGTAAATGTACAAGACGTCGTCTTAGTGTAACTTCGATAGGCATGGAAGTGAAAGTTTGTGGAAAATGTTAAGGAAACTTTGAGGAAGTTGAGGACTCACACAGTGACACATAATAAGCTAAAAGATAGTGAGATTGTTAGGAAATTTGGCATAAAACACTAAATTTTGGTAAACGCATACTCTATATATTATCTTCTATATGAAATATTTAGAACTTAAATATGTTCTATATATGTGGTCTTCTCTATCTACAGAAATCCCAATTGGATCAAATCCAGAATTAAATATGAGTTTATTTCCAAATACTTCAATTAGTAAAGAAGGGGAAAAGTAAAAGAGGTGAAATGGTATTAGGTCTACACCAAATTTGCAAACTTTGTGGAAATCTAGTAGAGGAATAAACTTATCATTCCTCTCTAGTTAGTAACCAAGGAAATGGTCATCTCAATATCAAAAATGGTTTCCTACAAGTTTCTTTATACATTCATTATGTGTGCAACAATAATAACTACAAAGATCATCAAGAAGACGGGAGGTTTTGAGCTAGCTGGATCGATTTTATCACCAACTAGGTTAAATCATTGACACATGTCAACAAATAGGCAACCAATGGGGCATGGAAGTTTACCATGTTTCGACATCTATAGGCGTAGACATATGTAACATCGAGGATATATCGCCAGATGTCGAGGATGTTTAGTACCATGTTGTACGTCCTCTTCTAACCGCAGCAGCAATGGATGCTTGGGACTCGCCAAAGGAAGGAGTTGTAGAAAAATGAATAGGCTCAAAATTAGATTGTTGAATTCTGGAATGGGCTTCCTCCAAATTGGGAAGTTTATCAGCTGCCAGAATCACACTCCGTCCAGAACAGAAAGACAGACTCAGTCCAGATAAGAACTTGGTTGTAACCATATCATCTCTATCTTTGATCTGTTCTTGAATAGTCACCGGATGGTAAAAGCTCAGCTCTTGGGCAATTGACTGTATTGTCCCAAAATACTCCTCCAATGACTTGTCCCCTTGTCGCTCTACAAAAAGACAGTCATATATCATAAACTGACGCAGGGCATTCCCCTTGTCGCTCTGCAAAAAGACGATCATATATCATAAACTGACGCAGGGCATTCTTCTCTTGTGAATAGTGTTTCTTCACAGCATCCCAACTTTCTTTCACAGGGGAGTAGAATATGAACCTAACAGCAATACCAGGCTCCATACTCCCCCACAGCCATATCTTCATCAGGCTGTTGTGGCGCTTCCATTTTGCATATCCTTTGTCAATTTCGCCTGGAGGATCGAATCAGCATGCTTTGCTTTATCTTTGGATTCTAGCACTGTATGGACAGCATTCATCCACAGAAGATAATTCTTCCCATTCAACTTTATGGAGGAATTGGTGACGCCTCGTTGTAGACAACGGAAGTCTTGTTATCCTCCAAGACTCAGCTTTGATAATATGATGGAGACGGAGAGATACACGTCATGATGTGGAAGAAGGGTGACGGAGAGATTCACGTCACGTGGAAAAATCAATAATGCGTAACTGACGCATCAACAGCCCCTAGATCTAATCTCCTTGACCACACATAGGGGACTATGTGGAGGAAGACTAATTAGAAACGGGGGTTGTAGCTTGGAGCAACGGAAGAAGATAGAGCTAACCGGGAAAAGATATCAATTCAGCACGCAGAAAACAAGTTGTGTCATAATGTTCACTGCTACAGTACCGCACGTCGTACTGTTCGCCGCTAAAGTACCGCACGTACTGTTCACCCACTAGTTCTGTTCACGCCGCCGATGATTAGGTTAGGCATCCAGGAGCAATAAGCCATTGATACCATCTAGGCGGATGTGTTGCCGCAATACACAGCGTTAAGAGGGAAGCCAATGTGGTTCCTCTCTTTTTATTAATAAGAGCACTAGGAAAATTACATAGAGGTCCAGCAGGATATATAAATTACATATCAAAATAACAAGAATATAAATAGCTATGTTAACAAATCCCTTATAGGAATCCGGAATGAAAACAATTCCAAGGGAGTATCATCTCTAATGGACTACCACACCAAAGCAGTTTTAGAGGAGTCTGTTGGGAAGCTTCTCTATCATACTACTACTCGTCCTAACAACATCGTTGCAGTCAGTCAACATATGGCTGATCCCCTCGTATGGCATTGGACATTGGTGCAACGACTTATTTGTTGTCTTAAAAGTGCACCACAACCTTCTCTACTAAAAGCCTTCATCTTCAAACATATGTTTGACTTGCTACATTGATGTAGATTGGGTCCGCAATACCAATTAGGGAGATTCACTTCTAGGTTCTATTTTTTTTAGAGATCACCCCATTGCTTTGTAAGAACATCAGCAAGTTGATCTTCATATTTGACATGAGGAGTCACCGCCTTCCCCTTCTTGATTTGATCTTTGATAAAATGACAATCAACTTCTATGTGTTTAGTTCATTCATGGAAGATTGGATTCTTTGCAATATAGATAGCAGTTTGATTATCACATATGAGCTCTACAGGAGATATCACAGGAATTTTCGATTCAGCAAACACGGAATGGACCCATTGTAATTCACAACATGCATGAGCAATTGCTCTATACTCAGCTTTCGTGCTAGAACGAGCCACCACATTCTGCTTCTTGCTTTTCTAGGGAATAAGATGATTTCCAAGGAAAGTACAATACCCAGATGTGGATCTTCTATCATTTTGATTACCAACCCAGTCTGTATCTGCATAGCCAGTAAGAATAAGAGTAGAAGTACGAGTCTGAGGTCTATAATAGGTGATCCCTTTCCCAGGTGCACCTTTCAGATACCTAAGAAAGCGACAAACTGTAGTCCAATGTAATTACTTTGGTGAGCTCATATGCTGACTCACCACTCCTACAACAAAGGAAATGTCAGGGCGAGTAACTGTCAAATATATCAGCTTACCATCAATCTTCCTATAATACCCTGGATCAAAATAATCAATATCATCAGTCTTCTCCTGCACATGATAGTCCATAGGAGTAGACACTGGCTTGGACTCACTCATGTCTGTCTCATGAAGTAGATCCAACACGTATTTCCTCTGAGACAAATTAGTACCTGCATGAGATCGAAGTACTTCAATGCCCAAAAAATACCTCAATTTGCCCAGATCCTTCGTATGAAAGTGCCTCTGCAATCCTTCTTTCACACGTGATATGCCTACAGAATCACTGCCAGTGATAAGAATATCATCAACATATACTGCAATAATAATAGAACTGGCAAAAGAACTAGAATAGAATAAGGAATGATCAGTCAAAGAACGTGAGAAGCCCATTTGTAATACAATAGCACTGAACTTGTCAAACCAAGCTCGAGGAGATTGTTTCAACCCATAAATGGCTTTCTTCAATCTACGCACCTTCTGACACCCCCCCCCCCTGAGCAACAAAATCATGAGGTTGCTCCATGTACACTTCTTCCTGTAGATCACCATGTACGAAGGCATTTTTGACATCAAGCTGCAATAGAGGCCAGACAAAGGTAGTAGCCAGAGAAATAAGAATCCTCACAGAATTAATACGAGCCACAAGTGAAAAAGGTCTCAAAGAAATCAACCCCATATGTCTGAGTGTATCCTTTCGCCACAAGTCTTGCCTTCAATCTTTCTATTGAACCATCTGGATTATGTTTGACTATGAAGACCCATCTGCAGCCCACAAAAGTTTTATCTGTAGGTAAGTCAGTAAGCTCCCATGTGTCATTTTGTAGAAGAGAAGACACTTCAGAGTGCATCGCTTGTATCCAACCAATATCCTTCATGGCATCGATATTGATTCTTTGGGATGATCACAGAATCAATCCCAAGAGCAAAGGAGCGAGCATGCTTAGATAAATTTGACAAATAGCAAACACTTGCAATAGGATGACGAATAGTATAAGAACAAATACCTTTGCAGACAACAATGGGAACATCACGATCAGATGGATCTTCAGGATTCTCTTGAGTAGAGGAGGTCCGGAGGATGGGGAAGGCTCATGGACTGGAGTCGCTACCTCATCATGATCTTGCTTGTTTCGCCTGTGATCTAAGTATTGTTGAATAAAAGTAACATCTCCAGATGGCCCCTCCTGAAGTATAATATCTTCAGGAATAATAGGTGGCACTCTCTCTCTCTCTGTTGTGGCACTCCCTCTCTGATTTGTGATGGTGGCACTTCCTCACTCTCACATAATTGCTCTCCCTTACTGTGAACACTAGAGAAATATGGAGTAGACTCATGGAAGGTGACATTCCTAGACACATATATGCGACAAAGACTAGGACAGTAACATTTGTAACCCTTACTGGTGTTGGATTACCCAGGAAAGAGTGTCTTGACAGATCTGGGAGATAACTGTTAGCTTTAGGATCAAAATTATGAACAAAAGAAGTACAACCAAACAATCTGAGAGGAACAAGAAAGTGTTGATCATGAGGGCGTAAAACGGAGAAAGGAGTACACCCTTGAAGAACAAAAGATTGTTGTCCATTAATAAGAAAACAGACAGTCGATAAAGCATCAGACCAAAATCTCTTAGGAACATTGGATTGGAACATAATCGTCCTGGCAATATCAAGATGATGATGATTTTTCCTCTCAGCTATCCCATTTTGTTGGGGAGTGTGAGGACAGAATGTACGATGTACCATTCCAACAGAACTACAAAAATCAGCCATAGCATTTTGAACATATTCCAAGGCATTATCAGATTGGAGAACTTCAACATTGCAATCAAATTGGACTTTAATTTCTTGATGAAAATGTTTAACAATGGATAACACAGACTCTGGACTCTTCAACAAATAAATCCAAGTCATGCGATAATAATCATCTGCAAAGGAAATAAAATAGCGAAAATTGTTATAACTACTCTCTTTTACAGGACCCCAAACATCACTTTGAACAAGATCGAAGGGACAAAGAGCCCTTTTATTGACACGACAACTAGGGTAAGACATCCTATGATGTTTCCCCAACTGACAAGACTAACACTCTATAGTAGAAATCTGCGATAAATTTGATTCTAACTTCCACAAACTCTCCAGAGAAGGATGATCATATCTGTAGTGTCACAGTAAGGGAGAGCCGCTCAAAAGGATAGCAGGCGTTGGAGCAACAGATACTTGACGAGGCAGGCTTGCTCCATGAAAGAGGTAGAGATCCCCTTTCCTAAGCCACCCACCAATCATCCTCATACTCTTCAGAATCTGTAATACAAAACAAGAAGGACTAAATGTTATTGCATATTTAACAGTATCAATTAATTTTGCAATAGATTGTAGATTGAATGGAAATTCAGGCACATAATGTACAGATTTAAGGTCAATCTTAGGAGTCAGAGAAACAGATCCAATGGCTAACACTTTCCGCACTGATCCATCAGCTAATGTCACCGACTGATGTGGAATATATGAGTCAAAGGAGTAAAGCAATTTCCTCATACTGGTCATATGCTGCGAAGCTCCAGAATCAACCACCCAAGAAGAAGATGAACTGGAGGCCAGGAAAGAAGAAGTTGGATTACCAGGGGTGGAAGCCAAGTGAGTTGTTGATGAAGAGGCGCCCATATTTAGATGCTGAGTGGCCCGAATAAATGAGTCATATTCTACCCTGGTAAGAGTAATCCCAGAAGTAGAAGACAAAGAAGAAGCAATAGTAGCAAGAGGCTCAGACGACTCAGTACTGTCGGTAAAATGAATTGTCCCAAAAGGTGGCACAGAAGGTCTTCCATGTTTCTTCCAACATCTCTTAACAGTATGTCCTGGACGACCACAATAGGTACACTTTGACCTGGTGTACCCTCCACGTCCAACGCTTGTACGTCCTCTAACCGCAGCAGATGCCTGGACTCGCCAAAGGAAGGAGCTGCAAAGAATTGAATAGGCTAAAAATTTATCAGCTGCCAGAATCACACTCCCTCCTATACAGAAAGTCGGACGCAATCCAGAAAAGAACTTGGTTGTAACCATGGTACTAAATGTCCTCGACATGGGGCGAAATTTCACCGAATATGTCTATGTCGACAGCTGGCGACGTCGAATCCACGTAAACATCTCTATTCTATAATATCCTCGACATTTCGTCGAAGTTGTTGACATTTCCACATATGTCGACGAAGTTGACCCAAGTCCATTCAAAAATTCCACGATGTCCTCGACATCTGTCAAAGTCGTCGAAGTTGGCGACATTCTTCTGGTGTTTTGTGGAGTTTGCTGTGTGAGGGGAAAAAAGTGTTGGAGCTTGAGGTAAGATGATTTTGATGTTATTTTTTACTATTCTAAGCTAATAGTAATTGACCGACCCCTCTCTGTTAAATCTACCATAGATTTACACCATTTTTATGTTGTTTATTTATTGTCACAAATTTTATATATGGAAGAACTTTGTAGTTAGGAGATGACAGTATGTAATCGTGTATTTATCTACATATTTAAACCTATATGGATGGCTAGATGTAAACATATATTGTGTTTTTTAGCTAGATATGATGAAATCTGTCAATTTTCATCACAAAATGACTATTTTTAGCTTAATTTTTGTCGAAGTTGCATCGAAGTTTGGTTGTAAAAATCCTCGACATTTCCACAAATTTCCATGTCCACACCTGTCGAAGTCGGCTCGAAGTCGAAGTCATGTTCCATGGCTGTAACCAGATCATCTCTATCCTTGATTTGTTCTTGAATAGTCACTGGATGATAAAAGCTCAGCTCTTGGGCAATTGACTGTATTGTCCCAAAATACTCCTCTAATGACTTGTCCCCAATGTATCAGAAAGCGGGAAGCGGGAGGCGTGCGGACAGCACCCTGTAACCGATTAAGCGGTAGGCGGGCGATTAAGCTGGCGATTTTTGAAAAAGCGGGTGTCTAAATTTTATATATTTTTATACAAAATTACATGTATGTGTATATAAAAAATATATTTATAAGGAACTTCTATACATATCTAATCAGCAAATCAGTAATTAACTAAGTATTCATCAATACTTACTATTAATCAGTATCTCTAACCACTAAAATCAGCAAAATCAGCAAGCAGATCAGTAATTGTAAATAACAAACTATGAATTGTTGAATTAAAGTAATCATTAAAGTAATACTAACCAGTAGTACCAATCATTAATCACTGAAAGCAGAAAGGAAATCAGTAAAACTAATCATGCATTACTAGTATAATAGAGCAATAGGATATTTACTTGGATGCATTACAGCAGTACCCAATTATTACAGCTTACACACAAAGTATGCATTCTAAATTAGGACTAGCTATATCATAGAACATTTAATGTATACAAGTTTCATATATTATAGTCAGCACTACTTGGACTATGTAATTAATTAATGTTAGATGCTTACATTAGGATTTTTAAACAAAAGCGGGAAAAAAGCGGGTGAGGCGGGCAAAAAGCGGGTGATTATGTTCAAAACGATTAAGCGGGCGCTTAGGGGCTAAATTAGGCGGATGAGGGTCATGGGCGCTTAAGCGGCCCGCCTGGCCGTTTTTTAATTCACTGCTTGTCCCCCTATCGCTTTGCAAAAAGACAATCATATATCATAAACTGACGCAGGGCATTCTTCTCTTGAGAATAGTGTTTCTTTACAGCATCCCAGATCTCTTTTTGTAGTGGAGTAGAACATGAACCTAGCAGTAATACCTAGGGGTGAGCTTCGGTCCAGAACTGGACCGAGGACCGAATTTCAACAAATTTATTGACTGTAGACCGCGGATCATTTTGAAGTTGGACCGGACCGAAACCGGACCGTTTGGACCGCACTCAGATTTTTATGTATTTCACAACTTATTTAATAGTAAAAATAGATAATTTTAATTTTTTAAACAATTATATAATATAAATATCAAACATTTACTCTAATAGTGTTTATATGTGTGATGTGTTTGTACTTGTGATATAAGATATATTCATATATCTATGTATTTTACATATAAACCGGTCTACGGTCCGGACTGCGGTCTGACTGGTTTTAGACCAGATCGGACCGGATCACAGACTGCACTTCCAAAATTTCTGGACCATGGACCGGCTTGCGGTCTGGACCATCATTTGCTCACCCCTAGCAATACCAAGCTCCATACTCCCCCACAGTCATGTCTTCACCAGGCTGTTGTGGCGCTTCCTTTCTGCATATCCTTTGTCAGTTTCGCCTGGAGGATCAGAATCAACATGCTTTGCTTTATCTCTGGATTCTAGCACGGTATGGACAGCATTCATCCACAGAAGATAATTCTTTCCATTCAACTTGATGGAGGAATCGGTGACGCCTCGTTGTAGACAACGGAAGTCTTGTTATCCTCCATGGCTTAGTTGTGATAATATGATGGAGAGGGAGAGATACATGTCTCGATGTCGAAGAAGGGTGACAGAGAAATACACGTCACTGGAAAAATCAATAATATGTAACTGACGCATCAACAACCCCTAGACCTAATCTCCTGGACCACACATAGGGGACTGTGTGGAGGAAGACTAATTAGAAACGGGGGTTGTAGCTTGGAGCAACGGAAGAAGATAGAGTTGACCAGGAAAAGATATCAATTCAGCACGCAGAAAACAAGTTGTTGCGTCGTACTGTTCACTGCTACAGTGATAGTGCAGTCGTGATCCTGCTACTATACTAGAGCTAAAAAGTGACGATCAGTGAAGTGGGCATAGTATGGAAGTCTTTTGAATGTTCAGCTAACACCCATTTTGTAGGCAAATCCAGGAGAGGAGCAAGCACTGGGTTTCATTACTTCCAAGCTAGGAAGCACGAATACTCCAAAATAGGTGTCGTACCCGTTTTCGATACGTATCGGATACCAATACTCCATGGATACACCTGAATACGTATCGGATACCGATCCAGCCGTATCCCCTTTTTTCTGCTTTTTTTGCCTGGATATGGCCTGGATACGTTTTAGATACGGCCCGGCCCATTTAAGCCTTTTTTTCATTTTTAAGACATTTTAACATATTGGCCTGCGTTTAGATTGATTCTCTTTGCAAATCAATAAAACGGCTCCTTTGGCTTGTGTGATACATTTTGAAGCTTGGTTTTGCTTCAGTCCACGTCATATTTCTACTGTTGTGCGGCTTGTGCCTCATCTTCTCCAATGGGCTATTGGTGGTTAACGTACAGGCTTTGTGCCTCATCTTCTCCAAAGGGATTCAATTTTCTATTGGTGGTTACAACCTCTAGCCTCTGAATTTCTACCTTAACTCTTTTCGGAATTCCATTTTGGCATTGTCTTTGTTCATCCCCTTTGAACATAAGCCTCTCTAGCTTTCTCTAATTTTGTTGTTTAGTAGTTCTGATTTTCTCACCGTGTCTTGCTGTTAATATACCTACTTGTCTATAATTGCCTCTACTGTTTCATATTTCAGTTCATTTTTTTTATTTGGAATTTGGATATACTTCTTGTAGACATAAATATTTAATTACTTCTTATAGACGAAAGAAGATGGTTTGGTGTCACAGATGACATGACATGACATACTTTACAACACAAAATTAAATGATACATGAAATGTGAATGGTTTAGAATATGATTTTATGACTTTTTTGTAACTTCTATCCTAGGAAGCATGGACACGGACACGGATTTAGACACGGACACGGGACACGTCAATTTCCAAAAATATAGGACACGGACACGGCACTGGACACGGCAAGTATATGTATATATATTTGTATAACATATTATGACATATAATGTGTAATATGATGTGTATTAACACAAAATGATCTAGATAGATTATCCGCACGGGCAATCACCATGAAATCCAACAAGCAATCAACATATAACATTATATTTACAAGTCACAATATGGATTAGTTCACAACAAACATTATGATGCTTGATTATATGATATTGTTGTAATATGAATTGTAAAAATTAAGAGCAGTAGAATTTTGGGGACAATAGTTCCAATGGAAGTAATGATTAACAACATGTACTATCAAGAGGAGGTGAATCCAATTGTTTTCCTCCTCATGGTTGATGTGGCAGTCCTCGGATGTTGCAATAGCTGGTAGACATGATAAGAAGGGTGTCAACACCTTGCATGTAGCACCTGAAGCTTAATTAACTAATGGTAGTAGGGCGAGTAGTGGAGGACAGGAGGCAAAGATCTAGAGAAGGCTTGGGTTTTTTCATACTCCTAGGCTGAAGTGGGTTGGAATGGTGTGTCCTGGAGGTGTCCATGGAGTGTCGAAGCCGTGTCCAACACTTCAATAAAAAAATTCAAAGTGGACACGCCTCTCGCGTCCAGGTGTGTCCAAAGTATGTCCATGTTGGACACGCGTTGGACACGGCAGCCTCCGAGAAGGGTCTGTGCTTCCTAGCTTCTATCTGACATTAATATGAATGAAAGACCCCTTTTTATATGATTGTTCGATACTATGGAATTGGTTTCCATTTTCTTTAGATATATTGTGGTTTATAAATGAAATTTGACTGCCTTCGTCTATTATAAAAATAAATATTCTATTTATTTTTGAAAAAAAATTAAATAATATTAAAAAAATTGTCGTATCCATGTCGTACCCGTATCCTATATTTTCAAAAATTGTTGTATCCCCGTACCCGTATCCGAAACGTATCCGTATTCGTGCTTCCTAGCTTCCAAGGTGGCTCTCGCATTTCATATTCTAAATGGATTCTTAGGGTGCTCTTTCTGTGCGCACAAGTATGATCACAATATCAACTACTTTAAATTCTTGATAACCACAATATGAATTAACAACTAGTCAACAACAGTACACTGCAGTTTTCCAATGGGTTTTAGTCTCAGTAATACGATCTGTTAGGTAAAATCTTAGTGGGCCAAATGAAGAGCAAGCTTTTAAGGCAACAGGCCAGCTCTACAGGTTTAAAAGATTAATTACGATTAACAATCAGTATATAACTCTTACTAGTAGATCTAAGAACAAAGTTATTTTTGGTCAATTTAGTGGTAGGTAACAAAATACCCAGTAGGCTATACAAATATCAATGAGAAATTATAGTCCATTAAGAATCCAATATTCGTTATTGGTCTGTGGGTGACAAGCAGAAAAACACTACATCATGTACAACAAAAGGTTACAGTGTCCTCCAACAGGAAATGACAAATAAAGCGTCATGGTTACTATAATGGTAGGAAACAAGTAATGGAGTTTTAAAACATCCTTAAAAGAAGGCGAACAAGGCAAGAAGCTTTGGGGTCTTACAAAGGAATGAAGTGTCATCTTTCAAAACATGTCCACTGTAATGATTCTAAAGAAGGTGAAGCCATCTCCTGGACTATGTCACAGTCAGATCAAGAACAAAAAGTATGCTCAAATCTACCCAAGGCTCATATCAAATAGGATGGGGAGAATTTGAGTTGATATTCTCATTTTCTGCCTTTACTCTTTTAATCTAGTGAATGATATTGTAAAACATGGGAAACATATGTTACAGGGGAAGGCCAGGAAAAATTATGGAAAAGAAGCATGGTTGGCTATCCATACCAAAATGAAGCGATTGGCTTTATCAAAAAGAAGGCATTTAATCCCATCTATCATAGTGAGAGGATAGATGTTTTGTATCAATATATCTGAATGCTAAAAAACCTCTTTTGATTCACGACCAAGAGGTACTGGATTCTCTTCCGGATAGGCCCTGAAAGGAGAAGGAATGCCAAGTCTTTGTTTGCCACAATAAAACCACTGAATTAGACCGGACCCAAAGGGCGTGTATACGATAATACTAGTTTCATCTTCATTGAACGAGTGGTATAATTAGTTGAAAATCAAGTAGTAGTCAGAATTGGGGTTCCCCACTGTAAGCAAGCAGTTTGTCTCAAAAAAGCAGCATATGTGCCACAAATTCGATCACTAGTAGTTCATAATGGAAGATTGTTATTCTTCTCTGCTGCTAGCAGACAATATTGTCCAAACAGCAGCACAAGAGACATGACAGGAGTTCACTCTCCTCTTTCTTCTTATACCTAATGGCTCAAACTCTAGCCGATATACCATGTGGGACTCTTAAGTATGTAAAAACTGTGCTACTTCACCGATGTTCAAAGATACCAACAGTTCAACAATCACCAGCAAATATGTGATTCAAATTTCGAATTTCATTACATTAATGAAAATTTTCCAGCTATCTAGATCAAATTAGGACTTTTATGACAGATAAATTGTCCACAGATAAATTAAGAGTCAGAGACTCATAATGTACTGGGCCCATCTAGCAGAATGTGGGCCAGGAAAGCAGACACGAAACAGATAATACCTTCGCAACTGTATATTGTTCAAGGATTTTCTCTTCTAATGCTGAGAAAGACATCATCAGATCTCGTACATCAGAGTAGGCGTCATCCTTTTCCCTAAATTAGACTCAGAAATGATAACAAGAATAGCAATACATAAGACGTGAATACTATTTCAGTGGGAGTAGCCAAGCAAGACTATTGTGTATAGCAACATAGGATCATACAAGCATTCAAACAAAGAGAAAAAGGAAATCTTACCGAGGATTTTGCCAAATATGTTTGTACTTTCTATACAATTCCTCTGAAAGTTCGTCTTTGCAATATCCTATATTACTTAATATAATCAATATCTTTTGGTGTGTCTCAGACACACCAGCTCCAGAGTGAATAACAGAGACTCCTCTAGCTTCATCTAACTCTTCTGGCTGAAGATATGAGTTCTCCCGAGACAATCTATTATGTTGAAGCTCACCTCCAATTCGATCAAGATGTCCTATTTACCATATAAGAATATAAAATTGTCAGTGCTACACATATTTCAACAGTTTTCAGATAATTATGTATATTCATCCTTGGAAAACCTGCAAAATCCATGAAGCACTTCAAAAAGGCAATTCTAACGGATTCTTGTATATCATGCGCTTGTGCAGCCAGGCCACTTGATTTTGCTATATCATTTCTCAAACTTTGAATCCTCCTGTGATTTGCATCATCAACATATCCGTTTCATCACAAATCAGATTAATCAAAAATATATAACAAAATTTACAAAAACGAATGGAACTATACTCAGCAACCAGCATGCTTTTAGCATGCTTCTCAAGTTCTAACAAATGAGAAGCTCCACTTTATATGTCATATTGTCAATTAATGCCAATGAATATATTGGCCATTAGTTACCAAAAAAAAGACTATATATTCGTCATTGAATAATGGGAACTTTTAATGAAAACAAGTCCAACCTAAGGAGTTAGGATCATATCTCATATTCCTCCCGTATTTCAGGAACTACAAAACAGATGCCCAACTTCATCTATTTTTAAGTGATGATGTTAGTAGTTGTATAGTTTATATCACTTAAAAAAACTAGTTGGGACAATCTGCATAGGCTTGGCATCCCCCGTGAAAGCATGAGTCAACCAATTAGGCTTTTCGTTGAATCACTTAGGATTTGGCATCGGTTTGCAGTTGATTTTGCTATTTCAAGGACAGTTGATATTCCAGGGGCTTATTTGCAAGTGTTTTGTTAGCTTAATTAAGATTAATTTTGTTAATCATTATATTAGTGATTAGTCCCAATTTGCATGACATTTAGAGTTTTTATCACCTATTATAAATACCAGCTATTAGGATCGTGACCAGGTCAACTATCTTGATTATGAAATTGAGTTTTAGGGAATCGGTTCCCGCCAGTTGATATCAGAGCCCAAAGCCTAAGCCCTACGTCTAGGTCCAGAACACTCCACCCTATCGATCGTTGGTCTCGTAAACCCTAGGTCTAGGAGCCATCTCCACCCTCCAACGGTTCTAAGTTAGATCCAAGTACATCGCAAAAAAGGTTATTATTCTAAGAAGAGAAACATACCTTTAAACCCTTCATCCACGATCATCTCTGATCCCTTCCTACACGACACTGGTGACCTCTACCCTTTTCTTTCTTTGTCCAAGATAGATCTTCCCTCCCTCTCTCTTCCTCCATATTCCAAATTCTCATCCATCATTGGCGCGCTTCAGTGTTACAATGTAGCATTATCGGCATTGGTGGGACTCCCACCACCACCACAGGACACAAACAACCCCCGCCCCTCTCACTTTCCTTAGGCCCATAACGACTTGGCACTAGGCATTAGAGGGTCCCACGACCCATGGGGAAAACCCAGCTTCCATCAAGAGCTAGAGATGGTATAAGGCTTGGCCCTTACCCCATGAGTTGTGCCAAGGTCTCCTTCCCTCCCCAGAGATTTGGGTGGCCATCCATGGACTTAGGAGGAGCAGGAAGCTCCACAGTGGTTGACGCTTGCTACAGGTGTGCTTTAGAAATTCTGCTACACTATTCTATCCATAAAGAGACTTGTGAAGACAACATATTGATCTGATTCCTGAGAAACAATCCCAAGTGATTGCTCCATATGCATCTCCTCATCCGAATCGCCATGTAGCAATGCATTCTCAATCAAGCTGTAGCAAAGGTCAAGAGTGACTAGCAACTAGACACAAGAAGATGTGAACATATGCCACTTATCCACAAGAGAAAAGACCTCTAGAAAACTTCACCATTGACTTGACTGTAGCCATTGGTTACTAAACGCGCCTTAAGCCAATCAACACATACATTTGCACCTACTTTGACTGTGTAAATCCAACGACATTCGACACATATTTGCCTTGTGGACGTGAAATAATGAACCATGTCATTTCCGGTTAAGAGTTGACATCTCTTCCATAGCATGGCGCGCAACTTGGGTGATCATCAAGGAAGAAAATGTCTGATTTCAACACCGTTTCAGTGGTCACGAGAATAGAAATTTCGACGGAGATTTTGACATGTGTTCCTGGCGTTTCGACAGCCAAATGAACAAATTTATTAATGAAATTTTACCAAAATCATCTACCAGTGTAGACCTGCTCAAATATGCAATAATATTTCATATTGGATATGTGTGTGTGTTGGGGGGGGGGGGGGTATCCTCATGTGTGAGTTAAGCAAGCTGAATTGTTTCGAAGGGGATTTTGATTTTGATTTCGATTCAAATTCAATAGTGAAATGAATGAATTAAGTCAACATAGTTTGCAAGCACAATATATAGACTTAAAGACACATATTTATGCAAAAATAATGGTCTAGGATGGTAGGAACTTTGGGTAGGATGACAGTTTGTACATAACAATTGTTGGTTTGTGAGTATTACGGAACTCACAATTTACTACAAGTTTACAAAAAATCAATAAACCATACAACTATTTACGCAATAAGATCATATATTGATGTTGGGGGCAGGGTCCTACATGTGTGAATGAAAATAAGTTGAATTGTTTCGATGGAGATATTGATGCTAATTTCGATGACGTAAGGAATTATCTTATAATAAAAATCAGGCACAATCTATTACAGCTTACACAATTGGATATCAATCTATTATAGCATAAGAAAAAGTATTGAATCACTTAATTGAAACTAGAGTGGTATGGTGGCTGATTAGGCACATTACTCCTACCTGATGGATCTTGTCCAAAACAAAAGTTCGGTTATATGATTAACTTATTGAGTCAAACTCATGTTACCCTCATCATGTCACTCGTGTCCTATTAGTTGTTGCACACGTGGAGGTTGTTTATATGTGTGGGGGTAGATGCCAATGCTTCTACAGAGCTTTGAATTGGTCATCCTCATCATATCCAAATACTCTTCGTTGTTACAAGTTGCAACTACTTATTCAAAATGAGAAAATGTGATACTAGTTAATGTTTGTGACTTTGCTATGTGAAGTAACCAATAAATTGCGATACTACTTAATCTAGAGCATAAACTACTAGATTCCCTAATTTAGATAGTTTTACAACTTGTAAAACACCTATTTCAGGATAAAACGTAATCGTTATTGATCCAATAGGGTAGAAGTGAAAGATCGTAGTAGATTAGGTTCGGTAAGGGCTTATGTGCCTTAGATAGAAGCTATAAGACTTCCCTAAGCAATATCTCCTCTCCAATGAGCTAATAACAAACACATTAGTCAACGTAAGTTATTTTTCAAAATAATCATCCAAATTTGTCAAAATTTGTCGGAATTCATGGCAAAATTGGTTGAAATTTATTGCAAATGTTGAAATTTTTGTCAAAATTTTTCAAAATACATGACGATGTCTGAGGTACCTCCATATCTATTTCCGATCACCATCCAAATCGAACTAATTGGCGAAATTTTGCCAATTTCGACGAAATTTTGAAACTAAGTTTCGACTATTGAGTGAAACCAAAACAAATAGAGGTATAGAGACAGAGGTCATGGAGGAAATAAATGCATAATATGAAGGTGAGAGATGACTATACGAAAGAAAGTTCGAAATAGGATACCAAATATATTTAAGTGTGCAGGATCTAACATCTTTACTCAAAGCAATAGCAAGATTCTAGTGAGGTGGAGAGGAAACTGTCTCTACTAGACTCTCTAACAACGAAGCATCCAAATGAGCTGAAGTGGTAAGGACCTATGTACCACTTGTCTGAACAAGAATGTCTACATGTACCTCCATGACAGGTATAGACCTGAGTAATCGATGGCCTAGGGGAACTGGGAGGAACTACATCATGATGAGAATTACTATGAGGAGACAAAGGAACTGTAACACCCTCCCTAAATACACATGTATATAGCGGAAGCAACACCGAGTTATCCATAACTTGTGTACTCGAGGGGGCATCACATAAAACTGGCATTCATAACAACAATATAACCAATCCCACAAGCTGAAGTATTAAAACATTCTCATGGGCACCCCACCAATCAAGATAGAGGTTTTGCTTGGTGGGGCACCATCTACACGATCCGAGATATTAAGACGGAGTACAGATTTTAGTATCGTGTATGAGGACTTTATTATCAAGTTTGATGTAAGTTTCTTTTCTATGGATATGAGGAAAATTTATTTCATACACAGTTTGTAATGGTGTTTATCTATTATTATTGTTATGTATATCATGTTCATGACACTCCCAATTGAAGAAAAAAAAAATCTAGCTTCCGCACACAAGATATGAAAAAATCAGGGTGTTACAGGAACAAAAGACTTGACAACAACAGGAAGGGGCAAGAGCTCCTCCACAACTACTGGAGTCACTAAAGAATTATTGCCAAAGAATGGTGCCTTCAAAGGTGACATTCGCACACACAAAGAAGCAATGTAAGGTAGGATTCACTTATACTCATTATTCACTCTAAAGTAGCCGAAAAAGACACACTCGGTGGCCTAGGGACCCAACTTGTCCAAACTTGGACCAAGGCAGTGGAAAAAGCAAACACACCCAAACACTTTATGTGGAACATGCTACAACGGCTTCATAGCATGAAGAATCTAGACAGTTATGTGGTTCTAAATGATAGTGATGGCATTCGATTAATGAGATAAGTGGTTGTAAAAGCATTACCAAAAATTCTCTAGGAACATGCATGTGAAAAGAAGTATGGGCGATCTCAACAAAATCTTTCTTCCAACCATTCTCTTTTGTTGTGGCATATGTGGGCAAGATGACCAGTGGATGATGATATGGGTGGCAGCAAAATGGGTGAAGTCAATGGCTGAAATATTCTAAAATTATCACATCAGAGGATACACTCTTCTTAAATTGACTTTCCACTAAAACAAAAAGATTTGAATATTGGTAAGAGTTCAGATCTCTCCTTTATCAAAGCCATGTAGCACACTAGTAATCGTCTACAAAGATAACAAAATATGTATAGCCAAGCTTGGACATAACCACAACTAAGTCCTTAAATGTCTGAATGAACTAAGACTTTGTTCTTTGATTCTCTTTGGACAGGACCTAAAGATTGCACCTTGTATGTTTCCAGAATTGATATGACTCACGCTACAAACAAATTAATTTTCTAAAATAACAAATTAAAAGGAAATTGAGGGAGGAAAAAAGTAGATAGAATGGATCTGTGTGGAGTCAGTGGCACCATCTAGTCCCCTTAAGAATAGTAGAAAAAGTCTCCAAATTTTACGAAAAATCAGCGATTTTTTAGGCTCTTGAATGTTCACCACAATTAATATGTTGGTCACCGATTTTTCACGACTTTTCACGATTTTTCACGCTCTTTTGCGATTTATACAATTTTTCACGGTTCTTCATGACTTTTCACGATTTTTCTCTTTTAAGTTGTTTGCTCTTTTCTTTATAAAACCAAGTACATAGAACTCCTGATATACAGTAAACCTCCAAACCCCCACTCTCTCGACAATCCATTGCTATTGTTCAACTATTCTTTAATTCTTTTCCTACTTTTTTCACTCAATTAGATTGTATTTATAGCAACCTTAATAGTTATATTTGTATCTGATATGTATGTATGTGTATATATATATGTATGTATGTATGTATGTATGTATATGTATACGTACATGTATATGTATATGTATGTGTGTGTGTGTATATATACACACCTATAACATATATATATATATATATATATATATATATATATATATATGTATGTATGTATGTATGTATGTGTATATATAAGTATATATATACATATATAGAGCCAACTTATTCTCGATTATTTCCGAATAGTTGACCGAACTTTGACCAAAATATATTGATTTTTTCACGAATTTTCCAATTTTTTTTCCTAATTCCAATTTTTTTCGGCCAGCTGAAAAGTTGCCGAATCCCGAATTTGTCACTATTCCCTTAAGGGAGGGAATACAGCCATGTGTAAGGGTGAGACCAGGTAGGTTGGGCTTATGGTATAGGTGGTGAACATCTTTAGTACCCCACGTGCGATCAGTTGCACTTGAATTGAGAACCCAGTCAGTCAGACTTGGACAATGATGCCCTGGAAGCCTGCGACATGCAAGATGACAGTATCAGATCTTGGTAGAAGAGAGGCAACTAGAGATGTAGCATATTGTGAAGCTCAAAGGCACGTCAATTGGGAATACTCCTCTTCAGACAGTAACACCTTATAAGTGACTTCTTTTTTCTTTGACATGATTCTGAACCGAAAGCTGATAATTTGCATGTATCAATAGGTAACGGCTGGAGAGAGGTAGAGCACACGATGTTGGACTCTAGTGGATGACGGCTCCACCCGAGTCCCATCAAATTGCAAGACCACATATACTAGTGTGGCTGGAGACTGGCGGCAATGTAGACAGCATGTGGAAGTGTCTACATAATAAATAACTTGACGTTGGCAGCAGAAATGCACTAGAATAAAATCAAATCAGACTTTGGACAACAACAATGAATTAGAAAGGATCAAGTTTGGTGACTTTGGACAGCAACATTAGACCAGAACAGTCATTCTACAGTACTCCGCCAGTGACAAATTGGGATAGGAAGACTTGTTACTCCCTCCTCATTTTCCTTATCCCCTTGACCTTCTAAGGCAAGGAAGTTATGGTAGGGACGCCGCCCCTTTTGGACCAGATTTAAGGAGGGGGGAAAAGTCCTCATACCATCTCTGTTAAATCAGAAATATACTGCAATAAAAAGTTGTTGACAACACCCTGATGCAATGCTGATTTGGAGAAGATTTGGAGGCATACCAACTAGGAGCCTAGGACCAAAAGGAAGTCCCAGAAGGACAGGACCCAAGTCCAACTAGAGAGGGAGCAACAGGCACTACGATGTCGTCGCGCTATAGTATGGTATTGTAGTGACGAACGGAAAATTTTGAGTTGTTGTTCCTGATGATTGCAGGCCTCAAATGGTGATAATCATTCACTAGGACTTCCTTGGAGAGACTGATGGCTCCCCTAGGGTTTTCCCTGGCTCTAATACCATGTTAAAAAGAATGTGATAGCAGGAAAACTGCAACATGTGCTTTCTAGTCGGGGTGAGTATATACTTGTATACCAGAGACTTTACAAATACATCTCTGACCTTTTCATATAATTAGAAGCAGGTCACAGTAAACTAACATTCAAAAATTTCCACCAAAATGTTTCCCATAAAATTATTCTTGTGATGCAGGTCATTTTAGAATGTAAAGACATAAAGATATATGATTTCAAATAATAAGTTCCTTTGAAACTGAAGTTTTCTAATTTGTATTGAAATCACGTATCCGATGGAGAAGGCATACTGCAAGATTCCATCTATTGCATCGGCAATTAGGAACTTTGCATTTCAAAACATCAATAGTTTAAATTCAGAACCATGGAAGCAAAGTTCAAAGAAGTTCAATGATACCACCAAATTGTTTCCCCTATATCTTTGATGGTTTAGGATGAAGTTCAGCAATCAGCAATAAAGCAAATGGTTCAGGCCACAATTCAATGCAAGGATGTAAAGTTATTATGATTTTGTAAATTGTTACTGCAATTTCCACAGTTTACCCTCTCTCTAGAAGGGAGGGCATATTTGTATATGAAATAATAGAAGTATTGATTCATGAATTGAGTATTTCATTATTAATCAATGTAAATTAAGAGCTGGTGTAAAACCACTGAAGTGATGATCTTCTAGCAAAAATATTACTCCAGCATCACAACACAGATCTCTTTATTTAAATTCTTTTGAACTGTGCTAATTAATTACGATGAGTCAGATTCAGCTACACATTATAACTATCGATGATGTACATGCAACAATATGAGCCCTTGGCATGAAACTAGCTTAAGCACAAATGAAACTTCAATAGACACATTCGCCAAAAAAGTAACGTAAATAATGATCCAGGATAATAAAATTACAAGTATTTGTCATAACCATGATAAATAAATTGCATCATGAACACTTACTCACTGATCTGATCCATTGCTGAGGTTGTCACAGCTTGGAATTCCAGAGGCATATAAGAAATTGCATATGGGGATCTGTTTCTTTCTAGAGTAGATAAAGAGATCCATGTTTCAGACAGACTCTCAGCTTCAGCCCGCATCCATGAGCAAAGCCTCAAGATGTATATCTTTGACATTTCAAACTGAAGAACTCTTAGGCTCTTGACTAAAAAAAGAAAAAGGTTTGATGTGAAGAATATAAACATCCATCATAGTTTAACAAAGATGTATCAGAATCAACGAGTTGGCAATATGACAAAATACTTATTTCCTATCCTGAGTTGACAAAAAAGAATATGTTGCAAACTAATCAATATTTGATAATGGGCAACATTGGCTTCATTCAGTAATAGTGGTATTAAAATGCCAAAGAATTGGGATTTTCCTATTCGGCCAGGGCATTTTAAGACAAGCAAACCTTTTATAATAAAGAGGATGTGCTTTAAAAAAATTATTCAAAGTAGAGTGGAACCACATAGTACAAAATAAATATTCCAAAGAATTATGATTGTTTCAAATAAGAAAATGCATTTGGAAACTCAGGATCCATTTTTTTCCTTATTCAACGGTAGCGGCTCCGTTCAATAAAGGTGACGCAAATGATAAAATGTCATTATTACAAAGTCCTATTTCCAAACAAGAGATTCAAAAAGTGTTCTAACATATGAAATTGATCGATCTATATAGAAGACATTCACGATGATACAATCAAAAAATATTAATGATATGTACCAAACATGACATCATAAAATAACCGCCATTAGGACAATTAAGTGGCATGTAAAACTGGAGTTTCGTTGATGTAACAAATCATACTTGTCAAGACTACAAGGCGTCATGGCGCCAAAGTTGGGCGACCTTGATGGCTAGGCGACACCTCGGCGTCTTTTGTATGTTTTTAGTCTGAGATTATTTTCCATTTTATATGCTTATAGTACATCATTATATTTATTATTTTCCCCTTATATGTGCTTCAAACAAATGTGTTATTAGTATGTCACGAAGCATACATCAGGCAAGTAAGTAGACAACTAGCCAAACGAATGATCTTTTGCGAACGAATAGTATGCTAGACATGCACACAAACAAATATAGATTGCTTCAAGATACTCCATGTTAGAACACATAAGGGTTTAATTAATTTTGTACATGGGTTCAAATCTGTTAGGCCCATAGTGTCTGGACTCCTACTCCCTTAGGGTTTCATGTGCTTTGTTATCAAGGGATGAGATTTCGTCGGTATCGGCGGTATACCGGTCGAAATACCGATACCGACCGGTACCGGTACAGATACGTGCAATTCTGCCGTTAGGATCGCATTTTTCGGCATACCGGTGGGTATACCGCCAATACCGCCAAATTTCGAGGGTACCGGTGCAAAATGCACCACTAACACCTCGGTACAGGGCGGCACGGGCGGCATACCGCCCCGACATACCGATATTTGCGAGCCGTCTTCTGCTGCTGCTGTTTGAAGAGGAAAAACTTGGAGAATTTGGGCGATTTTCAAGATTGGAGCTCAAATCAGCCCCAATTAAGGTATGTTTACTTAATTTCTTGCATTTCCCATCATTTCCAACCTCTCCCCTCTCTTTTCTCTTCTTATAATTCTATTCTCACCTAAAAAAATCACCAAATACCCCTAAAATCCTAGATCTACTCCAAAATACTTATGATTGATGCTATTTATCACTAGATCTATGATTATATTATATAGATCTACTGATTTATCACTAATTACCTCACTAATAATTAACATTAACATGTTATTTCATTAATTAATAGTAATAATACAATTAGTACCATTAATAATATGTATTTAATTTAGGTTTAGTAGAAGAAGTTCTATTAAAGACTAACATGAACATATATAAACAAAAATATACCCAAAATATCTAAATAATTCGTATTTTTTTATTTATAAAAATGCTGAAAATAAAAAAACGTTTTTTTTTATTTTTTTTCTTTAGAATTGTGTGTGTTAATGTTGTATAAGATAAAACTAGCATGTGGAAAGCATATCACTTGTCTTTATAATTAGTAAATATCATGTTTTATAATTTTAAAAATAATTTCAGACTTTATTTATATTTAAAAAATAATTATCTTCAAAAGAAAAATCTTTAAAAATCTTGTGTTTGATTCTATAATTACAAGCAAGTATCATACATTATAAAATATCGATTTTGATTCTACATTACATAAAAGAAACCGATTTTGTTCACTTAATGGCTTATTTTTATTTGATATTAGTATTGTGAATAGAGAATAGACTTAATAGTTAATGCGACAATGTACATTTCTTACTTGTACTTTTTTATTAAATGCTAAGTTACTAATATCATTTGCTTTGCTTGTTTGTCTTTGTCTTTTTCAGTGTTGACTTTTGAGTTTTGAGAAGATGTCTTCTTCGTCTTCAAGTGACGCTGAGGGTGCGGCTGGTCATGCATCAAAGGATGTGGATTTTGCATGGAGTCACTGCAAGCCTGTACTTGGGTCTGGGAATAGGGCAAAGATTGTCTGCAACTACTGTAAAAAAACACTTGGTGGTGGAGGAATTACTAGATTCAAGCGTCACATTACTGGTGGTGACAAGAATGTGGCAATTTGCACGAAGTGCCCTCCAAGTGTTAGGGATGACTTCAAGAAACTGATGGGTGCAAAGAGGCAAAAACAACAAAAGTTGAAGCAGGTTGAAAAGACTTACACAGATACACTCTTTGATGTTAGGGCCACAGGTTCTTCTGCTGAATCAGATGATGATATTGCATATCCTCCAGGATGTGATACTGCTTATACACGTCATATGTATAGGCGTGCTCTCAGAGACGCCCGCAAAAGTGAGTGGGATAGGGAGGAGGCAGCTCGGCTTACGAGGAGATATGGACCATCTGGTGCAGGTGGAGGCAGTGGGGCTGCACGTGTCCCGGTTGTTGACTTAGATGATGATGATGATGAAAATCAGCATGCTCAATATAAAAGAAAGAAAGGCATTGATACACTCTTCCGTTCTGCTAGTGCAAGATTGAAGCATTTTGATGAGCCAGGGGTTAGGAAGCCTGATGCTAGACAAAAAACCCTAAAAGCAATGTTTACTGGTGCGAAAGAGAAGGTAGGCAAGGCAGTGGGTAAGTTCTTCTTTGCTCATGGTATACCCGCACATGTTGCAACCGAACCATATCTACAACACATGGTGGATGTCATAGGGGAGTCGGGTAGGGGTATCAAAGCCCCCACTGCATATGAGTTGATGAACAAGTATCTTCCCAAAGAGAAGAAAGATCTACAGGTATGGATTGAAAGCCAGAAACAATTGTGGTCTGAGTATGGCGTCACACTCATGTGTGATGGGTGGACATCTGGAAATAGAAAGCAAATTATTAACTTTCTTGTACATTGTCGTGGATCTACTGTTTTTCTAGACTCTGTTGATGCTTCTGGTGCAGTCAGGAATTACAGTTACATCAAAAATTTAATGAAGAAATACATCAAGCAGGTAGGGGTTGGGAATGTAGTGCAAATAGTGACTGACAATGGCTCTAACTTCAAGAAGGCCGGTGAAAGTACAATGAAGAAATATCCGGTCTACTGGACACCATGTGCTGCCCATTGCATAGATCTGATCCTCAAGGACATGGGCTCAATTGATTACATCAAAAGTGTGACAATTGATGGTAGGTTGATCACAGGTTTCATCTACAACCATTCCTTCTTGTTAAATGCTATGAGGCGATCTGAGTACTGTGGAGGTGATCTAGTTAGACCAGGGGTGACTAGATTTGCAACGAATTACTTGGCCTTGAACTCATTAAAGTCCAAAAAAGATGGACTTAGGAGGCTTTTCAATGGTGTGGAGTGGACCTCCATGAAGGAGCACAACACCCCGGTTGGCAGAAGGATTGAAGAACTAATTGCCAGTCGGGCTTTCTGGGATAAGGTTACAAAGGTGCTGCGGATAATGGAACCTGTTGTCAAAGTGTTGAGGCTAGTAGATGGTGACAAAGCCGCAACAATGCCTTACTTGTATGATGCAATGCAAGTAATGGTGGAAGGTATTAAACAAGCAGCTCCTAGGTCCCATTCACAATACTTGTCAATTATAGACAAGCGTTGGACAGATATGCTTTTGCATCCACTGCATAAAGCAGGTATATAATTTATTTCTTCTAAATTCAGATTTATGTTCTAAGTTTCTAACTCTATAACTTGCTATAAGTTAAATAAATCTAAATCTTATTTCCTTATTTGAAATTGGTGACAACTTACTATCTGAACCCGAGGTTCCAATACTCGCGAAAACTGGGCTTAGATGCGACTCTAATGTCTGCTGTGAGAGATATAACTAACAAATTCTTTACCTCTACTGAAGAGCGCACCATAGTGATGGATGAGGTATATAACTAAATATATTACATACATAACAAATTCTTTACCTCTAGGTCCTCTACTGAAGTTTGTTCTTAAATATTTTTGCAGTTGCGACAGTTTCGTGAAGGCCTCGGTTGTTTTGGTCATCCAAATGCAGTTGCCGACCGTGATCAGGGTGATCCTTGTGAGTGGTGGGTATGGAATGGAACGGGTGCCCCCCATCTAAGAAAAGTGGCTGTTCGTATTCTTTCTCAAACAACATCTGCAGGAGGTTGTGAAAGAAATTGGAGCACTTTCAATTTAATTCACTCAAAGAGAAGGAACAGGTTGGGGGCAGACAGGCTAAGAGATCTGGTATATGTTCACTACAACATGCGGTTGAGGGCTAGAGCAATACGAGATGCCAACTACAAAGAAGTGGATTTTACTGTCGTCCACGATCCCATTGACACCGCATACACATTCAACCCATCCAGGCGTAGAGGCATAGAAGAAGTTGATGATTCAGAAGATCCTTTAGAGGAATGGATGAATGAGATAGGTCGTCCCATTCTTGATAATCTAGATGCTCGTCCAGATCCATACATAGAAGAGCAGTTTGAAGGAGATTCTGATACTAATGTTGACCAAACTCCACCTGAAAGACTTGAGCCTGAGCCTGAGCATGAAAATGTTGATATGGAGATCAATAGAGCAGTAGAAGAAGCATTGGGTAGCATAGAGTCTCCTTCTTCAAAAAATACATCTGGGTCAAAATCAAAATCTGATAATGATGGTGGCAATGATGGCGGCGACAGTGAGCGCTCTCATGAATATCCTCCTGCTGTTGATCCTCAGTATGATGATCGTCCTTATGTTACGACAGCTGCACCTCCTCCTCCTCCAGCAGAAAAAGAATATCCCATGCGTGAAAAAACTTTTCAAAGGAGGAAAACTCGAACCGGCAAAGACTACAGTGGTGTTGCACCACCTCAGGCTACAGGCTCCTACGGCTACAACAATGATCGTTATTCTGATATTGCTGATTCACTTAGCAACATGAGTATTTCAGGTTCTGATTCTCAATCTCAACATGATTCAACATTGGGATTTGTCGATATGCTATTTGGGCAACCATACCCATCTCACTCTCAATATGGGTATTCTGGATATCAAAATCAGCCACCACCACCACCGCCACAACCAGAAGTAGAACATCATGTTGGATATACCTATACAGCAAATGTCTCAGGCCCACATGGAAGTTATCAGTACAACTCCCTTGCATTTTCTGAGGATGGTGGGCAAACATGGAGTGGTGGTCATTCAGTTCTTCCTGTTTCTCCAGTCCCAATACTTCCTATGGCTGTGCCTGTAGCTATTCAACATATTCCTCAAGGAAGTGAACGTCCACTCACTCGAGCTCCTCGACCTACATCTCCAAGAAAGGCAAAATATCTCAGAGATTTAGAACAACATTTTCCAAAGATTGGGATGATGCAATTTGTCAACGATACTGTCTATGAGGAGCATGTGACTACATATAACCAACTTTATAGGATGCACATGTCATGGGCGGAATATCTCAATAGTATCAACTCATTACAGTATGGACAACCTGCGCGCCACTCAACATACAACTGATGTGAGTTGGTAAGTAAATATGTTATTGATATGTTGTAAATTGTATACTGTTGCATAATTGTGTATATTTAAGTTTGTGGATTGTGCTAGTAAAATTTCATATCTGAATTCCTACGTTTTGTCATCGAAATCCTTCATCGAAATCCCAACGAAACAGGACAGGTTCCTTACCTCCCACATGATGGACCCCCCCTACCCCACATCCAATGATCCAATATAGAATTTTATTGTATAAAACGATGCATTTAGGTGTGGAGATTACACCTGTAAAATTTCATATCTGAATTCCTATGTTTTGTCATCGAAATCCTTCATCGAAATCCCAACGAAACAGGACAAGTTCCTTACCTCCCACATGATGGACCCCCCCCTACCCCACATCCAATATAGAATTTTATTGCATAAAACGATGCATTTAGGTGTGGAGATTACACCTGTAAAATTTCATGAATTAATTCGTTCATTTTGGCGTCGATACGGCCAGGATTGCATCTGTCGGTATTTCCGTCGGTATACCGGTAAATACCTATTTCCAAGCTGTCGAAACGGCGTCGGTATCGGTCACCTCGTTCCTTGTTTGTTATATATCCTCCTATACATAGGAGAGGGTTGGCCCATCTATCAATAAGAAACACACAAAAGAAACTTTCCCATTATCTCATTTTTGGATACAGTATCAGAGTAGCCGGTCATGTGCCGCCCTATCTCAGTGTGTGAGAGAGAAAAAAGGGAGTGCCTCCCATTGTGGGCAGTCGTTGCCCCTTGGCGGTGCTTAGCTGCTCGTAGGGATGCCCAACCCCTACATCTTTTAGGAGTGTCTCTATGGAGACTTCTCCATCCCAAAGTCAAAGTTATCAAAGTTATTTCCTATGATGTCGCCACCAAGGATCTTTGCTGCCTCAATCATCGATGTTGCTGCCACCTAGTTGCCATCTATGCTACCATTTCACATCTGTGCTTGCCGTTGGAGGAGTCATCGTCGATCTCCTAATTCTATTGTCTATGCCACTACCATCTACATTGATGTCATCTACATTGTCACCAATTACATTGTCAGCAAACATCTACATGTCATTGTCTTTGAGATCAAGGAATAAGGTATCCGATTTTGATGCCGTTTTGACAGCATGGAAATCGAAATTTACTAAAATTTCGACAAATTTTGATAAATGCAACAGTGCCCGTTTCGACGCCAAAATCAACGAATTAAGCCATGAAATTTCACAGGCATGATCTTTACACCTACATGCATCGATTTATGCAATAAAATTTGATATGGGGATAGGTGGGGGTTCCTTCATGTGGGAGTGGGAGGAAAGGAGATTTTCCTGTTCCCTGAGAAAATTTTGAATTTTGGGCAAAAAAATTCGACGATTTCGACATAGCAGTATGGTTGCATGGTTTCGTATCAGGTGTTGCCGAAATCGGTATTTTGGGGTGAAATTTCGGTGGTTTTGCCGAAACCTTATTCCTTGTTTGAGATCTAATGCCAAATCATTGCAAAAGAACATCTTTTCTGCTCCATTGGGGATAATCAATCCCTATTTTGCCTTAGTGGAGATCCAAAAGGATTTCCACATCATTTTGTTGGGTTTTCGGGGTTTCACGGTTGATGTTCAGTCACGCAACACGGTGTGTCATTCTTTGACACGGTGTGTGCGTGGTAATCTATTTGTTTGTTGTGTTCAGCACAGACTCCAACTCCTGACACATCGTGTCAGCTTAGGTCCACGACATGTCGCTTGTGACACGGTGTCAACAAGCTTTGCCCAGGCAACTCAGTGTCTACCTTTGGACATGGCGTGTTCCTTATTCAACATATTGTGTCACATGGCACGGTGTGTCTCTACTTCAACATGGTGTGTCTCCTATTGTTTGCATCTTCTAATGCATGATACGGCGTGTCAATTGTCATCTTTCACCAACTACTACATCAAATGGCATGTGAATGCATACACCAATATTTCAAAAACCATTTTTATGTGGGGCATATGCGGTGTGGCCCACTTGCCGACCACATATGCATAAGTGGCCCAGTATGCAATCACAGTCGCATATGCGGTCCTGTGCGGGGTATATGCGGCCGATTTTTTATTAGAAGTTCTGCAGACCTTTTTTCAATGTAATATGTTTTCAATATCATTTAAACTACTTACCTACACACCCACATCTACAGATGTATATATGTATATGTATTAATACATTTCAATATCTATCTATATATATTGTAGTAATATGCCACTAGTATACTTACATATAATACACAAACATCTTCAAATGTGTACTAGTCTATTTTATGTATATGCATTTTGATATGTACAGACATGCATTTATGATATATACTGAAATCTACATACATACATTTTCACATACATGCATATATTGTATATAACTCTTGTTTTCGTACATTTTGTGCAAATATAGCCAGTCCCAAGCCCGGGTAAAGGAGGGTTGCTGGTAGGTTGACAGCCAGCCATAAAAATTGTCACTCTTTGTATGACATGGATCCTTACAAAAAATTTGTTGGAGCATCCCTACCTAGCGACGCGTTGCATCGGCACCCGGGTGCGGTGACAAATATGCAAGGGGTTTGGACATAACGGCGCCCGGTTGTGTTGAAGGACAGACATGGGTTTCCACATCTTGGACGGGTGTGGGTAAAGAAGCTAGTCTTACTGCATCATCACCCGGATGTAGCAAAAAATGTGCAAGGGTTCCCACATCTTGGACGGGTGTGGGTGAAAAAGCTAGTCTTACCGCATCATTGCTCGGATGTAGTGAAAAATTTGCAAGGGCAACACTTTTGAAGAAGGCGGGTAAAGAAGCAAGTACAACAAAAAAGGATTAGAATTGAATCTTGGAATATTGGCTCTCTGACAGGAAAATCTTTGGAGATAGTGGATACCATGATGAGAAGAAAAGTCAATATAGCTTGCTTGCATGAAACCAAGTGGACAGGGGAACGTTGTAGAGAGATTGGAGACATAAGTTTCAAAATCTGGTATATAGGTATTGATAAACATAGAAATGGTGTAGGTATTATTGTTGATAAGAAATTGAAGGATGATGTTGTAAAGATCACAAGGATGGGCGATAGAATCATAGCTATCAAGATTGTTCTTAGGGGAAATATTTTTAACATTATTAGCGTTTATGTCCCCCAAGTTAGCCTTAGCGAGGAGGCTAAGAAGGATTTTTGGGATGACATAGATGAATTGATGCAGGGACTACCGACAGAGGAATAGATTATTATTGGGAGTGATTTAAATGGCCATGTGGGGAGTAGCAATGTTGGATACGAGAGAGTTCAAGGTGGTTTTGGATATGGTAGCAGAAATGGAGAGAGGATTTTAGATTTTGCAGTTGCATATGATATGATTTTGGCAAACACACATTTCAAGAAAAGGGAATCTCATAAGATTACTTTCAAGAGTGGGCACAATTGTAGTCAAATTGATTATCTCCTTACGAGGCGGGTGGATCGTAATATATGCAAGGATTGTAAAGTGATTCCTGGCAAAGAACTCAGGACCCAGCATAGGTTGGTGGTTTTGGATATTAACATGAAGATCAATAAAGGCAAGCAAAACAGAAACCAAGATAGCGGGATCAAGTGGTGGAATATTAAAGGAGAAAAGAAATTGGCTTTTCATGATAAATTCAGCGAGGGAACTTGGAGTCTAATGTTAACACTATGTGGCACAACATGAGCTCCTGCATAACAAAAATTTCCAAAGAGGTTTTGGGGGAGTCCAAAGGTTGTGGGTCTCCACAAAAAGAGACTTGGTGGTGGAATGATGAAGTACAGAAGGCTATAAAACTGAAAAGGGATATATATAGGAGTTTGCCCAAATCTCGAGAAGATGCAACGTTCCAAAGATACAAGCAAGCAAAGATAGAAGCTAAAAAGGTTGTTCAAGAGGCAAGGTCTAGATACTTTGATGATATTTATAAGAAGTTGGGCACAAGAGAAGGGGAAAAAGATATATATATAAAATGGCTCGTATAAAAGAAAGGAAAGGAAGAGACTTGAGTCAAGTGAAATGCATCAAGAATGAAGATGGCAGGGTGTTGGTGAAGGACGATGATATCAAGAACTAGTGGAGAAATTATTTCCATAAGCTTTTCGATGGAGATACTGCAAATAATGTTAGAGACTCGTATGACATGAATACAAGAGATATCATTTACACACGACGAGTTTCACCATTTTAGGTCAAGAGTGCATTGAAGAAGATGAAAATGAGAAAGGCATGCGAACCAGACAGTATTCCCATCGATGTATGGAAGAGTATGGAGGATGAAAGAGTTATGTGGTTAACAAAGCTCTTTAACAAGATCATGAAGACCAAGAAGTTGTCGGATGAGTGGAGAAATAGTACTATAGTCCTCATCTACAAGAACAAAGGTGATGTTCAGAGTTGCACGAACTACAAAGGTATCAAGTTGATGAGTCACACAATGAAGCTTTGGGAGAGGATTATTGAGCAGAGGCTAAGATCTATAACGCGAATATCAAACACCTAATTTGGTTTCATGCCTGGAAGATCAACAACAGATGCTATTTTTCTGATAAGGAGGCTTATGGAGAAGTATAGAGAAAGCCAAAGAGATCTCTACATGGTGTTTATTGATTTGGAAAAGGCTTATGATCGAATACCTAGAGAAGTGTTGTGGATGGTTTTGAAGAAAAAGTGTGTCAATCCAATACATTGAAGACATGTATGATTGTTCTACTGCAAGTGTGAAGACTCCCGGAGGAGAGACGCCAACTTTTCCTATCACAGTTGGGGTACACCAAGGATCCACACTCAGCCCATATCTATTTGTTCTTGTTATGGATGAGCTGACAAAAAATGTTCAAGATGATATTCCTTGGTGTATGTTATTTGCTAATGATATTGTTTTGATTGACGAAACCAAAAATGGATTAAATGATAAAGTTGAACGGTGGAGAGAGGCGTTGGAATCAAATGGATTGATGATTAGCAGGAGAAAAATTGAGTATATGCATTGCAATTTCAGCCAATCCCGCAATGTGAATGATGGAGCCAAGTTGGACGGAGTAGATATACCAAAATGTGATAAATTTCGTTACTTGGGTTCTATTATTCAAATAGATGGAGATGTCCAATATGATGTTTGTCACGGGATCACTGCAGGATGGTTGAAATGGAGGAGTGCAACTGGAGTTTTATGTGATCGGAAGATCCCTCTCAGGTTAAAAAGTAAGTTTCATATAATAGCTATACGGCCAGGCATGGTCTATGGGAGTGAATGTTGGGCAGTGAAGAAACAAGATCTCAACAAGATGAATGTGGCTGAAATGTGTATGCTGAGATGGATGTGTGGGAAGACAAAAAGATCGCTTGAGAAATGACTATATCAGGAATAAAGTGAGGGTGACCATAGTAACAAGTCTCCGAATTTTACGAAAAATCGGCGATTTTTCACGATTTAAAAGGTTTCCGAATTTACACCATGATTAATACACTAGTCGTCGACTTTTCACGACTTTTCACGATTTTTCCCGCTTTTTCGCGATTTATACAATTTTTCACGATTCTTCATAGCTTTTCACGTTTTTTCACGAATTTTCTCTTTTAAGTTGTTTGCTCTCTTTTTTTCAAACCATGTACAGAGAACTCCTAATATACACTAAACCTCCAACCCCAACTCTCCCGACAGTCCATTGTTATTATTCAACTATTCTTTAATTCTTTTACTACTTTTTTCACCCAATAAGATTGTATGTATGGTGACCTTAATAGTTACATTTGTATCTGATATGTATGTATGTATATACATACATATATGTATATGTATATATATATAGAGAGAGAGAGAGAGTCAGGCTAGAATACACTCGAGTGTACAGATCACGCCGTACACCCCAATGGTGTTTGCCTATCTAGACCATATTTTTCCAAAATCTAATCCATTGATCTTCATGGTTACAATAATAATAGGTCACATACAAAATTTGAACTCATTTGGATGAGTGTAGGTCACTCATCCAAGGACAACAAAATCGACGCACAAAACTAATTTGAAATACATGATTTTTACCTCCTTTAGATGCATGACCTATAAGTGTTCAAATGAGCTAAAATTTATTATATAGTATGTTCTTATGATAATTAAGAAGATCAACGGTTTAGATTTTTCAAAAATTTATTGCATCTTCAAAAATGACTGAGGTGTACGGTGCCTCCGGTACACTCGAGTGTACACTAGCCTGACTCATATATATACATATATGTATATATATATATATATATATATATATATGTGTGTGTGTGTGTGTGTGTGTGTGTGTGTGTGTATATATGTATACATATGTGTATATATAGCCGACTTATTCTCGATTATTTCCGAATAGTTGACCAAACTTTGACCGAAATATATCGATCTTTTCATGAATTTTTCTGATTTTTTCCGATTTCTGATTTTACCTTAATAGTTACATTTGTATCTGATATGTATGTATGTGTGTGTGTATATATATATATATATATATATATACATACATATGTGTATATATAGCCGACTTATTCTTGATAATTTCCGAATAGTTGACCAAACTTTGACCGAAATATATCAATCTTTTCATGAATTTTTCTGTTTTCTGATTTTTTCCGGCCAGCCGAAAAGTTGTCGAATCCCGAACTTGTCACTATGGGGGTGACGAGCATTGAGGACAAATTGAGGGCCGACTCAGATGGTACGGACGTGCGACGCAGACTGACTAATGTGCCTATACGAAGCAATGCTATTAAGTCAAGCAGAATAAATAGAAGAAGAGGAAGACCTAAATTAACATGGGAGGAGCTTACAAAGAGAGATTTTGAATCTCTACATCTCAACCAGAATATGGCCCATGATAGAGCTGAATGGAAACGAAGGATCCATGTAGCCGACCCCAACATAGTTGGGAATGAGGCTTAGATGATGATGATGATGATGATGCATAAATTGTATATATATTTACATGTAAAAATTTATATATCTACATATAATAGACGTACATATTTCAAATATTCTATTTAGGTGTACACATATATGAATATGTAAATATACTATACATCTATATATGTATAGACACTTATAAGTTATAATATATACATAATTATGTGTTCTGCAAATGAAATATGTAATTTATATGATTTATATATATATATATATATATATATTATGTGGTATACAATTATTTATTAAAAAAACCAAAATTGCATATACTCCCGCATACCGCATATACTCTATAAGGTGACCTCTCTGCACATATAACGCATATCGCTTTTAAAACTATGGCATACACTACTACTCTATCACATGGCGGAAGTGTTTGTTACATGGTGTGTCCCTATTTTATCATACAGGAAACATTTATCTCCCTTTCTAGCAAGTTAGTTCCTTCTGCCCCCCCCCCTCCAGTCCCACATACATATGCCTTACCTCCCTCAATACATTTACTCCCCGGATATATATCATGCCAAATCCTAATTAGATCTTTAATTGAATCTGATTTTGACCTAATCCAAACCGTAGGGGCTCCGTACCTCTGATTTGTCAGCATAAGAGCCAGACTAATCTCACTGTTCAGGTCACACAAAGATCCGTATGTTTTTTTACGCGAATACACGTAATTGGATCATATATTTTATTGGCTCACATTATTAGTTACTCTCCTCCACATATTTGCCTCTGTTCCCTCTACCTTTGTTTATGATTCTCCACCTCAACCACTCTCTTGATTATGTTCATGGTTGGCGTGAGGGGGAGAATACATGATGATAGAGATGAGATGAAGGAGAGAAGATGAAGAATGAAGAGGGAGAATTTATTTTGGTTGATATATATATGAATTTTTGTGCTACTTCTGCTATTTGTGGATCATTTTTTTGTCATATATGGTTGTGGATCTTTTCTTTGCCACTATTATATGTTGATCTTTCTTCAACATGGAGACTTTGTGGAGCTTATTCATTATCATCTTCCTCATCTTCTGCTATGGAGTTATCTATTCCACATGTACTATCTAGAGATTGGATGATGCTTGTTGTGCATATTTACGAATGGTCTTCCATATGGCGACGTCGTTCTTGCCACTTGTGCTATGTTAACACCATTTATCTACTACTTTGTGAGTTTGCACTATCTGTCATCCGTGCTTAATTTGCATGTTGACTTTCTGCTTGTCCGTACTTTATATGCATGTTGACTACCCACTTGTGAACCAGCACATTCTGGACTGTGACATCTGCTATTGTGATGGAAATGATATGAAGAGAGATGAAGGTTCGTCAGTAGATTCCGACATGTGACATCTCCTACTCTATTAGGGTTTTGTCAGCTTCCTTGTATCTCCTATATATGGGAGAGGGGTTTGTCCATTTATCAATAAAAATACAAAGATAGTTACCCATGAAAAATATCTATGATAAATATCTATTTATCTCAATAACAGAGCCCCTAATTAGAAACTGAGTTGAATATGGCAAGGCGCAAAAAATGAAAAATATGTAAATGTGTATTAAGACAAACATTTCTAAAAATATATTATTTGGCACCAAACACTAGAATAAGAAAACAGATAATCAAACGCTATAGTATCAACAAAAAACATAATGTGACAAATTACGCAAGGTGCAGGACAAGGCGCAAAATATGAAAAATATGTAAATGTGCATTAAGACAAATATTTCTAAAAATTATTATTTGGCGCATAATGCTAGAACAAGAAAATAGATCATTAAATGCTATTGTATCAACAAAAACATAATGCGACAATTAGGCAAGGTGTGGGACAAGGCGGCCCCTTGGGGCGGCTTTCCGCCTAGGTGGGATGACAAGTATGGCCACTACTAACTTTGGGTAATGCAGATGCAGATTGGACTAAGATGCTCAAGATCATCGGTCTACATCATGATGAGCGATCACCCCATTACTTGGAGAAGCAAAAAATAATCTATTGTTGCTCGCAATAGCACCAAAGCTGAGATACCAGGCTAGCCCATGCATGTAGTGACCTACATCGGTAGAAGTCTATCCTGACTGAGTTTGGATATCCTGTAAAGACTCACGTGCCTCTATACTATGACAACCAGGCCACAATTCACATTGCTAACAATTTAACCTTCGATGAGCATAAAACACTTTGAGGTGGATTGCCACTTTGTGTGGGACCTGGTTGATGCTAAAATGACTCTGACTTCTCACGTGCAAAATGCAAATAGTGGATAAGATTTCCAACATTGATTTCCGACATTCTGACAAAACCACTACATCCAGCTCTTTCTCAGCATATGGGTGTCAAGTTGGGACTACCCAATGCATACTTTCCGGCTTGAGAGGAGTGTTAGTATAAGTGGTTATAGGATTAGAGAGATATCTCATTAGTAGTAAATATAGTATAGAGGGTCACTTATACATAGGAGTACATGAGATCATATGGATACACTTAAGTGGGTAAATGGATCTACACTTATGTCTATACAGGGAATAAATAGAAAAAATAATACTAACCAATGGCATTAGGCCTAAGCTCAATAACCACTTATAGTAACAATGCTAATGTGTTTCTTGTGGAACATAAAGGTGGCAGGAACCTATTAAGAAGTGCCCTTGTAACTTGTAAGTACTTACTTATTGTCATTATACATACATAGTGTTAGTTTAAGACAGCAACTTTCAAACTTCCAAGGAAACTTCAACAATCCATGTTTGCCAACCTTCAACTGCTTTGTTATTATTCAAGATAGGAACATATAGACATTAACAACTATTTGAAACCATTTGCATCGGCTGAGATTTCAGAAGTACATGTATTACCCTCAAAAAATAGAGTAGCTGTATTGACTTCCCTGAATCTTGAATTTCAAAACTTCGCTCGAATATCGCCACTGACCAAATAGGATAAACACTTTGTTTCTTTTTGTACACATAGCTTATATAACTTGGTGACTAAATCAGAATTGAAAAAGGTCAAAGAGCGATCTAAATTAGAAGTAGAGGAGAATCTACCAGCACTTGACGGAGCAGGCTCTTTCCCATCCAAGTCCTGGCAAGCCTTAGCTACTTCTTTAATTGAATCAGTCATATAAGATTTGAGAACATTTGATTCCTCAAAATCTTGAAAGGTACCCAAAATCTGAAATTAAGAAGTATTAGAAGATCAACACATACACATTTAATATAAAAAACAAGTTGCGTGGTTCAGTCAAATGAGACAGAAGTAGTGAGTTGCATTTACAAAAAATATCAGGTCTGTATAACATTAAACACAGAAATGAAGAACAAATAATTCCATGAAAGTGGTCTGCACAGATCCACTGGGAATACAGTTTTTTGGGGGAAAGGGAGGTTGGTATGAGAAATTTTTGAAGGAGAATTATAAGAGAGCTAATTCAAAGTCAGATATTATTTGTGATTTATCCTTTGTGTTCCAATATGTCTGCTTGCAATGAATAAGCATCACATGACACAGAACAGCTATGTTATATACCATGCAAGTGTGATATAAGTTGCTTAGTAGATGGTGAAATAGTGTTGTTTGTGATGACAACCAGAAGTTCTTACTCTCTGATCCTAAGGAGCCGTGTGGCCGCCAACAATGTGAATACTAGGATTTATATGTAAAAGGTAGGTTGGTCTAACAGAGTAACAGGTATCAATATCATTCTGCACTTGAGCTGGTATTTGTTATAACAAATAGTGAGCTTTGGAAGCAGTAAGCACGCTATGCGTGGAGGCACTGCAGACTCAGGCATGGTGTCTGGGATCATCTGTTTTGCATGATCAGTTACTTGCATGAACAACCCAGTTTCTCTACTCAAGCCTCATTAGTTTGAAAAAGTAAATGATGTTCCTGTGTTAAAGTGCCGGGATTTGAAATGGTGCTAGCCGAACGGCCCCTAAATTCATCCATAAAGTTTTTTAAGTAGAGTAAAGCAAACAAAAAGGGCAAACAGAGAGTCTGTAATGTGGCATTCTACTGAGCATGATGTGATTCTCAATGAGACTGTTAGAAAGGGTCACAGATTACAGAAATGAATAAGATAACCAAAACAATACAAATTCAATGAGTGTATTGGGCGATAGAGCATGCTACCACACTACGAAGATAAAGATAACTTGACAAGGCATAGGTTAATATTAATGAGATGTGGAATAAGGATGACCACTATTTTTTGGTAATTATCTCAACCGTATAAAAAAATTGTAAAAAGCAGCAATATCCTACCCAAGAAAGTTCACCAAACTTATGATAAGATAGATTGTTGCACTCCACTACAGATGTATCCTTTGATGTTTTGTGTTATCATTCAAATGTGGATTGTATTGCACGTCTGTACCTTTCTATATATGAAGCATAACAGAGTTCTGCCTCTTGAATTATCTATGGAAGCTTGCCCTTATCGTAGTAACAAAAGTCTCCTAGATTTACAAAGAATTGGCATTTTTTCACGATTTATAGGCTCTGAAATGTTCAGCACGATTAATACGTCGGTCGCCGATTTTTCCCTTTTTTGCGATTTATATGATTTTTCACAAATCTTCATGACTTTTTACGAGTTTTCTCTTTTAAGTCGCTTGCTCCTTTTTTACCAAACTATGTACACAGAACTCCTGATATACACTAAACCTCCAACCCACCCCCCCTCTCCTGACAGTCCATTGTTGTTGTTCAACTATTTTTTATTTCTTTCCTACTTTTTTCACTCAATTAGATTGGATGTCTAGTGACCTTCATAGTTACATGTGTATCGGATATGCAACTACATATATACATATGTAAGTATATATATACATATGTAAGTATATGTGTGTGTGTGTGTGTGTGTGTGTGTAGCCGACTTATTCTCGATTATATCCAATTACTTGACCGAACATTAACCGAAAGTATACAGAAAACAAAAATCCTGATTCTGATTTTTCCGACCAGCCGAAAAATTGCTGAATCCTGAATTTGTCACTATGGCCCTTGTAGCCTTGAGGAAATCAAGAATACCACGAAACACTTGAGGAATAAACTTGAACAGAATTCTTATGATGTAGAGCCAAAGAGAGAAGAGAACGTGGTTTGACAACCTGAAAAGTAATGCAGTTCACCAATCAATCTGCCGGGTTAACGTCCCTCAGTAGTAAACAGGTGTGGCGGTGCATACGCCCTTGAGGTGGAGGTGACGACTGTGGTTATTCCTACCCACACAACAGGAAGGAGAATGTAATCTTTCATTTGAGTTTTCTGAAAGAAGAAATGGAAGGACAAAGACAATAGAAAATGGAAGGATAGGATGTGGAGGAGAAAGACGGGGAACTTTCTGGGAACAATTTCTGGTTAGGTTCCTGTATCATGAATAGGACCAGAAAGGGGAGAAGAGATCAAGGTTTAGAAGTGTACCGTTTGATCTTATGAAAAATGATTATTCGATAATGGTTTTGTAAAATCAAAAATTAAATCTGCCATGGCAGCCCCTTGGCTTGTGTACCCAACTTCTACTTGGTGTTAAACAAGGGAATAAATCTCAAACCAATTTATTGGATTCCTAATTACTTTTCAAAGTGATCAATTCGGGAATCCTGTTAAATAGATCAAAATTCGTAATTCCTTTTAAAGGAGAAATGTGTAACTAAATATATTACAACAATAAGAACCTAATAAATCCATATTGTATATGAAAGCCCACGAACGGGGCTGGATGCAATTTTTTTGTTACTTTTTAGAATTACAAACTGGTCCCTGTGTGTGTAAACTACATTTTGACGTTACTTATTAAGATTATATACTATATATGAAGACTCATCTATACTATAAAACAAAGTCAGTGGAGGGGGGGCTGAATGCAATTTTTCTATTATTTTGTAAATTTACAAATTGTTCTCTATATCTGTAAACTACACTTTTGTCTTTACTTTTTAAAATTATGTACTACAAAAAACTCATGGAAGGATCTAAATGAAATTTTTTCCAAGAATTTTATGAATTACAAGTTAGTTCGTGTGTACAATACAATTTTGTTTTTTGCTTTTTAGAATTATGAATTGATCTTTCTATGTTCTAATAAAGCTGCATGTACTATATAAGAAAGCCTATGAAAGTGGCGAAATACATTTTTTCTTATTTTTTTCATGTGTGAACTATAATTTTATCATTATTTTTTAAATTATATGCTATACAAAAAAACCTGAAAGGATCTAAATAGAAATTTTCTATAATTCAAATTACAAATTAGTCCATGTGTGTGTAAAATATAATTTGTTCTTATTTATAGAATTATGAATTGATCTTTTTATGTTCTAATAAAGTTGCATCTACAACCATAATGTCCTTAAGTTCGTGCAATACATGTACTTATGGGAGATGTTGTATATAATGTTTTCTCTTATATTTTTTCAAATTGTAAAGTAGTCATGGTATTCTAATAAGGCAGCCGTGTGACACACGTGGTTTTTAAAAAAATGTGGAGGAAGTTGAATGCAACATTTATCCTTTTTCTTAAGTTACAATTGGTCCTTTATTTTTAGGCGTATCTATATTTATATATGAAAGTATGACCTTCATACTGAGTTTTGATAGGCATGCGTCCATGTCTATTTTGTTAAATGGATTGTGAGCATTGAACCCCATACCCTAAACCCTAGCACATATCTGTCATGTGTAATAGATTTCGATTCCGGATAGTTTGTATCGGCCTGAATAACATACAAAAATAAAATATTTCAAACATTTATCTAGATATGTATTTACTAATAGATTTAGGAAAAGTGTACCGACTGGTACATGTAACTTATATGTACCATTTTTAAAACCACCAAATGTTTAGCTTATTAATCAATTTCAACTATATAGAAGAGAACGACATTGTCTTGATTAGAAAAATATAAAATCATGATCATATCCTAAGTTTTTAAAAGATAAAACAAATACCATCCAACCATTTTGGAAATTTTACTAACTTATGGTTGATTAGAAAAGACATTATTTGTTTCAACAATGGTCCACAATCCGGTCCAGATGGTTTATGAAACATAAAGTAGTATAGATCCAACATATATGATTAGATTATGTTGTAGATTTAAAATTATTAATTAGTTCGGACCATATAGATAAAAACGATATTGTCTTGATTAGAAATGTATAAAATCACAATCATATCCTAAGTTTAAAAAGATAAATAAATATCATCCAACCATTTTGAAATTTTACTAACTTATTGTTGATTAGAAAAGACATTATTTGTTTCAATAATGGTCCACAATCCGGTCGAGATGGTTTCTGAAAAATATCTAATAAAGTAGTATAGATCCACCATATATGATTAGATTATGTTGGAGATTATAACAAATATGTTCAACATCAAATGGGTTCAAATTAGTTAAATGTACTTTCGTCTATTTCTCTTTTAGTCTTGTAAACATGACTGGTGAAACACATTTTAGACAAGATATTAAAATGTAATCCAAAAAAGTTGTATTTAATGTATCTACAAGATGCATGTTATATATGCATACTGCTATAGTTACATGTAAAAATAATGAATCGCGATGTTTGAGTTTTTGAGTTTGGGTTTACCTTGGCCTGGTTAAATTTTTGTTATATGAGCCAGATCTAAGAAGGTTATGTGAACACATTGGATAAAGATTCAAGTCGGCTAGGACCGATGCTCATCCCTAGGAAATGATATGAAAGGAGTTGGATGTAATTTGCAATAGTATGGAGGGAGTTGGATGAAATATTTGTATTTATTTTTTAAAAGTTACAAATTGGCCCTTCGTAATTTGTATGCCTATCTATACTCTATGAAAATGTGTGGAGGAAGATGGATAAATTTTGTTCTTTATTTTTCGAAATTACAAGTTGATCTTTCTTTATTTTAATATAGCAAATGTGCATAGTACGGGTTTATGCCTAGTTAAATAGGAAATTTGAGTGTATGGTAATATGTGTGGCAAGTAATCCTCCTAAGCCACCCACTACATCGACAACAATGTTGTTGTTTTTCTTTTAGAGGCAGGCATAGTTGTTGAGGTGCCGCCTAGTCGACCAGACGCTCGAGGGGGGGTCGCCTGGCTGAACACCCAACTTCTAGGCCCAAATAGGCGACCGCCTAGGGCAACTGGGCAGCTAGGCGGCGCCTAGGTGGGTGCCTCAACAATTATGCCTACCTCTAAAAGAAAAAAAGAACATTGTTGTCGATGTAGTGGGTGGCTTAGGAGGATTATTACACACATGACCATACATTCGAATTTCCTATTTAACTAGGCATAAACCCATGCAATGCACATTTGCTTTATTAAAATAAAGAAAGATACATTGTTGACTGGGCGCCCGCTTATTGTGGGGGTTTAGATTTGTACGGCCGTACCAAAATGTCATAATATATATTGATGTATTATAGCCTATATAATATATTATTTCTGCATTATTACTTAATGTACCAAGTGTTATTAGTTGCTAATAATTGTCATAAATAACTATTCACATGTACTGTTTCAGACGTACTAGACAGTATGTACTATGTTATATTATTTAGTACACATATTATCTTCTAAGTATTATTACTTATTGATTTTTTTTAGTTACAATATGCGTACATAATTAGTGGTATCCAAGATTGTCCTAGTACTAAGAATTAGTATTATACTAGTTTTTTTCCTTTTTATATTGATGTTCAGACTATGGACCATGTATTTTGGACTTGTAATTCCAGAATGCATACTATTGATGTTTCGACTATCACTTTGATATTTCAATATGATAGAACAACATAGGTCCGATCATAGATGGGTTCAAGTGTACTATTAATTTCATATGAAACATCACAATTGATAATACATATCAATAGATATTTAAACTGAGTATAAAGTTCAAGATACATAAACAGAATATATAAAAAACCCAATGGCTAACTTTTCTAGAAAGCGCCCACTTAGCAGTTACAAGGCCACATCCACTCGCCTCCGCTACGCACTGTATTTATACATTATTGATACCAATCATCTTCTTTTGTATTAGAACCGTGCGCATTATAATTCAGATACCCTCCTATGCAAGGCGACAACCAATCTAATCATCACTTTCTTACCTTTACTGTCCAATTGTCTACATATAGCTTAGCTCATCTATATTACTCCATTAACCTAGCAAGGTTTTGGTTCACTTTAACATAATAGTACCATATACAGACATTGTTTTCAAACCTGGTGCTTTGCGGTTACAAAGCCCCATCTGCTCGTCTCCTGCTTCACACTTTTTGATGCATTGTTGGTACCAACGATCTTCTTTTGTACTAGAGCCTTACGCATTATTATTCATAAATCCTATGCAAGGCAACAGCCAATCTAATCATCACTTTCGTACCTTCACTGTCCAAATGTATATTAATTGCTTAGCTCATCCATATTACTCCATTCACCTAGCAAGGCTTTGGTTCACTTCACACATGATGGTACTATATATAGACATTCTTCTGTAGCATATATCCCCTCTAAGCAGTTAATATAACTGTGGCCTGTCTTGCAAGTTGGAAATCTGGAAGAGAAAGATGTATTTTACCTAATAGATTTCTTGCTTGAGGAGCACAGCATAAAAAAGTGATTGTGGTACCAAAAGCATCATTCTTATGAAAACAGTTGAAATCAAAGATAACATGAAATTGTCAAAAATTGCATAATGTGTTAAGATTAAATAAGAATTCGTGCATTACAACTTAAAAAGTTGTGCAGCTATCAGTTACTGAATATGCCTCATGTGATGGTATAAGACTTAATATGAAAATATGCAGTGGATCATATTTCATACCTTATCTTCATAATAAGACATTGTCCCTTGTGCTATTGTGGAAACTTCGTCTAGAGAGTGGCTCGAGTATTTCATGTCCACTGTTTTATCATCCTGTCTATTTGAAATTGGTTTGGCGTTTGTTTCAGAATCAACAATCACATTACCGGTGGACACCTGAGAACCAGGATGGAGCATATCAAAGCTATTACAGATATTATTTGCATTTAACAAGAAGAACAGAAGAGCAATGTATCCATTTGATAGCTAGTTACTAAAAAAGACAGAAAACTAAGAATCAATCAGTTCAGATACCTTCGCAAATTTTCCACTAAAGACAGATAACGCTGCTTTCCAAAATTGTGGGAGATAGAGAAGCAATAGAGCTGTTAACCTGCGAATATATCTCGCCCTAAGAGCATCTTCGGCTAAGGAGTCAACAGAAGGCTGTTCTGCTGAAAACTGAGCTTCCTCTATTGGCAGACCAGCATCAAACTGAAAAACAAATATGCAGCTTCCACACAGTTCATTTTAAATTTATCCACAATAGATTAAACTTAGTACTAAAAATAATTTCACCTTTGCACTCTTTGGTGAAAAAAACTCATGTATATACATAATGTCCTAACTGTAGCATGTGAGGATGCACATGAATACCATGATTTACAGATATATTCATAGCTATGCGAAACTCCTTGAATCTTGTAGTGCTCATTTGGGATGGGAAGAAGCTTCCACTAATCCTTAATATGACATCTAGAATAATTTTGGACGAAGCAAGGTGGAACCGGAAAGTTATAACGCAATATTGTTCAATCCTGAGGATGGAATAAATTTGTGCCCTTTCTCAAATTCAAGATCTATTCTAACTTACTGACTGTTAAAATAACATTTTCCAAAAAGCAAATTTCTCTGGTTTGGTAAAACTTTGATATATATCACATATGTTTTGCTTGGCAAAGCGTTCGGATAATAGTGGAATGGGCAATCACGGGCAGCGGGTCAATCACTACCAATCGGTTTGCCACACACGGCTGCAATCACTCTCGCTTTGAAAAGAAAAAAAATACGTCCCCAACGATCGTCAAACTCTATCACCACTCATTTCTAACTGTGAGAAATAGGTACGAGGGCTAATCAGCAATGGACAAGCAACGGTGAATGCAATCGCATTTTGAAATGCTGCTCTAATAGGGTTGTGTTCATCCCAAAGTAGCACTTAGGGTAAGGATCATTCACATATATATATATAGTACCCATATTTAACGGATACAGATCCTGACAATTGAAATACCATTCAGTACCCCCAATATATCAAATGATCTCAAATTCAAGAAAATAATAAGGAATCCATACAGTATCCATTGAAGGATACGATGCTTAGGCACTTTTACATTTATACCATAAATGTACATATGCAGACTCTGATCAAAATCATGTTTGCAAGCAAAACATGCTTTGTTAGATAGACGTGTTCTGGTCACACTCTAGAAATATACCTAAACATTGTTTCTGCCACCTGCTAAAGATATATTACCAACTATGAGTGTTTCCAATGTAAGTATCATTCGGTAATCAGCCAGTACAACCATATATATAAGAATAAAGACAAAACCAAATTAACGATACACCAAAACTATTACTGGCACTGGTTAGCTTAGAAACAGAGTGTACTGATGCTTTGGCTGGTGCAAGTACATTTTGAGAAATTCTAAAACATAGTTTCCCCTTCAGGCTTACACAAGAGTAGAAACTTACAGACTTGCTGGATTCTCGTAGGAGTTGTTTCCATTTAGTATCAGATAGTTCTCTCTCACGGATCTCATTATGTAAAATTTCAATCCTTGTCTCGTGGTCAGCAGTACAATTCTCAAGCACCACTAGAAGCCTCCTATTCTGCCAAACAAAGGTTGCCATTGATAGCAATATATCAGCAGTGTATGAAACCGCCAAGTGGCAGCAACAATGTTATCTGTACGTGAAGTAATTGTGAAACAAAAGAATGTTCCGTGGAAGCTTGGCGCACCTGGATATGGAGATAGTGCCACACGGGATCTGAATCAGGCTCTAAATCCAGCAATAGCCGAACTGTATTTTCGAGCTACAAGAAATTTTGATATAATGTACTCAGATAAATTGACATGTAAGGTTCCACCAAAATGTTGACTACATATAGATGTGACTAGAGGACAAAAACCATGAGAGGATATTTCTCTAGGCTTCTGACTGTTGATAATAAGAAATATTCATTCCATGGGCTCATATTTTTCTTATAGTCAAGAGTATGTATATAATATATACAAGGAAATTAATTATCATCATATCCACCAAGGAAAAGAACAACGTTGTGAAATGAATGAACAACAATAATGATTTTGACAACATAGATGGTAGAACTTTTACATTCAAATGTTTTGTGCCATATTTGCGTCGAGCAGTAATAAAGCTAACCACTACTTTATTAGCTATTGTAATGTTCTTGTGGTTCTCATTCTCCATTTCTCCCACACCTATGTAATTTAATAATTTTACTACCTAACGGATACACATTGGCCTACATTGTACATGCCTAAGCCATCTAGAATGCACCTCTCAGATTATCTCCTTGATATTTGCTGCTTAATTTATATCTTACATAGTAATTCTGATTCTTTTTTGTCTTCCCAAACATCCATATAAGCATTTTCTTTTTAGCTACCTCCAATATGTGGACAGTTTGTTTCTTGATGGCTTGACATGCACTGCCATAAAACCTGGCTGGAGGAACTACGGTGTTCTACATAACTTTAGTTAGGGAATACATTTCAGTTTAGCTTATTATGTTATGATGCATGGGCCTGGCTTTGACACATCATCGTCATCAACCGTGTTGGGGTTGGCTACATGGATCCTTCTTTTCCTATCAGCTTTGTTAGGGGTCATACTCTGATCAAGATGTAAAGATTCACAATCTCTCTTTTCAAGCTCTTCCCAAAATAATTTAGGTTTGCCTCTGCTTCTTTTAGTTGTGTTTGACTCAATAGCCTTGCTTTGAATAGGTGCATTTGTTGGTCTACGCTGCACATGTCCGTACCATCTTAGACGGCCTTCACGCAAATTGTTCTAAATGTTCACCACCATCACTTTGTTTCTGATATAGTCATTCCTCAAACGATCCTTTCTTGTCTTCCCACACATCCATCTCAGCATATGCATTTTGACAACATTCATCTTGTAAAGACCTTGTCTCTTCGTTGTCCAACATTTGCTCCCATATAGCATGGCTGGCCGTATAGCTATTCTATAAAACTTGCTTTTTAATCTGAGAGGGATCTTCTGGTCACATACTACTCCAGTTGCACTCCTCCATTTCAACCATCTTGTTGTGATCATGTGGCAAACATCAACTTGAACCTCACCCTCATTTGAATAATAGCACCCAAGAAATAAAACTTATCTCATATTGGTACACATGATGTACATCCATTAAATCCAACTTGACCCCACCATTCACAATTCTAGATTGGCTAAAGTTGCAATTCATATATTCAATTTTGCTTCTAGTGATCATAAATCCATTAGATTCCAATGCATTTCTCCAAAGTTCAACTTTATCATTTAATATTTCTCTTCTTTCATCAATCAACACAATATCATCAGCAAATAACATGCACCAAGGGATATTATCAGGCTTTGATACATATTAGAGTTAATACACTCAATGGTCATGACCATGAATATTGGTCAATATAAAACTTTCCCGCCTATAAATGGGGTACAGGACCCCAACGGAAATATAACAATTACACTTCTCTTTATGTATTAACATAGTACCTCAGCGGTGATGTGCTAACTACTAACCCTAGAGAGTAATCGCATGCCTCCCACGAGGTCGCCATCTGAATCTTGACCAGCTACATGCATTTCTCCTACCATGAGTGGGTAATGTTATTCATGTTTCTTATATAACTTCATACGGTTTCTAATTAGCGTCAGGTAGAAGAAAAGCAACTATTAGTATATGTGCTTTATTGCATTATGTTATATTATTTCTTTTGTTATGGGCTTTAGACTTGTCTTGTCTTTAGCCTTTTTCTTTTATCATGTATTGCCTAACTGTGTCTATTGGCTTACTCTCTTATACTATAAAAGAGAGTACATTATAGACATATAATAAACTTTTTCCCTATTCTAGATGGTATTAGAGCAACATGATCCACCCTAACCTCTCATGTCCCCATCAACCCTAGTTGCCATTCACCCCCTCCCTCTTCAACCCAACCCTAGCGACCACCCATCACCAACCCTACCCACGCCGCCATCCACCACCCCCCGAAGCCGCCGCCCCCTTTTCCTCTCCTCTTTTGTTGCCACCACCCTTCTCCCCTCTCCTGCCGCCGCCACCAGCCCTCCCTCTTGTTGCTCCTCCGCTCCCCTCCCCATCTTCTTCCTCCTTTCATCGTGTCATTGTCCCTCCCCATATCCATGCCGCCGCTACCCTCCATCTCTCCATCCTTTCCAAACTGATGTCCACCTATTCCAGCAATATCCCCTCTCCGTAATCTAGCTGCCACATACATCTCCCTTACTTCTTCCTTATCCATCTCGATCTCCGAGTATTTTCTAAAATAGCACGTTGACGTTTTAAATGATCTACGTTTGATATCTGTCTACGCCTCATGGTTGAGTAATATTCTCTCCATGGTGGTGTAGGTCTTTCTTTCTGAAATCTATTGCCCTGTTTGTGGGTTTCTCGGATCTGATGCGTCAGATCTCCTACTGTTGTCTATTGCCCCATTGTAGGTTTATGTTGTTCTGTAGAACCAGGCCTTCTATTGCCCATGTGTTGGGTTATTCTTCTGCCTACTGACTACTGTTGCTACCGGTTGCTTGCCACTGTCTGCTACTCACCGCTATTGCTTGCTCCCATCCGCTTCTTACCCTGTATCGGGCTCCTTGTGTCTACTTCTGCTTCTTGCCGACATTTGCCTCATGGCTTCTACCGACACGCTTCGAACACATTACGTCACCACTGTAAAATTGCATGGCTTCAACTTTCACACTTTGTCTGCGACCTTTGAGTTGTATGTCAAAGCTCAAGGACGTTACTCGTACCTTATCTCTGAGGGTCCTGTTGTACCTGTTGAGGGTGCTGACGCTAAAACCAAGCAAGCTTATGATTTGTGGTCGAAGGACGATTCCGGCGTCATGACCTAGATGGTCAATAGTTCTGCGCCTAAAATTAGTCAGTCACTTTTGCGCCTGAAGACTGTCAAAGCCTTGCGGGACCAGCTCTCATGTTTACTCTCATCAGCAAAACCCGAAGAAAGTGTTCAAAATTTTCAAACAACTGGCCAAGGAGTATCCTACGAATGACTCTGTGGAGGATTATTATAATCAATGTTGTGCTCTCTGGGACGAGTTTGAGATTTATCACCTCCTCTATGTCGATCTCACTGAAATACAACGCCAACGCAATGAACTTCAATTGGTGCAATTCCTTACAGGCTTACCCCACTCATTCTCTAGAGTGGTAGATCAGATGTTGTCCAGCGACCCGTTGCCCACACTGCGTCACGTCCTCAAACGGGTTCAACAACTATCGTTGGTTTCTCCTTTGTCACCAGACCACTATGATGTTATCTGTGTTGTTCGCTCAGGAGACTGTGGTCGTGGTCACTCTATTGCTGGACCTGGTCGTGGTTCTTCTTCATCTGGTCTCGATTCTTCTAAACAGCACTATTGTAACTTTGTAAACGGACCAACCATATTGCGGATCATTGTTGGATCAAGCATGGTAAGCCTGCATGGGCAAATCAGGTCACTACTGATCAACCTAATTTTGCACCATCCTCTTCATCTCAGCCCTCTGTGGAGTGGATTCGCTTTGAGTTTGACAAGCTGCTTCAGGCTTGTCCCACTCCCTCCACTATCGATGTCTCTATTGATGGAGGTTCTACTCTTCTTGCATCCTCTGTACCTTATGGTACAAAATAAATGGGTGATTGATTCTGGCACAACCCCTCATATATCTGGCAATTCTACTTTGTTTTCTGAACTTTATAAACCTTCTTTTGTTCTACCTGTTACACTTGTTGATGGTTCACAGTCACCTATTTCTGGCATCGGGAATATCTACACTCTGGCAAATTATTACGTTCAACACTTTATGTTCCTAAATTTCCTTTGAATTTGTTATCTGTTAGTAGAACTGTAAAGAGCCTGTGGTGCTCTATCACTTTTGACCCGGAAGGTGTTGTTTTTCAAGATCTGCGCACGAGGATGAGGATTGGTTCAGGCCATGAGGGACCAGACGGGTTATACTACTTGAATCCACCAAAGACAACGGCTCAGTTGACTGCGTCCGTCATCGGTCTCCAATGGCATTACAGACTGGGGCATCCATCTACTGCTAAATTGAAGCATCTACTTCCTGCTATTTCTTATTCAATTTTCATTGTGAAACTTGTCAGCTATGCAAACAAACACGTGCTACTTTTTCCAAGAAAAATTGTATTGGTTCCAAGCAACCTTTTGATATTGTGCATGCTGATGTTTGGGGTTCATGTTCTGTTCCAAGTTTAGCAACATAAAGGGTAGATATTATAGATAAGAGTGTCTAGATCATCAACAAGCATGATTGGAGGTATCACGGTAGTATGACAAAGAGTAGAAAAGAAAGATGGGTTGCCAGAGATATGCAATGGCCGATGAGGCCCCAAAGTCTATCACCCAGTTATTTTTACCATAAGTAGCTGGAGTAACAAGAAATGAACCTCTATCATGGCAAACCATAACAGTGTTTGACAATAAAAAATATTCCTACAGAAGTTTCTTGATTTGAAACAAAGTCAATCTGTCGAGGGGTAGTGGATGGTGTTGCGATAGAAGAGGAATCAGGAGATGCTTGACCGTTATTACTTGGTTTGTCTGGCAACAATGCCATGCTTCGCCCAACACTTTGTCTTCAATATGATCTGCAAAAGTTGCATTGATGACTACCAGGAGTAGATGATTGTCTTCCGCCACGACTAGTACCTCCTAAAATACATCCAAGTCCTCATCCTCCACCTCGACCACAAACATTGGTGAAACCAACAAGAATATGAATCTGGAGTCTCAACTGTGGAGGTAGAGACATAGGAAACACATCAGATCCTCTAAGAACATCCTCTAAACAAGAGGATCACTCACCAAGTTTGATCAACCACACCTAAGAAAGATGAAAACAGTGATGCAAACCACGTTGCAAAACAAAAAAAATCATATCATTCAACTCTGTCGGACAATACCCTAGGCATAGGTTTATACAGAAAATTCGTGGGAATCCCTAATTGGCTTATTTTCATTAATGACCCTATTGAAATAACTAATAAAACTGATTGATTAAGAACTTACAAGTAAATCCCTAATTTACACTTAGATCCTAAAACTTAAACAAATGCATGATAAATCTTAAAACACAAAAAATAATTAAAGAACTAATTAGCCTAATTGGATATGATATATGGGTTTTGGATCTGGGAGTAGGACTTGTCCTGCATCAATCGCTTTCACTGTGAATGATCTCGTCCTGAGATCAAAACTAAAAGTCGATGATGCATGTCAATGCCATGCATGCTCACAAAGAGACGAGATTCATCCAATGACCACCTTTCCATCACAAGTTGCATCCATAAGCAACGGGGAGAACCTAGCTTTTAGAAAGCGCGAAGCGGAAAGCGTGCAGATTGCCCCCCTTGAAGCGGGAAGTGGGAAGCGGGTTTTAAAGCCGACTAAAGCGACCGCTTCTTGAAAAAGCGGTCCATATTGTTTTAGAAAATTTGTATTTTACTTTCTCCCTTCGGGTTGGATCTCGAAGAGTGCAATACTTCCACCTGGGATCATTTGACTTAGGCAAATTTTAATCACCCCGGTCCAAACTAATTGTGATAGAAAATAATAATCAGTAGATTAATTTCTAATTATATTAAGTACATTATAGAGTCATATTGTTATAGACTCATAATGCATACAATTAAAATTTAAAAATAACAAGGTAGGTTAAGTCTTGACGTATGATACATGGCAATAATTTACAGTTGATAGATTAATTATGATATCAGTAACTACAGTAATTAATTATGTGACATAGCTACACATTAATTCATTACGGAATCATGCAATCATATACAAGTGTCATGATGGTATGTATCTATTCATCTGCCATGATGAAATTGTGCAACAACAAACAAAAAAAAGCATATATACATGTGATAAGATGATGTGCTTTCATATAGGAGGTTACGTGATGAGATTGTGCAACGTCAAAAAATATGCAAATTCAATCATACCAGGAACAAGATGTATTACTAATATTATACCATCCAAATTAAAACATAGCAGGAACAGGATGGAAAGAATCATGCAACGATTATTGATATTGTATTGCAAACTCTACAGATGCTAGATGACAATACATAGTTAATTCATAATGTACAAACAGTAGTAACTAACTAGATATACTAATTATGAAGTGATTATCACACACCTATTAGAATACATAATTTTCATTTTTTTTACTATAAAAGGTGATTGAGCAAGTCTTGGAATACCTATTGTGGAAGCGGCCGCTTAAGCGGCCTAAAGCGGGGAAAAGCAGACAAAAGTGGTTGCTTTAGTGCAAAACACTTCAAAGCCCGCTTCAGCGAAAATTACAACATATGTGCTTGGACGCTTAAGCGCCCGCTTCACCGACCTTTTTATTCACTGGGGAGAATTGATCTTCAACTGCTTGAATAGATGTGTCTACTTTGTTAGTGATGGTGTGACTAGCGATAGAGAAGTTGGAATTGCATATGTATCGTTCTCTTTTTCTAGAAATCAACTTGGCTATGATAAATCAATTGGCATCCTCAGCGATGTGGAGATGTGGTCATGTTGTTGTGGCATCACAGTATAGGTCGCCCTTATAAGCGATCGAACCACTTGTCGCATGTCTAAAAGTAGAGCTTCTAAGTGATCGAACCACTTGTCGGAGCGTGTCAATCTCTCTTCTAGTTTACAAGTATGCATTCATCTCCTCATTGTGCACCATGGTTGAAATCGTGAAGTTTAAGCACAATCTGAAAAAATAAATCTGAGTCTACAGGCGCGTCACGGATTTTAAGTAGCAAATGTGAAATCTAATAATTTCAACATATCATGGAAGACTCCCCAAGTCGTTGATGATGCGCAAGGAAGAAAAAAACACCCAAAATCAAATTTGGAGGCAAAATTCCCCAATTACAAATGATGTTTGGTTACCGTAAAATCGTTACTACAGTAACAACGGTCTTATAGATTTAAGGAGATTTGCTGCTACCATCAAGTAGGGCCTCCTTTGGCTGAGACAAAATCAGGAGGGTAGGGAACATATGGGTGTCCTTCGTAGAGCAGGACTCAAGGCATAAAGATGCCGCAATAGCATATAGGAGCCACTTGATTAGGCAGTAAAATTTTGATGCAATTGTACTGGAAAAGAGAAGGACCTAGGGTCCACCACATGCCTAGATGGCACTAAGGATTGGCTCCTGGAGGCAGCTAGGGACCTGAGGAAGAGGTGGGAGGAGGTGGCGATCCTCATGTTGATGGTTGTTGTTGGCGACCACTACAAGGCTTGTTGTGACACGGTGCAGCACTATAGCACAAAGGTGAAAAAACAAATTCAATAAAAAAGGAAATTATAAGAAATGGAAAGAGGTTAGATTGGTGGGGGAAATCTAGTGGAAGATGTAAAGGGAAGAAGTTCGAGGGATGACTCTAGAGATAGGGTGAATAGTGCAGGCAGTGCACTGTTCCACACTAACAATATTTTTTTAGATATGCTGGATAGGGTTAATCCTAGACCTAGGGTCTAGGATAAATCAAGGGTGAATGTGTGGGATCAATCCTAACCTAGGGTTTGGGATTAACTGTAAGATTGATCTAACCTAGGATTTGGATCTAATGGAGGGTGATGATGGCTCTTAGACCTAGGGTCAACAGCTTGAGGTTGGGTGGGTTGGGCCACGCCTAGGGTTTTGGTCGTCTCTCGGGGGTCCTGGGATCTAGACCTAGGGTTTAGATCCCATGCTCTTATACCACTTGTGCAAACCACTTTGCAAATCAAAACAAAACAAATTCATATATTCAACTCTGTCAGACAATACCCCGAGCGTAGGTTTATATAGAAAACTCGCAGCAAGTAGTAACCTATTTCCGCTAATGACCCTTTTGAAATAACAAAGAAAACTAATTAATTAAGAACTTACAAGTCCCTAATACTACACTTAGATCCCAAAACTAAAACAATTGCATAATAAATCCTAAAACATAAAAACATAATAAAAGAATTAATTAGTCTAAATAAATATGCCATGTAGTGGACTTCTCTTGCATCAGACGACCTACAAGAAACCTTAGTTATCAAGGCGCCCGCCTAGGCGTGCCTAGGCGCCCTAGGCGTTAGGCCAGGCGCCTCAAACTAGGCGCCCTGTCTATTAAATGCTTTAAGTGGGCATCTAAGGCGTTTTAGGCCCAAATTATGCAATTTAAAGGCTAAACTAGCATGAATCGAGTCTAGATTTGGTCAAACTAGATCACCTTCAGTCATTGCATGGTTGATATAGGTCTGATTTAGAGTATATCAGGTCAAATTTTGGCAAATTAGGTCTGGTCTGAGGAAAATCAGGTCTGATTTGGGGAAATGAGGATTGATTTGGGCCAAATTGGTATGTCCTCATAGCGTTGTTTGTTAAGTTTTTTCTACTTTTTCATATGTTTATTGTTCTTGCTTCTTTCTCTTTTCTTTTTTTATCCATTCTCCTGCATCTTATTCCTGAGTCCTGCTGCTATGTTTTTTCTGAGTTATTCATCCTATATTCCCTCCTACTACTATGCAAGCATGTGCATATTTTCTTTTTCAAATTTGTCCTATACATCCTGCTACGAAATCTACTACTACTATTTACATATCTAATTTTCTTTTTCTGATTTCTTCCTCCTACTCTTAGCCACTGTTGTTTGCATGTTTCCATTTATTTTCACTGACCTATTCCTTCCTCTATATTTTCTAATTCAGCACCTGCTACTGCTGTTTTTTATTTTGTTTTGTTGATTCTTCCTCTTTCAATCTCCTTTTACTGCCCTTGGTTTGTCTTATTCTGACTTCTTCCTACAGAACTTCTACCATTTGCATGCTCTTATCCCATTTTCTCTCACCAATTCGTACTTGTCTTCCTCTTACTGCTGTTTCATTTTCTTCATGTTAATTCTGTTGTCCCTGATTCTCCTATAGTTATCAATTCAAATTAGACTTACAATAACATTTAATGAATAAATAATACATTATCACATATAGTATCATGTGTATGAACATTTAAATATGTAACTGAAAAAAAAGTAAAAACAAAAACGCCCAGAAAAGCCTAGGCGCCCACCTAGGCGGGCTAGGCGCCCCTTAGATTAAACCCACCGCCTAGACGCCTTGACAACCATGCAAGAAACTGAACTAGATGAAGTTCCTAGCATTGATGTTACATTTATGTGATGTCCTTCGGTTAGTGGATGGTAGATTTCGCACTTGTCACAACACGAAGAGCCTTAGTTCAATTATAGTAGCCTTCCACATGTGCCCCAGCAGTGTAGTCCGTCTTCTTTGAAGATTTAAAATATCAAAGACTTTCTTTAGGTTGTATTGGTGAGAATAGATGTGGGACAGTACATACCAACAAAAATCCTTGGCAATGTGCATACAAAGTAAAGTAATGATTTTTGTTTGTGTTGTTGACAATCCAAGCCATGACCCCAGAGTCCGCCTTGACCATCGGTCATAATGTTGTTTGGCTTTAGTATAATCTGGTGCAGCCTTTGCATTAGTAGGACCATCAGATGACGAAGCAGGCAGAGCAAGCTTTAGTGGGCAGAGTTGGTCAAATGGGAATATTTCCCTTGTGTTTTTACACATAGCTTAAAGAAGGCAAACAACGTGTAAAAAAGGCGCTACACAATTTCACAGTGGTAACTTGTTGCACCCCGAAGACCTAAGATGAGCAGGCCATGGAGAAGTAATGGTAGAGAACCCACAATAGATAGGGGCAGAGCAGGGATCATGGCTTCAAGCACACTCAATAGTATACACGATAGAGGGCCAAAAAATGGCCAGTAAGAGATATCACCCTACAATTCACATTTATAGGGGACACACTAGACGAGGTGTTGCACAAGCGCATCTTGAAGGTTTTGCATCGAGAAGAGGGGATCAAAGATGATAACAAAATAACAAATTTCTAATTAATATTCAACTACCTAGGACAAGTCCCAAGGCATGTATTTATAATAAAAGATTGAAAGCCCTAGACCTAAGGCATTGTCAAAGTTGCTTAACACAATATAAAATCAAAATAAAACACGTCAAATTTGCAATTAATTACATAACTAGATAAATTGCACTAAAGCTCCTAAATATTTAATGTACAAAATAAGGAGAATAATATGTTGCATGTGTCCTACATCAACTCCCTTGAGGTTCAAAAGACAAGCCACCTATGAGTCGGGTACATATCCTATAAAGTCTCTCCAAGTAGCAGTCTATGGTAGGAGAACAGACTGAGCATCACCGAGCAACCAGTGTGCGGTATTGTCAACCTCACACGCGTAGTAAGGTTGAAGTAGCAGTCATGGTTGTATCATTGGAGTCACTGCTAGCATCTTCGATAGTAAGTTGGTAGTGTAGCCATCATCAACTATAAAAGCATTTATTTTCTTGTGGCACGCAGCAGACAGGGACCTCGACAAGTGGCACAACACAGAGTTGACGCCACCATCTGCTAAGAGAAACATGTGTTGGCATCTTTATCTTCTTTTCCATCATTGCTATGCTCGCCAGAGGAGAGTATTCCTTAGGCTCAATTTCATTCTCATGGTGCTTGGTGACTGCAGTCACGGCTTGGATGGGGTACCAAGGAGGCGGAATTTGAGGTTCCACAGGTATTGATCGAGAAGCCGGAGAGTCACTGAAAATTTTGTTTCCATGGTGGCCTTGAAAGCGGTGAGGTCATGTCTGTTGATCATCTTTATGAATAGGTGAGTTGGAATGAGTGGTGTTGTGAGGGGTGGGCTTGGTGTTGGTGTTTTGCAGGAACAGGGCGTGAAGTGGGATCACATAGCTACAAGCCAAGGCTTGGATGTTGCAGTGCATGTTGGATTGCGGCTAGGTGCTCGAGGGGTGGAATGAAAGAAAACCAAACTAATCCATGTAGGAAGTGTTGGGAGGCATACATGGAGACAGAAATGAAACACAAAACATGATGATGAGGTGGAGGCTGACGAAAGTTGTTGGTGGTAGTGTATAACATCTACCTTGGTTGATTACTACAGAAGTGTTCCTTGATGTGGTTGTGTGTCGTGCTTAGTTATCAAGGCGCCCACCTACGCGCCCTAGGCGCTAGGCAAAGTGCCTCAAACTAGGCATTCGGCCTATTAAGTAGGAATCTAAGGCCTTTAAGGCCCAAATTAAGCCATTTAAAGGCTAAATTAGCATGAATTGGGTTTGTATTTGGTCAAATTAGAACACCTTCAGTCATAAGCCATTTAAAGGCTAAATTAGCATGTATTGGGTTTGTATTTGGTCAAATCAAATCACCTTGAGTCATTTATGGTTGAAATAGGTCCGATTTGGGTCGAATTTTGGCAGGTCTGGTTTGAGGGAAATACATCTGATTTTGGAAAATTTGGTCTGATTTGGCCAAATCGAGTCTCATTTTAGTCAGTATATGGTAAATTAGGGGAGGTAAGGTCTGATTAGGTCATGTTATGCAATAGGTCTAATTTCGGCCAAACGGGGTCAAATTTGGGAAAACTCGATCTAAATTGGGGAAAACATGTCTGATTAGGGAGAAATACATTTCATTTTTGGAAAATTAGGCCTATTTGGCCAAATTTGGGTCTCATTTAGGTCAATATAAGATAAAATAGGGGAAGTATGGTCTGTTTAGGTCATGTTATGCAAAATTAGGCCTGATTTAGGCCAAATGCGATCAAATTTGAGCAAATTAGGTCTGACTTGGGATTACATGTCTGATTTGAGGTAAATAGGTCTGCTTTGGGGATTTTTGGTCTAATCTGGCCAAATTAGGTCTCATTTAGGTAAATTATACAAAATTAGGTTAGATTTAGATCAAACTAGGGTAGATTAGGTCCAATTTAGATCAAGATAGGTCAAATAAGGGCTAATCAAGTTTACTTTAGGCCATGTTAGGAGTAATTTAAGTCAAATATAATTGTTACACTTAGATATAACTATTAAATATATGCATGGTAATGTATCTATTTGAATGTAGCTAAACATATATTTAAATGTTACTTTATATATGTAGAAATATAAAAATAGCAAAAATGCCTAGAAACGCCTAGGCTCCCCCTGGGGAAAAAGGGATTGCCTAGCCGTCTAGACAACTATGGCGTCGCGAGGGTGGCTAACGTGTGTCGCGGTCGGTACAAATGGGGGAGGGGCTCAACGTAGCCTAGCGTAGGGAAGAGGTGCCATGTGAATGTCGGGTGATGGTTTTGGGATGTGGAGTGTTGGGCATAGAGGGATGGTGACATGTGCCAAAAGGGATTGATTGGTGTGGAAGATGGGAGGGAAGAGATACATGGTGGGTGGTTCACGTGGATGTGGAGTTAAAACTGGATGGCGGGTGGGGGCGGCGGTTTGGTGTGAGGAATACAAGTTATTGATTTCTTGATAGGAGGGGTCGAGGTTGTGGGTGTGCTCTTGTTTGGTTTCACTCTCATGAGGGTGGTGGTGAGGTTTCTAACGGGTATCTGGGATGGACAAAGCCAGAGGAGTAGATATGTTGGATAATTTAGGAGCTCGAGGTGGCGGTCTGCTAGCTACTATAGTTGGGACAGGCGGTATGATGGTTGTTGTCTGTTGGAGCATGTGTTCAACTAGCAACCAGGAGTCAGAGTGGTCGTGTCGTGCGTGGGGCTATCATGCAAGGAAAGAAGAGGAGAGAGAGCATGTGGGGGAGGTGATGATGTAGGGGGGAGGTGATGATGTAGGGGGGAGGAGAAGACGTGATAAGAAGAAATGTGGTTGTGCCCTAATGGTTTAGGGTTTGGCTCTAATATCAATGGGTTCGAAGCAACATTGGGGAGAGGGATTCAAAGAAGATAACAAAACACTAAATTTTTACAAGCCCTCAGGGGTGGTGTTTATAATAAAAGACTAAAACAAAGGACTTGAGGCAATTGTGTAAATTGCTTAACAAAAATAAAATCACAATAAAACACTTCAAATTTGCAATTAAGTGCATGTAACTAGATAAATTGCACTTAAGCTGCTACATATAAATATAAAGCCAAAGTAAGGAGAATAATATGTTGAATGTGTCTTGGATTATGTGGAACCCCCCCCTTTACATAGGGGACAGACTTCCTTTTAGGACCTATGGAGGTACAGGGATGGGAATCCCTTAGACCTCTGTCAGCAACGTAGGCTAGATGACTCACGTAAAGGAAAATAGGGAATAGAAGGCACACGGGATTGGAGTTCACCAGTGTTTTAAAAAGCGTCCTAGGCGGCCGCTTAAGCGCCACAAGGTGTTGTCCGCCTAAAAACACCCTTAATCGCCGCTTAACAAATTTTGAGAAAAGTGGCCGCTTTTTGCCCGCTTTTTTTTTTAAAACTGATGTAAGCATATAACATTAAGTACATTATATACCTCGATTAGTATTGACTATAATATATTAAACTAGCATAAATGCTCTATGATATACCTAGTTCTAATTTAGAATGCATACTTTGTATGTGATATGGTATTTTTGTGATGTATCCAAGTAAATTATAGGTAACTATTATCTAATTTAGCATGCATACTTTGATTAAATGTACTGTTGTAATGTATGACTATTTGATGATGTGCAGATGTAATAATATGTTTGTAAGCTAGCTATGATAGGTCTATTGTTTACTGTTTAGCTATGTAAACATGTGATACAAAATTGTTGTTGCATCTTGTATATACACTTATTATTTTATTTATGTACAGGGCGCTTTATCTATGACAAGTTTACTATATTTTATAAATACAATCATCGTTGTATAGTTGTGTTATAAACTATTTGGGTGTTTTATATTGTCTTGTACAATGTTTAGATATGTATAGAAATTTCCAAAATATAGCATTTATATACATATGTATGTAATTTTGCATAAAAGTTTATAGGAATTGGAAATCCGCTTTTCTAAAAAGTGCCCGCTTAATCGCCCGTATGGCGATTAATCGGCTACAAGGTCCCGTCCGCACGCTTCCCGCTTCGCGCTTTTTAAAACCTTGGAGCTCACTAAAGGGACAAGTCTAGCGAACCATGGCAGCAAGAGAGGAGCACGATGGCGACATGGGAATCTTCAAGGGGATGGGAGAAGCGGCTGGCGGAGAGGGGTGCAGGAGTTGAACCTGGAGGGCCCTAGAGAGGCAATGGCAATGGTTGGATCCCTGGGAAAGGCTGGTGCACAGAGGAAGGAATTGGACAAAGAGAGCATACAGGAAAATGTAAAATCATGTCACCTGCTCTAAGACCATGTTAAGTAATTAGCTTGGTATAAGATGATGAAGACTAATACAAACACTTCGTCTTTATATAGGTTTAGAGAGGGGTCCATAATACAGAGATAACCAATATGGCAGTAAACATAAATAGAACAAGAATAAGACCTATTATATTATCAAAAACCAAACATTTACAAAAATGCCTTCGCAGAAGCACGGGTATAAGATATATCATATTTGACTATACTATTTAGAGGCACTAGCCAACTACGTATATATGTTAAGATTTTAGTTGTCATAGACTTGCAATCTAGGCAGCTCATTATAGGGATAATATGGTAGGAGGAAGCCTCAAGGGAACCAAGTTCAGTCTCAAGGTTCAGATTTTCATATGCTGGCAAAAGCTATACTGGTATCCCTGGAGGGGATGAAAAAGAAGTCAATGCTTGCATCAACAATGTTTGAGACACGCAATTTGTCAATGTCCAAAGCCCAAGATTGGCATTCGGGAAGAGAACTCGTAAGGGATCATCTACGTTTGGGTATGGTCTTGGGGTGTTGTTATTTTGGTTAAGGATCTACAAAATCTTGGTTAACGTAAGTAGCTTTTATTTTATGTTTAGGTTTGGGCTGTTGAGAAACCTGCAGTTCAACTAGGATTTATTAAGCTTAATCTTTTAGCCTTTTGTACATTTAGTTCCCATTTTCCAAGAACCTCAACTGACGGTCCTCGGAAAATAAAGGTGCCAAGAAGGTTGTATGTCCACTAGCTGTCAGGAACTTGAATGCTATTAATAGAGGCTTTGTGATACCTAATCGGGTATGGAAAAGGGAGTAATAAGGAGCATTAGCTAAATGGTTTCAGACAATGTTTTGAATAGCAAGCAGAGGTGAAGCAGCATTAGCTGACATTTGAAAATAAAAATTCTTACAAAATACCCAATTTACAAATATAAAAGGGGTTTAGTGAATGAAGTGGACTACTGGACTTCAAAAGAACCCAAACATGTTGCAAAATAAACCATCAATTGCTATTTATCATCAAAAAATTACCAAAATCTCAAAACAAGTGAGTAGACAACCAACAATGAAGGTGGAAAGAACAAAGTCCATGCTCACACTGTACACAATTTTGTAATTTTATAGTTGTATCATGTATGCCTCGTGTCACTCTTAAATTTTACAAACTAGCGTCGGCTTTCAGAAGTATAGAAAACCTTATAAAGCCAACGCCACCTAAGAATTTGATGGCATTTTTAGTTTCTATGCTCTAAAGTTTTAGGTTGAAATTAGAAAAGTTTAACAATTCAGGGTTAATCACACAGAAGATATATGAGGATGCACTTTAGGAGTGATCTCATGTAGCTTCCAAGCACAAGGACATGGATATTTTTTTTCAAGAGTATAAAGTTACTAGTATATTATTCAACAAACTTACTTCAGCAAGATCAAGTTGGGGATCTTCCATTGATTTGTACAGCATGGATCTAAATTCTTGCATTACTTTTTCAACCTCCTCAAGTACACGCTTCAGGATCCCCACCTGTGTAAAAATTATGATGAATGATGAATAAGGTTTCCATGAGAATAACAAATTTTATCAGCAGTTGCAGCATGGTTGCAAATTCAGATGGGGCATATCAATTTTTTGGTGACACAAACTGTATTTGGTCATATCACATGGGCTTGTTCCCCAATCATGCTCAAGAGTGTTCAGTGAACAAAGTCTATGTTGCTATAAGTTTATCCTGCAATATTATAATAGGATGAAAGAGGTGTTACCAAACATAGCGCATCGTTGCAACCTATACAACAGGAGTCAAGACAGCTAATTTTTTTTTTGTGAAGAAACGTTATAATTAATACAAGAGTTACAATTTATAGGTCCCTGTCATCAATGTAAGGCTTTTACTGGACACAAATTGAGAACCTAATGAAAACTAGAAGAAGAAAATAGATATATGATACACATACACACACATGCATGCACGCGCTCGCACACACACACACACACATAGAGAGAGAGAGAGAGAGAGGTTAGGAGTACGAAGTGTGTACCAGTCCCATATGTGTTACTTCAGTATACCAGCCATTAAAATGAAACATAGAATTTGTTTTTGAATCCAACCACACGTCTGAAACAACATTGCCTAGATTAGACGTGTTAAGACAATCCCATCATATCTCATCTCGAAGCGTACGCCTCAGGGTGCGCTTTTTTGTTCCATGCACGAGATAGATGTTTTAAACTATTGAGAATCCAATAAAACAAACTTGACTTTCACATTCTACCCACTTTTCCCATTCAGTCTTTTTGCTATTACAAGATTATCTTTTACTAGCGTAGGTCAGTTATATGTTAATTTGTCTAGAATAGTGGACATGGATTTGATATAACATGTATATGCAATACAGTTCTTGGCATTAAATTTGTTAGTAGTCGCACACCATCTATGCATCAATATATCAGTAGTAGAATCTGATAACACGGTCTCATACAGACAAAATACAAAATAATCAAATATAGATAAATATGCACATAATAATTGTTCAAGCATCTAAATAGATATCGAGAAAAGAGCAACTGAAGACCAAGGATCAAGTAGCAATATCAATTACAATGGATTTAAATTGTCCATGTAATGTCAAAATTATTGCAAAAGGAATTCATAGCAATGACCAACATATAAACACCAAGCAGCGCCAATTAAGAAACTGGACTGCAAGAGACCAGGAACAGTATCAGTGGCCTACGAAGTTGATAGGAAAAGTGCAATGCGTGCTGAGTTCTGCGTGTACACAGCAGGGCCAACTAGAATCCCCACAGAAGAGGAATAGAGCTACAAAAGTCGATAAGCTGCAGGGTCACTAGGAGAGGGTCATGTGCAGCAAAAGGCGCTGATGGCTAGCAGAGGGCATCGGCCTGATTCAGGACAACACTCACAAAGCAACATCCTGATAGGGAAGGACTGTTGCAGCCCTGATAGGAAATGTCCTGGCATCGGCCGGTCATAGGTGACTAGGAAGCAGCTTTGTGGCTCCTACTGCAGCGTCCAAGACCTGATACCTGCAGGGGTGGACAGCCGGCAGTATGAGGCCACCGAGGAAGGGAGAAATAAGGAAGAGGAGAGGAGAGGAAGAAGGGTTGATCTGAGCTTTGGCGACCAATGGACAGGGAGAGAAGGGAAAACAAACACACACACACACACACACAGAACCTAGTGACATCTAGGGTTCTCACTCCGATACCATGTAGAAAAGAAGATCTTGTGTGTGTTTGCATTGAAAAAAGTGCCAACTAATATATATGGATAGGGGGGGTGGACAAACCCCACGTTACAAGATGCAAGGCAAAAGAAAAGAGGATAACATAAGTGGCACAAGGCATAAGACAAGAAAGTATCACTAATACTAAAAAATACATCTCAATAGTAACTTCAGCAACAGAAAAAGAGTAACCGACACTTGCCAGTAAATAATAGCATAAAAATCAGTAATCCATGCAACTGGCATTCCACACATCTTCAGTTGCATCATGACAAGTTCTGGTTGTAGTTATGCATTTTACATGGGATTGGTATGGGATATTTGTAATCTAAATGAGTAATATGCTCTAGAATTTCGAAGTCATTGACTAGAATTAAGCATATAAAAAAATTTGACAAAGTGACATGCAAGACTACTACAAATTTGGAAGGATTGAATGTGACGAAGCAAAGTAAGACAGTTTGAGAAAAACAAAATTATCTATATACGTAATCAAAATTAAGGCATCACACTTAGAAAGTAGTAACTGAATAAAAAGAAGATAATTATCATACATGAGAAGGGAGAACAATCGATTTTGCTTTTCTGTATTCTCTAACAGCCAAATCATATTCGCCCTTACGTATGTTCCCTCGAATTGTGCTTGGCAAATTAAATAACGTACGAAACCTCTGAAGCATTCCTTGCACTGATCTGATCTTCTCAGCTTGGACCTGTATAAAGTGATAAATAAAATGATGATACCACGAGAAAGAATAGCATCGAGCACTGGAAAAGGGCATGCATGTGCAGGCACTAATTACTTTCATCTACCTGTCTTTCAAACAGAGGTTGGAAAGCACGATTTGCTAAAGAACTGATCTTCTGTGTAGCTTCAAATAAACGTGCTGTTCCTGCACCCTCAGGATCTTCTTCAATCTGCTTCAGTTTGGATTCAATATCTGTACAAGATAGAACCTCAGTTTGCATATGTGCATTGCACCATTACATGTATTCTCCACAGTGCAACTTCTTTGCTCTGTTAATTTTTTTTTAAACTATATCCTTTAGCAAACTAACTTCTTTTTTAACAACAGTTTGTGCTGGCACCCCTTCTTTCCCAACTCAGCACAACCCCAGATGTGCGAGAGGCTTTAATTAGCAATCTTTGATACAGAGTACCGAGTCATTTTCCATGCACGTGTATCTCAAAACAACAACTGTGCATGCACTTATGCTATATATGGCGTAAGAAAGCCAGATAAGTAGATGTTATTTCTGTGATAAATGATGCCAACGTTCTCTCCTTCATCCAACACATTTTCATTGCGGATAGAACTATCCATCAAAACACCCACTGTAGTCCTCATTATGGAATAGATATACATTAACTAATAGTCTTAAAAGTAGGTCTAAATGCAAAAAAGAGTAAGAGGGCAGCCAAGAGGGATTCAATAACACAGATGACTCGGCTTAGTGGTTGCATCCTTGTACTTGCATTTTCCATTAACCACCTTAAAGCATGCCACCCCTTATTAGGGAATCCTCTGTATACGGTCACTTAACCCTCCAGTCATTCAGCAGCTGTGAGGGACACCAACATTTAATATGGACTACAAGACCCATAGTTTCAGAATCCTTGGATTCAATATCAAAAGAGGATTGTTAAACATATCCATCCATACATAAAACAGTGTAGATATGAGAACAAAGTCCAATAGTACAAGAACAAGAAAATGCTACAGGTGCACTGATGATCATTTGCTCTTGCCATACAGGATCCCTTTAATCAAGCTCAAGCACATTTAAACCTTAATAATAAGGAATTCAGAAAACTTGTTATATTACTTACCATCTATCGTTGTTTTGCACGAAACAAAACAGTCAAAGTTTTCTTTCACCAGCTTCTTTTTCTGCTGTGTTCTCCCTATAAGATCTGATTTCAGAGAGATAGCAGCAGATTCTAAATCTGCTGCAGGTGTATGCTTGTGCACCCGACAAAGAAAGAGCTTGGGATCAAACTTTTCCGAATAATAATTTATTTTATCTGCAAATGTGAAATATAGCAGAACGTTTAGACTACAGTAATTATCATTAACACTAATGCAGCAACACAGAACTAAAGAGCCCACGGTGGAGCTTGCATGTATCCACTCTTGGCATGAATTGTTTACAAAATTTGTTTTGCTAACTACTTGATTAGTTTCTTCTTTAAAATAAATTATTATTCGGATGCTTGTTCACCTGACAAAGAAAGAGCTTGGGATCAAACTTTTCCGAATAATAATTTATTTTATCTGCAAATGTGAATATAGCAGAACGTTTAGACTACAGTAATTATCATTAACACTAATGCAGCAACACAGAACTAAAGAGCCCACGGTGGAGTTTGCATGTATCCACTCTTAGCATTAATTGTTTACAGAATTTGTTTTGCTAACTACTTGTTTAGTTTCTTCTTTAAAACTACTTATTTAGTTAGTTAACAAGAGTAATACCAAGTAAGGATTGGAATCATAATGATCAAGTAGCAGACAATATGTCCAATTCACAGGGTACAACATGTGGAATTGAAGCTTAAGCATACCACGTTCAGTTGGATCAAGTGTAGTCTTATTAGAATTATCTCCCATACTCATTGGTGAACTTTCTGATTTTTCGGTTATCAGCAAAAGAGTCCTGCTATCTATTATCCTGCCAATATAAGAAATGATGAAATGCAATACGTTATTGTTGCCTTTAAACAGAGAAAAAGGACTTGCATAACAAAAATATTACAGAACACATCGAATGTACAAAATGTCACAGAACATGATGATATCTCTAGTAATTGTACATCTGAAATCAATTATGAGTTGAATTGCGACAACTGTGATCAAACAATTGGATAAATCGGGTATCAGTTTTCAAAGGAAAGCCTGAAATTATGTCCCACAGTATCTCTTGCCTAGCATAACTTCAGGGAGGCACGAAAAACAATGTCTAAATGCCATCTTGAGATAAGCAGTTATGCTTCTAAGTGTCACTAATTCACATATATCACACTAGAAAAGCATATAAATTGGTGGTTCCAATAGACCAGTAGAAAATTCTTCTCAAGACTAGCAGCCAAGTCCATGACAAAAAAATTTATAAAATCTATAATGCACTACTGAATACAAATCTTATATGCGGTTTCATTATGAGATAATACCAGGAGAATGAGTAACACGTAAACAGTCTAGTTTCTGGCACCAGAGTGGATAGATCATTATATGATGCTCTGCCTACTATGCCCAGGTTTCGTTAAATATTAGCATTCGTATAACAATATACACAATAGCAAGCAAGCTGCTATGTAGCTAGGGCATTTTTGGTTGGGTGTAGTACAACTGCAAATTCTGAAATTTGCAATGTAAATGTACATAGAAAAATCAAGTTTACAACCCCACTGCAACTAACAACTACCTCTTACCACGAATTAAATACATTTTGAAAGTGGAACTTGGTCCGCCAACACAGTTTGGTATGACATTTTCCCTCTTAAACTATTCTCTACAGTCAAACAGGTAACCATTCAGATATGGGCGTGATACTACAGCGTATAGGTACTACCAAGAATAGCACAATGAACACCTGCTAACTTACAAAACTTTCATGTATTGATTAGTGCCACAGAGAATAAATCCTAGATATAAAAAGATAGTAGTCCTAAAATTATATAATCATGTAAATAAAAAGGAGTAAAGGAAGTCATATGACAAACTATTATGGAGTAGGACTCCTACATCATATTCCAACAATGTGATCGTCAGAGTATTAAAGTGGACACAGGAATTCACTATTCATCATCATCATGAACCTTCTGAGAGTATCTTGCAACACCTTTAATTTATGTTCACATATAAGGTACCATAGTTACTTACTAGGATATGCCTCACTGCCTTGCCACCCTACCTTGAGAAAGTGAAAGAAAACCCTAGCATGTTGTTTACTTACAAATACAATTTAGTTTTACATTCTATAACAAACGATCTTAATGAGAACCATGCGCTATTATATTTTTTATACTTCAAACTCAGAAGTAAAATAGAGATAGCTAAATGAAAGATAATTCCAGTGCGTTGTTACCAGATAAAATAGCCCATGTACTACTAAACCCAGCCGCATAGGCCACATGTGCAGTTGAATGTTCAGCTGGAGAGCCACTCTGTATATGTCCAAGTGGTTGCCTATGCAGACTTGGGCCGCTTACGTGCCTTCCCAGAAGCATAAGTGGCTGCTTAAGCACAAATATTTAAGGCTTTGATCCACCTTCCTCTTCTCCTATATACATTCTATTACTCTACTTCTCCTCCTGTCTCTCTTCTTGTATTTCTTCCTAACAGGAAACTTGTCATTATTCTTTCTCTCATCATCCTCCTCCTCCTTGTTGTTATATTATTTACGGAATTAGTTGGTGTCTGTTAAAAAAAATCATTTTATTACTAATTCAGTTGCTGGCTGCTTTGTTGATAATTTCGTACTTATAGTCAACTGAGGACATACTTATTTGGCTGACTAGGTTTAATAATACATCAAACTATTTACTTTGTTAGTTGCCAGCACCTCTTATTAAAATATTTCCGCCGCATCATTGCCCGGATGTAGTGAAAAACGTGCAAGGGCAACACGAAGGCAGGTAAAGAAGCAAGTTCAACAAAAAAGGATTAGAATTGGATCTTGGAATATTGGCTCTTTGACAGGAAAATCTTTGGAGATAGTGGATGCCATGATGAGAACAAAAGTCAACATAGTTTGTTTGCAGGAAACCAAGTGGACAGGGGAACGCTGTAGAGAGATTGGAGACACTGGATACAAAATCTGGTATACATGTATTGATAAACATAGAAATGGTGTAGGTATTATTGTTGATAAGATGTTGAAAGATGATGTTGTAAAGATCACAAGGATGGGCGATAGAATCATAGCTATCAAGGTTGTTCTTAGGGGAAATATTTTTAACATTATTAGCACTTATGCCCCCCAAGTTGGCCTTAGAGAGGAGGCTAATACGGATTTTTAGGATGACATAGATGAATTGAAGCAGGGAATACCGACAGAGCAAAAGATTATTATTGGGAGTGATTTAAATGGCCAAGTGGGGAGTAGCAATGTTGGATACGAGAGAGTTCATGGTGGTTTTAGATACGGCAGCAGAAATGGAGGAGAGAGGATATTAGATTTTACAGTTGCATAAAATATGATTTTGACAAACACTTGTTTCAAGAAAAGAGAATCTCATAAGATTACTTTCAAGAGTGGGCACAATTGTAGCCAAATTGATTTTCTCCTTACGAGGCGGGTGGAACGTAATATATGCAGGGATTGCAAAGTGATTCATGGCGAAGAACGCATGACCCAACATAGGTTGGTGGTTTTGGATATTAACATGAAGATCAATAAAGGCAAGCATAACAGTAACCAAGATAGCAGGATCAAGTGGTGGAATCTTAAAGGAGAAAAGAAATTGACTTTTCACGATAAACTCAACAAGGAGGGAACTTGGAGTCTGATGTTAACACTAATTGGCATAACATGAGCTCTTGCATAACAAAAATTTCCAAAGAGGTTTCGGGGCAGTCCAAAGGTTGTGGGCCTCCACCGAAAGAGACTTGGTGGTGGAATGATGAAGTACAAAAGGCTATTAACTGAAAAGGAAGACCTATAGGAGCTTGCCCAAATCTCGAGATGATGCAACGTTCCAAAGATATAAGCATGCAAAGAAAGAAGCTAAAAAGGTTGTTCAGGAGGCAAGGTCTAGATACTTTGATGATTATAAGGAGCTGGACACAAGAGAAGGGGAAAAAGATATATATAAAATGGCTCGTATAAGAGAAAGGAAAGAAAGAGACTTGAGTCAAGTAAAATGCATCAAGAATGAAGATGGCAAGGTGTTGGTGAACGACGATGATATCAAGAACCAGTGGAGAAATTACTTCCATAAGCTTTTCAATGGAGATACTGCAAATAATTTTAGAGACTCGTGTGACAGGGATACAAGAAATATCATTTACACAAGAAGAGTTTCACATTTTGAAGTTAAGAATGCCTTGAAAAAAAATGAAAATGAGAAAGGCATGCAGAGCAGACAGGATTCCCATTGATGTACGGAAGAGTATGGGGGATGAAGGAGTTATGTGGTTGACAAAGCTCTTTAACAAGATCCTAAAGACCAAGAAGATGTCGGATGAGTGGAGAAATAGTACTATAGTCCCCGTTTACAAGAACAAAGGTGACGTTCAGAGCTGCACAAACTACAGAGGTATCAAGTTGATGAGTCACACAATGAAGCTTTGGGAGAGGATTATTGAGCAGAGGCTAAGATCTATAACGCAAATATCAAACAACCAATTTGGTTTCATGCCTAGAAGATCAACAACAAATGTTATTTTTCTGATACGGAGGCTTATGGAGAAGTATAGAGAAAGCAAAAGAGATCTTCATATGGTGTTTATTGATTTAGAAAAGGCTTATGATCGAGTACCCAGAGAAGTGTTGTGGATGGTTTTGAAGAAAAGGGTGTGCCAATCCAATGCATTGACTTGATCAAAGACATGTACGATAGCTCTACTGCAAGTGTGAACACTCCTAGAGAAGAGACACCAACTTTTCCTATCACAGTTGGGGTACACCAAGGATCCACACTCAGCCCGTATCTATTCGTTCTTGTTATTGATGAACTTGATATTCCTTGGTGTATGTTATTTGTTGATGATATTGTTTTGATTGACGAAACTAAAGATGGATTGAATGATAAAGTTGAACGTTGGAGAAAGGCATTGGAATCAAATGGATTGATGATTAGCAGGAGCAAAACTGAGTATATGCATTGCAATTTCAGCCAATCACGCAGTGTAATTGATGGAGCCAAATTGGATGGAGTAGATATACCAAAATGTGATAAATTTTGTTACTTGGGTTCTATTATTCAAATAGATGGGGATGTCCAAAATGATGTTTGTCACAGGATCACTGCAGGATGGTTGAAATGGAGGAGTGCAACTGGAGTTTTATGTGATCGGAAGATCCCTCTCAGGTTAAAAAGTAAGTTTTATAGAACAGTTATACGGCCAGCCATGCTCTATGGGAGTGAATGTTGGACAGTGAAGAAACAAGGTCTCAACAAGATGAATGTGGCTGAAATGTGTATGCTGAGATGGATGTGTGGGAAGATAAGAAAAGATCGCTTGAGAAATGACTATATCAGGAATAAAGTGGGGTTGGCGTGCATTGAGGACAAGTTGTGCGAGGGCCGACTCAGATGGTATGGACATGTGCAAAGCAGACCGACTAATGCGCCTATACGAAGCCATGCTATTGAGTCAAGCACAATAAATAGAAGAAGAGGAAGACCTAAATTAACATGGGATGAGCTTATAAAGAGAGATTTTGAATCTCTACATCTTAACCAGAATATGGCCCATGATAGAACTGAATGGAAACGAATGATCCATGTGAGGCTTAGATGATGATGATGATGATGACGACGACGACGACGACGACGACGAGGATGATGATGATGATGATGATGATGATGATGAAGATGATGACGATGATGATGATGATGATGATGATGATGATGATGATGATGATGATGATGATGATGACATTGGTTGGTAACATTGCTAAAGCACCTGATATGTTACCAATCGTTGTCATCCAATGTTCTAAAAAGTGGTATGTGGTGTAGGGGTAGAGAGGGCAGCACTCCATAAGAGTATTATGGAGCATGCGGGAGTATATGCAGTTTCAGAGTCTTTAATTTTATTGCATACATCATAAAATAATCATTTGCACCAATTAAAATTGTATATTATAAATGTAGAATATGCAATTGTTTGTGCGTGTAAACATATAATTTAGTTATATAAATATACATCTACAATGCGTATATATGTATATATTTGAAAATGGTGTCATATGTATACATACATGTATAAATATTGAAGTGAATAATACATATAAACGTATGTGCACAGGTGACCATAAAAATAAATGTGTGTGCATAGAGGTATGATCTAGTGACAGCATGAGAGCCCTTTGAATAACAGCCCATTTAGGGCATGTTTCAATAATCCAACCATGTCGATGAAAATAGCATTATTGCCTTTACCTTCACAAAAATTTGTTAAAATTAGACAATGCTTGCATACAATTTACACATTTTGCATCTAACCATTAGCCCAAAAATTTAATATGAAACGTTGAAAAGTTTTTTATATTTGCAAACAATATGTAGAAACAATAAATGTGATTTTTTGTACATTGGTGGATGGAATAGTACACATTCAATCCATACAGTGGGATCATAAAAATCAGCCTGCCATAAAGAGTTACAGAATTGGTACCGAATTGGCTTTCCTGCTCTTACCATAGGACTCCCACTGGATCACTTCACTATGTGCATAAATGCATACATATGTATTTATGCCAGTATATAAAAATCACGTGTGTGGCCATGTGTTATTATTCCGAATGTATTGATGTAAGTAGTGGGCTTTTCAAAAAGTAGAGTTCAATCGGTAGCTTAATTGGCCAAGCGGGCGCATATGGGGGGCTAACACCGCTTATTAGGCCGATTATCAATATGCATTGCGGCTGAGTGGCCGCTTAGGTGTGCAGGTGCATATGCAGCCACACGAACTGATTTCCGAACAGCTTTATCATCGACGTATATCTATTACTAATTAGTATACATAGTTTAAATGAATAATGGTTATAAAACATTATATACTAATTAGTATACATAGTGTTAATATAATAACACTACTAATTGCGGTTATAAAACTACCTTTTACTAATCACTATACATAGTATTAGTATACATAGTTTTATATGAATTGCAGCTATAAAAAGCAGTATGCGGTGTACAGATGGAGAGGATACCGCATAGAATATGTGTGACATGCAAGAGTATTTGCAGTTTTGGATATCTTTTTAATATCAATACACATAAGCATAAATTGTATACTAAACATATATAGTTTTACATAAGAATTGTAGAAAATACAATTATATATATTTAGCTGAAATATATATACATGGAAAATTTGTTTATATATTTGAATTCATGTGTGTGTGTTTGTCTATTTGTCTGTCTGTATATATATATATATATCAGTGTTTTAAAAAGCGGCCCAGGTGGCCGCTCAGGCGGCCCAGACCCTTGGCCGCTCAGAATGGGCTTTAGGCGGGCAGTCAGGCGGATCTCCATTAAGCGGCCGCTTCAGACCCGCTCAGCCCGCTTAAGCGCCCGCCTGAGCACTGCTTTTGGGCGCCCGCCTGAGGCCGCTTAAGTTAAAATCAGGTTCTATGCCCACTTCCTCGTCCCAAAATGAAATATAATCAATTTGTTAGTATGTCTCAACATTGTATAACATTATTTAACATGTTAATATAATACCATTGCGCTAAATAACTAAATATGTATCCAAATATTGTACAACAGTTAACTAGTGTATATATTACACTGATTTTGCTTTTTAAAACATAACTTATGTTTATAAATCAAGGTTAGTATGCGTTTCTCATTTTTAATTGAGTTGTACATGCATCAAAATCGTTCCTACTTCATATAAGCTCTGTATCTATGTACTGCTGCACCCATTTACATCTTTATGTATGAACTGTTGTACCTACATTACATATTTATCATTTGTACATACATTGTTGCTCTGCTATGAACTCAACCACTAATATTTACTGATACATTATACTTGTACCTATACATACATTCATACCTTAGTTTTTCTTGTATTGTTAAGCGTTCAACTAATGTATTATCTATGTAGATGTACTTTGTAGTTTGCAATACATATAACGGTATAATGTACATATCATGTACTGCCTACTACTGTATAATGCATATTCTATACTATGTAGCATGTACCTCTAAAGCATAACGTATTACATATATCATGTACTGCCTGCTACTATATATTCATATATTATGTAGTATGTACCACTAGTGTATATATATCATCTATGGGCTGCTTCTGTATATATTTAATTTAATATATTACTAGTTACTAGATTCAATATGTTATAATCGAGTTTTCAGTAATTCTATACTCATCACATGGTTTATATATGTATAATAATATATTATTCATATACATATATGTGTAATTTTCTATAAATTATATATGAATTTATGCTCCCGCTTTTTCAAAAAGCGCCCGCTTGAGCGCCCGCCTGGCGCTCAAGCGGCCACAAGGTGCTGTCTGCACGCCTCCCGCTTCCCGCTTTATAAAACATTGATATATATATATATATATATATATAGGTGTGTGTGTGTGTGCATATAGACTAAAAATCAAACTGATAGGAGAATGTGGAAAGGCTTTCTCTCACGCGAAGAGAAACGGCAGGGACCCAACAACAGTTACGCTCGCTCTAGTGTTGAGGACGTCAGCGATATCACTAGCGACAAGTCCAACAGCGTAGGCGTAGATGATATGGATGGAAATGGACGCACTGAACGCTATCGGACAATAGTGGCTGCGAATATGAAGTTACAGAAGCAAACGCAGAAGATAATCGACGAGACGTTACCCTCGGCGGAGGACTTCTGTTCGTAAGCCATGGTTGCTACTTCAAGGAGCGGGTTCTTGCAAATCATTCTGAGGATGTGATAAGATATGGACTGAGAATCTCTAACCTTTTCGAGAGTCTATTTAATTAGTTAATTAAGTTATTAGTCTATTTGTAATATGGGCCCAATTTTGTCTTAGCCCATTAGGGTTTATCTCGAGTCAGTATGATTCCCTCTTATCATATTTATAGGAGAAGGGGGCTGCCCTTTAATCAATTAGAAAAACTACATAAAGGGGAATTCCTCACCATATCATTTTTCTACACAGCATCGGAGCAGGCTTTCATGTGCCGCCCCCAACCCTGAGAGAGAGAGAGTACGTAAAGGAGAGAAGCCTCCCCTTGCAGGAAGCCAGCGTCGCTAGGCGTTGCTTGGCTGCCCACAGGGATCTCCTATCCCTGCTTCTTCTAGGAGCGTCTCCTCCGATCCGTCTCCATCTTCAACAACAAAAGCATCCACTTTGAAGTTATTGCTACTAGATCTACAAGGGCTGCCATGCCTCCGTCCATACTGCTTACTTATGCAGCCGCCATGTTTATCCTATTTGCCACTATCATCTATATCGTTGTCAATCTACCTCGTCGTCATCTATAGCGTTGTCGATCTACATCGTCGTCATCTACTCCGATGTCGATCTAAACGGCCATCATCTGACCTCTACGGATCTACACTGTCGTCATCTAACCTCTACAAATCTACACCGTCATCATCATCCATGCCACCACCATTATTATCTAATCCCAAATCTTAGAAAAAGATCTCCCTTTTCGGCTAATATTGGGGATGTATCATCCCTATATTGCTATGATGGAGATCCGAAAGGATTTATTGGGGTTTTCTACTGTTGTTTGCCGCTTACATGTGTGTCGTTGTTTGACACGGTGTGTAAGAGTTCTGCTTCATTCGTGACTTGGTTCGCAAAATCTGCTCGACGACACGGCGTCACTGTTTGACACGGTGTGTTGCCTAAACGACACAGCGTGTCACTTGCGTTCTACTCTGAGATTTGTCAACTGAGACGTCGTGTCTCCCTACGACACAAAGTGTTGGCAGCTTTCTGCTTTAAATGACCCGCTACATAACATAGTGCTCTCCATTGACACGGCGTGTCACTTGGTACTGTTGCTACATGTTGGCTTGCTACATCATTTATAATGATTCCATAACATGGTGAAGGTTTCTAATCATGGCGCGTCCCTATCTTTATCCTTAGCAGCATTCTTTTCCTGTAATTTTAGATTTCTTTTGTTCTTTAAACCCTCACCCTTTCCGGCCCTACATACATATTGCCCACCTCCTTAATACTTGTACTATCCCTCAATATATATATTGTAACTAATAACAGTAGGATCCTACGATTTTTTTACCTAGTCCAAAAAAAATTGTGAGGGTTGTGCCACTGGGCCCCCAAATTTTTCAGCCTAAGGGCCGGACAAATCTCCTTTTCGGGTCATAAAAAGATCCATTTATTTTTTCTATATGAATCTTTATAATCGGGTCATGTTGCATTTTAACTCGAGTTGTCAGTTCTCCTTCACATATTTGCCTACATAAACACTATCTCTACCATTATTTTTTACTCTCCATCCCAACCATTGTTTTGACTCTTTTTGTGGTTGGCGTGAAGGGGAGAATAGAGGATGATAAGTTGAGGGAAGAGATGAGATGGAGAGAAGAAGAAGATCCTAGTTCTGCTACTATATATCTATATGGATCTCCATGTTACTTTTGCTGCTACTATGTGATGTTGCTTTTACTATTATGTAGATCCTTTATATTACTTTTGCTACTGCTATGTGGTGTTACTTTTGCTGCTATGTGCATCTTACTGGTGCTACAATTGATTTGTTTACCTTAAGAAGAGCTTGAGAAACTTATTCATCATCTCTCGATTGTTGCTATTTAGGTTTTGGAAAGCGCGAAGCGGGAAGCGTGCGCATTGACCCCCTTGAAGCGGGAAGCATGAAAGCGGGTTTTAAAGTGGGCGCTTTTTGAAAAAGTGGTATGCATTGTTTTAAAAAATGTAAAAAATTTAGTGACTGCCATACTGCTTACATAAAGAAATAGTACTCAACAATGAAGCATTCTGAATGATATTTCATTGCATCAGAATGGCTTTCACATATTAAAAAGGATTCTAATTACAAAAGTAAATTGTTACAAGCTAAAAACACTCAAACATCATAAAAATCCATAATCCTCGCTCAACAATCAAGTAGGATACTAGTACTATGTACTTAATATTGTTTCAACGGTTGGTCTTAGAAATTATCATTTAATAAAAAAATAGTAGATAGTTGTAGTTAGATACTAGTACTTTGTACAAATATTGTTGACTAAGTAAGTAGTCTTCAACATAATATAAATAGATGCACATTTAAACAGTAATAAAGAGAAATACATGACAATATCGTAGAATCAAGATAATTAGATATTACTCGGTAAATCCTAAAGACAAATAAACTACTACACTTTGTACATAATAGACAATATAACAATATTTTACGACATCATTTTGTGACAATCTACAAATGGTTGTGCAAAGTTTTTGTACAAGTATACAAAATGTTAGACTATTAGACTATCAGCGGTAATAAACAACATTAAACATACATGGTAATATCATATACAAACTTGAATGTACAAAGTACGAGTCTAACTGTACAGAGTGTACAAACAGCAGTAACAAAGTAAGGAATAAATGCTAATTACTAAACTTTCTTGCACCTTTGAAATACAACAGCTGGAGCGTCACATCTCCCAAGAATAGTGCTTTCATTTTTCTAATTTGCGAATGAGTGGGCCACTCCAGCAAAACTTGTTGTGAAGCACCCTGAAGCGGCCGCTTAAGTGGGGCTGAAAAAGCGGCAAAAAGCGGGCAAAAGCGGCCGATTCACTCCAAAACGCTTCAAAGCCCGCTTTAGCTGAAATTACAACAAGATGTGTGCTTGATCGCTTAAGCGGCCGCTTCACTCGCGTTATAATTCATCGGTTGCTATGAAGTTATCCACTTCACTTGTGTTATCTGTCGATTGATTGTTCTATTTGGTGACGCCACTCTTGCTACTTGTGCTATGATTAGCACATTTTATTGGTTGTTTTGTGATTTTATACTTTCGGTCATTCGTGTTGTATTTGCACGTTGACGCTTTGATCATACCCTCGCACATCAACCACTGTTACTACTGTGACCCAGCACTCTCTGAAAATGTGATGTCTACTAGTGTGATGGATATTTTATGATGAGAGAAGATGATGAAGATTTCTATAGGTGATTTTACATATACATGATGGAGTTTCATCTACATTGGATCTTGGAGTCCTTTATATGCTTGCTACTTCACGCACTGGTCTTCTATCCAATTACGTCATCTACTTTCTGCTATTGTGTGTCAGCACTTTTTGGCTTGTCTGTGCCTTGCGCATGTTGACTCTTTTCTTTTCCATGATTTGTATGCACGTTGACTACTACTTCTTGTGTTCCAGCACTCTCTGGTCTACTTCATGACGATAGCGCCTGAGATGAAGACCATGATGTCTATTTGTTGTTGTTTATTTCTGGTCCAGATGCCACTTCATAGTGATCAAGAAGCTCCTTCTACCTACCTGCCTACCTACTTTGAGATTGCTTGAGGGGAAGTATTTGAGTGATTTATTGTCACATTAAGGGGGAGAAATATTTCTTGTATGGGATTGGTTTTTCTTCTATGATTTTGCTCTAGTGTGTCTCTCTTTTTGCAAGCTAACTAGGGATTCTCCCAAGCTCCAGCTTGAGGGGGAGTATAAGAGAGTCTATTTAGTTAGTTAATTAAGTTGTTGGGTCCATTTGAAATATAGGCCCAATTGTGTCTTTGGCCCATTAGGATTTGTTTTGAGTTTGTATACTTCCCCCTTATCATTTTATAGGAGGGGGTAGCCCTTCTATCAATAAGAAAAGCTACACAAACGAGAATTCCCCACCATATCGTTTTTCCACAACATCGATTTGGTATATGGAGGACTGAAGGGCTCTATTGTTTTTGCCGCAGTGTTACATGAAGTGAATTGGCGGCCATATTGTATAAATATGGACCATTCTTCTTCGGCAAATTTGGCAGGTGTTGCACAGACTGAAACGACGCATGCGGTTACTACAGGTTTCCAGATATCTTTTCGTGATGCTACAGCGGGATCTTCTTCTAACCGCTCCAATTTCTTTCTTGATGATGGCGAAGTCGAAGCTGTTCACCCAGATGACGTTTCTCTGTTAATTGATCGTGGATTTTTGAAAGTGTTTGTAGCGCCAGATGCAAGGTCCATACTCCATAAACCATGGAGATATTCAGTCATTGTGAAGCTAGTGGGAAGGAATATTGGATTTCTCACTCTCTGTGACCGAATAAGTTACTTTGAAAACCTATGGCACGGTGGAGGGTTTTTGAGATTAGTTTGAACCATTTCGTCATTCAACTATCGTGTGAATCTAATTGCATTAATGCTCCTAGCAGTGGACCATGGAATATATTTGGAGCAAGTCTAATGGTTTGGAGATGGACAAATAATTTTGTCCCTTCTTTGAATCTTGCTTCACACATAGTTTCTTTGGTATGAGTGTTTAGATCTCCTTATACATATGTAGAATAATCTGATCTTTCAAAGAATTGGAGAAACTTTAGGGAAACTTGTATGTGTTGATGATCACACAAGTAACGGCATCCGCAGCAGGTATGCACGATTGGCTATTGAGATTGATATTTCTTTAGCTATTTACCCAGCAATCATTGTGGATGGACATCCTTACCGAGTTGAGTATGAAACTCTCCCAGTTGTGTGTTCTGTTTTTAGAGTGCTTGGCCATACACTCAAGGATTGCGCTGTCTCTCGGGAAGAACAACTGCAGAGTGCAGATTACTCTCAGACCGGAAAAGTAGGAGCACGTTGGATACCAGAAGAAGAGAGATGGAAAGTTTACTATGGTAGTAATATTCACTCTCGCCGGTCACCTAGATATTCTAAGAACGCAAAAGAGACTATAAAGCACACATTCATACTAACGACAATAAGTTTGCTCCATTATCGGAAAAAGATGATGGGGAAATGGAGGTTTAGGATAGGGCTACTCCATCTACTATTCATCATGGTATCCAAGATTGTCCACCCCAAAAAGTGTGGAATCGGTCTAGGAAAAGGAAGCAACAACAAACAGGCGCAAACACTACAGTGTCTCATCAAGATTCTTTACCCGTGTTTGAAGATAATTTGACAATAATTACTATGGCATCTTCAATTCAGTTAAACGTTAATGGAAATCACTCAGTAGTGAATCCGACCGGAGATATGATCAATCTACATACAGTACAGATTGTGACTTCACCAAAAGTTCATGATCATTCTACCCAACCGGAGATATGATCATTCTACATACAGAGCAGATTGTGACTTCACCAAAAGTCCATGACATAGGTAATGGTGAGCTTCTTGACCCTCTAGGGGGCATAGATGCATTACCAGTTCTCCCTTCACACCCGACTTCTAGAAAAATGGGAAGAATTGTCGGGGGATAGTGGGAAGATGAAACTTGCACCTTATTGCATTCATAACCAGGCTAAGAAAGTGGCAAAAGATTCTGGTTCTGAGGTGTCAGATGATTGATATGAATGATGTCCTGAAGGACGCAATGACTTTGATGTAGTTATCTAGGATGGATGGATGGATGGGTGGGTGGGTGGGTGGGTGGGTGGATGGATGGATGGATGGATGTGTATATACATGCATATAGATCGAGTATATAATACCAGCATGAATTATATTAGTAAGTTACCCAACAACACTAGACAAAATATGAGTGAAATTATTAAAGTTGGGCCACATTTCGAGAGAAATTATTATGGTTTTGGATTCGTAGTTACAGTAGTGTCGTGAAATTTTTTGTTATAATAATGTTTTTACTACTTTTGATGGGCAAGTATTTTACTTATTTTTCTCACAATGTACTTACACTTTGTCTTGCATATACAATTAGAGGCTTGGGCAATGAATAAATCATCTCCCTCTCTCTTTCTCACTCACACACACTCTCTCTCCCAGTCTAACTCTGTCCCTCTCTCTCTCTCTCTCTCTCTCTCTATATATATATATATATATATATATATATATACATATACATATATGTATACAGAGAGAGAGAGACACACACATGTGTAAATACATATATATACATACATATATACATACACATATATATATGTATGTATGTGTGTGCGCCTATATATACATACATACAGACACACACACACATATATACATGTATCTAGGTATCTATATGTAAGTATACATCTACATATTGAAATGTATTCAAATATTTATATAAATATATGGATATATAAGTGAAAATGTGTATAGATATGTATATAAATGTCAAAATGCATATATATAGAGAGAGAGAGAGTCAGGCTAGAATACACTCGAGTGTATCCGGAGCAGAATACACTCAAGTAGTTTTCCACGATGCAATATATTTTTTAAATATCTAATCCGTTGATCTTCTTAAACATCTTGTGAATAGCTCATATATAAAATTTGAGTTCATTTGGACATTTATAGGTCAAGTTATAAAGACCACAAAAATAATGCATTTCAAATTAGTTTTGTGCATCAATTATGTTGCCCTCGAGTGACTTACACTCATCCAAATGGGCTCAAATTTTGTATGTGGCCTAATTATAGTATGACAATGAAGATCAATGGTTTACATTTTACAAAAAAATGGTCTTGATATGCAAACACAACTTAAGTGTACCGTGCAATCTGTACATTCGAGTGTATTCTAGTCTCTCTCTCTCTCTCTCTCTCTCTCTCTCTCTCTCTCTCTCTCTCTCTCTATATATATATATATATATATATATATATATATATATATATATACACACACACACACATATATATATGCAATGTAGTGAAAAATGTGCAAGGGCAACATTTTCGACGAAGGCAGGTAAAGAAGCAAGTCCAAGAAAAAAGGATTAGAGTTGGATCTTGGATATTGGCTCTTTGACAGGAAAATCTTTGGAGATAGTAGATACCATGATGAGAAGAAAAGTCAATATAGCTTGCTTGCAGGAAACTAAGTGGACAGGGGAACGTTGTAGAGAGTTTGGAGACACAGGATACAAGATCTGGTATACAGGCATTGATAAACATAGAAATGGTGTAGATATTATTGTTGGTAAGATGTTGAAGAATGATGTTGTCAAGGTCACTAGGATGAGTGATAAAATCATAGCTATCAAGGTCGTTCTTGAGGGAAAGATTTTTAACATTATTAACGCTTATGCCCCCAAGTTGGCCTTAGCGAGGAGGCTAAGAAGGATTTGTGGGATAACATGGATGAATTGATGCAAGGAATACCGATAGAGGAGGAGATCATTATTGGGAGTGATTTAAATGGCCATGTGGGAGTAGCAATGACGGATATGAGAGAGTTCATGGTGGATTTGGATATGACAGCAGAAACGGAGGAGAGAGGATATTAGATTTTGCAGTTGCATATGGTATGATTTTGGCAAACACCCATTTCAAGAAAAGAGAATCTCATAAGATTACTTTTAAGAGTGGGCACAATTGTAGCCAAATTGATTACCTCCTTACAAGGCGGGAGGATCGTAAAGTATGCAAGGACTGTAAAGTTATTACTGGCGAAGAACTCACGACCCAACATAGGTTGGTGGTTTTAGATATTAACATGAAGATCAATAAAGGTAAGCATAACAAAAATTCAGATAGCAGGATCAAGTGGTGGAATCTTAAAGGAGAAAAGAAATTGACCTTTCATGATAAACTCATCAAGGAGGGAACTTGGAACTTAGAGTCTGATGTCAACACTATGTGGCATAACATGAGTTCCTGCATAACAAAAATTGCCAGAGAGGTTTTGGGGGAGTCCAAAGGTTGTGGGCCACAGAAAGAGACTTGGTGGTGGAATGATGAAGTACAGAAGGTTATTAAACTGAAAAGGGAGATCTATAGGAGCTTGCCCAAATCTCGAGATGATGCAACGTTCCAGAGATACAAGCAAGCAAAGAAAGAAGCGAAAAAGGTTGTTCAAGAGGCAAGGTCTAGATACTTTGATGATATTTATAAGAAGTTGGACACTAGAGAAGGGGAAAAAGATTTTATAAAATGGCTCGTATAAGAGAAAGGAAAGGAAGAGACTTGAGTCAAGTAAAATGCATCAAGAATGAAGATGGTAGAGTGTTGGTAAAGGACGATGATATCAAGAACCAATGGAGAAATTACTTCTATAAGCTTTTCAATGGAGATACTGTAAATAATGTTAGAGACTCATGTGACAAGGATACAAGAGATATCATTTACACACGAAGAGTTTCACATTTTGAGGTCAAGAATGACTTGAAAAAAATGAAAATGAGAAAGGCATGCGGACCGGATGGTATTCCCATTGATGTATGGAAGAGTATGAAGGATGAAGGAGTTATGTGGTTAACAAATTTATTTAACAAGATCATGAAGGCAAAGAAGATGTCGGATGAGTGGAGAAATAGTACTATAGTCCCCATCTACAAGAACAAAGGTGATGTTCAAAGCTGCACAAACTACAGAGGTATCAAGTTGATGAGTCACACAATGAAGCTTTGGGAGAGGATTATTGAGCAGATGCTAAGATCTATAACGCAGATATCAAACAACCAATTTGGTTTCATGCCTGGTAGATCAACGATAGATGCCATTTTTCTGATAAGGAGGCTTATGGAGAAGTATAGGGAAAGAAAAAGAGATCTTCACGTGGTTTTTATCGATTTGAAAAAGGCTTATGATCGAGCACCCAGAGAAGTGTTGTGGATGGTTTTGAGGAAAAAGGGTGTGCCAATCCAATACATTGACTTGATTAAAGACATGTATGGTAGCCCTACTGCAAGTGTGAAGACTCCTAGAGGAGAGACACCAACATTTCCCATCACAGTTGGGGTACACCAAGGATCCACACTCAGCCCATATCTGTTCGTTCTTGTTATGGATGAGTTGACAAAGAATGTTTAGGATGATGTTCCTTGGTGTATGTTATTTGTTGATGATATTGTATTGATTGACGAAACTAAAGATGGTTTGAATGATAAAGTTGAATTTTAGAGAAAGGCATTGGAATCAAATGGATTGATGATTAGTAGGAGCAAAAATGAGTATATGCATTGCAATTTCAGCCAATCTCGCAGTGTGAATGGTGGAGCCAAGTTGGACGGAGTAGATATACCAAAATATAATAAATTTTGTCACTTGGGCTCTATCATTCAAACAGATGGGGATGTCCAAAATGACGTTTGTCATAGGATCACTGTAGGATGGTTGAAATGGAGTGCAACTGGAGTATTATGTGATCGGAAGATCCCTCTCAAACTAAAAAGCAAGTTTTATAAAACTGCTATACAGCCAGCCATGCTCTATGGGAGTGAATGTTGGGAGGTGAAACAAGGTCTCAACAAGATGAACGTGGCTGAAATGTGTATGTTGAGATGGATGTGTGGGAAGACAAGAAAAGATCGCTTGAGAAATGACTATATCAGGAATAAAGTGGGGGTGGTGAGCATTGAGGACAAGTTGCGGGAGGGCCGACTCAGATGGTATGGACGTGCAACGCAGACCGACTAATGCGCTAATACGAAGCGATACTATTGAGGCAAGCACAATTAATAGAAGAAGATGAAGGCCTAAATTAACATGGGAAGAGCTTATAAAGAGAGATTTTAAATCTCTACATCTCAACCAGAATATGACCCATGATAGAGCTGAATGGAAAAGAAGGATCCATGTAGCCGACCCCAACATAGTTGGGATTGAGGCTTAGTTTATGACGATGATGACGATGATGTGTGTTTGATAAATACAGAATGATCAGACTGAGAACGACGAAACTGAAATTTTTGAAGAATAGAGCTCAGCTTATCAAACCAGGCACGAGGGCTTTGCTTCAGTCCGTAAATTGCTTTGCGCAGACGACACACTTTTGAGGACTCCCCCTGAAGCACAAAACCAAAAGGTTGTTCCATGTATACCTCCTCATGCAGATCACCATATAGAAAAGCATTCTTGACATCGAGCGGAAATAAAGGCCAGTCAGAATCAACTGCTACAGAAATGAGTACACGAACCGAGTTTAGACGAGCAACAGGTGAGAAGGTCTCAAAGTAATCTACGCCATATGTCTGAGTATAGCCTTTGGCAACAGGGCGAGCTTTGAGACGTTCAATAGTCCCATCAAAGACCCATCGACATCCAACCGGAGAACAATCAGTAGGAGGATCAACTAACTGCCAAGTGTTGCGTTCAGTAAGAGTCTGCATTTCAGATTCCATTGCCTGACGCCAAGCTGGATGCTTAAGAGCCTGAGAAGCATTCTTAGGAATAGATACAGCAGAAAGAACAGATGTGAAATTTGCAAAATTAGTCCCCAAATGATCAGCGGTACAGAAATTCCCAATGGGATGTTGTGTACAAGTCCGATTACCTTTGCGTAAGCTGATAGGTATATCTAAGTCAGAAAATATCTGGGATGGAGGTGGATCTGCCATCGAGGAAGAAGAATTTGGATGGGCCATGGAGGGAGTTAGAGCCTTCGGTCTTCTTTGATAAACTTTCAGTGTAGGGGCAGCAGCAGGACTGGTATCCGACGAGTCAGAATCATTAATCAGCGGTAAAGGAGTATCCACAAATAAATCCGATGTTACAACAGAACCAGCAGAAGAATAAAATGACATATGTTCAAAGAAGACGACATCAGCTGAGACCAACCATTTCTTTCCAACAGTTTCATAGCAGCGGTACCCTTTTTGAATCCTAGAGTACCCTGAGAAGACACATTTGATGGCTCGGGGATCAAGTTTAGTTAATCCAGGACGCAGATTTTTAACAAAGCAGGTGCTTCCAAAAATCCGAGGGACAGAAAACAACGGAGCATCAAGATATAGAATTTGATATGGAACTTGGTTTTCAAGAACAGAAGATGGCATGCGATTGATAAGATAACATGCAGTAGAAATAGCTTCAGGCCAAAAACAGTGGGGAACATGATAGTGAAACAGAAGAGTACGAGCAACTTCAGGAAGATGTCGATTTTTACGTTCGGCAACTCCATTCTATTGCGGAGTATAAGCGCATGAGGTTTGGTGAATAGTACCCAGTTTGTGACAAAAAGAACTGACTGAGGCTTACATGAATTCGAGGGCATTGTCAGTGCGAAAGATTTTTATAGGTTTACTGAACTGGGTACTTATTTCAAAAAAAAGGCAGTAATAGTATCAAGAATATTAGACCGATCTTTCAATAGGAATATCCAGGTGGTTTTAGAGAAATCATCAATAAAACTCATAAAATACCGAAAGCCAGAGACACTTGGAACTGAACATGGACCCCAAATATCAGCGTGCACTATATCAAAAAGTTATTTTGAGCCAATACATAGTTTTTTTGAAAAAGTAGACCTAGTTTGTTTGCCTAACTGGCAAGTTTCACAATGAAAAAAAGAATCAGAAATATCAGGTAAAATGTGCTTCAACTTGGCCGCCGACGGATGTCCCAACCGATAGTGCCATTGAATGCCCATCACAGAAGAAGTCATAAGCGCAGCAGTCTTCAATACATCCAGGTAGTATAAGTCGTCTGGTCCCTCATGGCCCGAACCAATCTTCGTCCTCTTACGCAGATCCTAAAAGATAACACCATCCGGATCAAATGTTATAGAACAACGCAGGCTATTAACAGTCCGACTGACTAGATAATAAATTAATTGGAAAGTTAGGAACATATAATGCAGAGCGCAAAGGTAGGCGGCCAGAAGTACAGATATTGCCAAAACCAGTTACAGGTGTTTGTGAACCATCAGCAAGAGTAACAGGAGGAATAGCAGTAGTTTTATGCAAAATAGAAAATAAGGTAGGATTGACAGTAATGTGGGAGGTCGCACCAAAGTCGATCACCCAAGTGTTTTTACCAGACTGGGTTAGGAGAGCAGCACTGCCACCAGTGGAAGTCTCTGTAGACGAGGCCAAACGCGCTTGAAGCAGTTTCTCAAATTCCGATCTGATCCAATCGGCAGATGGTGAAGCAGAAGAGGAAGCAGTAGTGTCAGGTTGCTCAGACGTGACTTGATTTGCCCATGCAGGTTTCCCATGTTTAATCCAGCAACGGTCTTCATTATGATTAGTCTGTTTGCAAAAGTTGCAATAGCGTTGTTCAGAAGCATCAGTAGTAGAGGAGGACCCCCGTCCTTGACCAGTAGAGGATCGTCCACGACCGCATCCTCGACCGCGGCCACGCCTACAGAAGGAGTCACCAGTCCTAACAGTGAGGGTTGTCCCGTCAGAGACATCAGGAAATGTTTGAGCGACAGAGGGAAGACGTTGCACACATTTTAGAACATTGCGGAGGGTAGGAAGAGGATCACTAAAAAGGATTTGATCGACTACCCCCGCAAAGGACGACAGCATGCCAACAAGAAACTGAACTAACTGTAACTCATTGCGCTGGCGCTAGATCTCAGTAATATCTGATGATAGGGGGTGATATACCTCGAACTCATCCCAGAGCGCAGAGCATTGATTATAGTAGTCTTCCATAGAATCAGTAGTCGAGTACTCCAGTTTGGCCAAGTTTTTGAATATCTCGAACACCTTCTTCGGATTTTGCTGGTGAGAATACACGTGGGAAAGTTGATCCCACATCTCCTTGGTCGTCTTCAGGCGGAGCAAAGACTGACTGATTTTGGGCTCTGCACTATTGACCAGCCAGGTAATGACACAATAATCTTCTTTAGACCAAAGATCATAGGCCCGTTTCGTCTTGTCATCAGCATTTGGAGCAGGAATCGCTGGACCTTTGGTAGACAGATGCGAGAAGCGTCCTTGAGCTTGACATAGAGTTCAAAGGAGGCTGCCCATAAGTGATAGTTGGAGCCATCTAGTTTGACAGTGGTGGCGCACAGGTTGCGGGGAATGTCTGAGGTCGCCATAACGACAGCGGGCAGCGTGAATCAAGGGCGCAGGCAGTAGTAGCAAGCAGAAGGTTGACGTAGTAGTCAACAGAGGCAGACAGCAGCAGAAGCCCAACACATGGACAGATCTATAGATAGAAGATAAGAGATCCAAGCATCGGATCTCGGGAACCCACGTAGGGGCAGCAAGGAATATAAAAGAACATACGCCAACATGGAGGAAAAATCACTCTACCATGAGGCGTAGGCAGTCAGAGAGCGGAACTGATTTTACGTCTTCAACGTGCCAGAACTGGAAAGTGTCTGAAGCTATCCGGAGACTAACGGGGAGAGGATGGGTGGATGGGGTGATCAACGGGATGGAATAGGAATAAGGGATGAAGGAGGTGATGGAGACGCAGAGTTAGGAAGGCGGTGGTGGGTTGTGGAGAAACAAAAAGTTGTTGAATTTGTTTTTTTTTAATACCAATTCATAGGAGGGTGGGCTGTGGGAATAAGGGTGGCGGCGGCGGCAGCAAGGGAGGCGGTGGGGGCGGGCTGGTGGTAGGGAGAAGGGGTGGTGGCGGCGGCGGCAGCAATATAGTAGGGATAGCGGGGAGAGGGTCGGTGGGGTGGAGAGGGTTGGTGGTAGCAGCAGGGAAGGAGGAGAGGGTCGGCGGCAGTAAGAAAAAAAATGTGTGTGCGTGTGTGTGTGGGGGGGGGGCGGCAACAGGGTAGAGGTGGTGGGGGCTAGGGTTAAGGAGGGAGGGATTCACGGAGGATCGGGAGGCTCTGATACCATCTAGAATAGGGTAAAGAGTATTTCTTATTGAGTGAATAAAACGAATACATGACCCTCTCTTTTATAGGACAAGAGAGTAAGACAGAGTAGAACTAGGCAATATGGGATAAAAGTACAAGAGGCTTACAAAAGACAAAAGCCAAAAATACACTAAGTAAGAAACAGCATAGCACGGTAAAATATATATACTAATAGAAGTAAACACATAGATATATACACATATATGTCTACCGTGCATGTGGTAGATGTATATAAGTAATTTGTATAAAAATTAAATACCGGACATTGATATGATATATACTTTTTTAAGGAGTGTGATAGGTACATATATACATAAAATTATAAAAGGCTGCATTTTCACTGTATATGCCGCACATATACCCGCATGCGACCAGTGACCTACTAAGCCTCACATGCATATGTAGTGCGGCTACTAGGCCCAGCTGCATAAGCAGCTGCATACATGGCCACTTAGAGCAATTTTCTAGTTACTGATATGAAAGTGTTATATGAATATATACATACGCAATATGCTCCCCCCCCCCCCACCCACACAGTGCACCCAATTTTGCATAACTCTGTGTGTATCCTATTCGAATGCGTGCTAGATACCGTCTTTTGGAAAACCTGATACTAACACAACAATGCAAAGAGGTCCACAGAGAATGAACTTTAAAGGAGCAAAAAGGAACAAGCATTGCAGTTTTCTATACTTTCCATTTCATCAAGTAGAATTTCTTGAGAATGGATAAATTGTAAGCAGAAGTTGTCAAAAAAAAGCATCAATTTGCTAAGATGGCCATCATGAGAAACTCACCCAAGTCCTAATGGATCAAGAGCTTCCATTCCCCGAGGTAAAGATTGTAAGTTGGTAAGCCCCTTCTTTCCTAATGAAACTTTACGATCCATACTTGGAGCTACTGGTGCTGACCTTGTTTCCCGCATTTCACGAACTCTGCGAGCAAGCTAGAAACAAACTTTACATCAGATCACTGTGCGAACTTTCCTTCCTTTCAGAAGAATGAATAAAGCATGTTCAATGCACTAACCAATGTAGTCTGCATAAACAGGATTATTACTGTCACTTCTACAATAACTCTACTCCACCTAAGTACGTTATATGTATTTTGAAAAAAGAGAATGTTGGAAATAGTCAAGATAAAAACAGTTTTGTTTTAATCACGCCCAAAGAATGAAGTGCGTAGTGACTGACCATGATCTGTAATATGTTGACTTATGTGAAATTAACAAGTAGTGCAATGCGGTAATCCCTAATACACTGAAGATACTTTCAATCATGGCTAACTGGTTGCTTCTGCTGCTAAACCTTTTTGCAGACCTAACTGAAAGAAATGCAATAGGGTTTCTCTACATATGGACAATCTGGTTCACCAGATGTTTATAGCATAAGTTGGTAAACTTCAGTTAGATATATGCTGGCAGCTGGCTTACAATTGGGGGGGGGGGGGGGGGGGGGGGATACAAGAAAACTGCCAAATTTACTTGTTCCCATGATTAAATGCATCATTGGTGACAATCTTCACCCCAGTCCCTCAATCTACTTAAAGACAGAAAAACAAATACAGACATTGGCATTTTAATGACTAAATAGAACCACCCTTGATTCATTACTATCCATATCAAACCAATGTAGGTAGAGAACTTCGAATTGTCAACAAATTGCTTCCGTCGTATAAGGACTCAATGTTAAGAAAAGGGGATGTAGTCAGCAATATCTAATTCTGCGAATTTTGGCCCGTAGATTGTGATAATCCTACAAGCAGCTCCAAACTGATCTCCACCGGTTATGGTAGCAACTAATAGTGCAGCAAATTATGCGATACCTCGGCCTCGTCCACGTATTTCCAACGGCCAGGTTCCTCGCCGTCCCATCCTTGGTCATCGTCCGCCCCGCCCCTCTTCTTAGCATCCCCAGCTGCTTCCCGTCTGCCCCGCGAGGCACCGCGGTCCGTAGGCATTTCCTCGTCCCCCGACGATATACTGAGCAGCTCCACCTCAGAATCGTCATCGTCATCCACACGACTCTGCTGAGGCTTCTTTGGGGGCTTACCGCCTGCGTTATTCTTCGAAGGGGGCGCCTGTGGGCGCTGAACGAGGTTGACTACGGGCTTCTTCGGGGCCTTTTGGTAGCTCAAATCCCTCTGAGACTGCTCCTTGAGGGCCATCTGAAGAAGCTCATCCTCGTCGAGGTCTTCGCCGTCGCTCGACATCTCTTACGCCACCGCCTTCGATCTCCTTCTGCTTTTATGTTGTCACTGTTGTGCGTGCTTTAGATCTGACCTTCAACTTGAAGAATTGTTTCGAAGGAAGAGAGTTGGGCGTGGATCTGACTGAGTCCCTGGCTTCCTTTGCTATGAGCTTTCTTCTGGCTGTGCGAGATGAACAGTCATTTCCTTCCACCAAAAAGAAAGGGCAAATTACATAATACAGCCAACTTCTATGTCCCCGCGCGGCGCGCCTCATTCCCATTCATTGTGGTTCCTTTTTAGTTTAGATCCCAGATCTAATATTGTAATAAAAAATGTATCAGGCTAGTTACGCACACACAAAAGGGCACGGACAGCTTTATCATAGGAGGTCTTCTATAATAATTTGATAGGAGATCAATATGATTTAGTCTGAATTCATAATAATGGTTTCTTTCTATATTGTTTCTTTTAGTTAGTAAAATTTTGAGTGGTAATGTAGGATTCTCATTAGTGCTTTTATGAGAAAGTATAGAATGTCTATTATTTTATAGTTTTCATGTCCCTTTGAGTTAGCATGTCTAGAAAATATCAAGAAAACTTTTAGTTATAAATTAGCATAAACAAGGGATAAAGTTTTGTTGTTTAGTACAGTTCAAATGATGTGAGTTAGTATTTTCCATTTTCTATGTAGATTATTCATTAGAATTTGTCATTCCGACTTATAGCTCGAATAGACAACTAATGGTGTTAGTAAAACAATCAAAAAGATACTCATAAAAGCAACGATCAACACTTACATGTGTGTGTGTGTGCGTGTGTGTGTGTGTGCGCGCGCCCACACACACACACACACACACATACACACACACACACACACACACACATATATATATATATAGGGCAACGATCCAGTGAGAAACATATCTGGTGAGAGCATGAGAGGCATTTAAATAACTCTCCACATAGATCGATTTTTCATAATCCAACCGTACAGATTACAAGTATACCTTAATATCTACCTTCCTATAAAATTTTATCACCATCCAATTTGTAGATCATTCACAACAACCATATATTTTTCGACGCTCTATATTGAATTTCAGGCTGACCGTTGGATGTAAAAAGTGTATATTGTACATATGGACATGTAAGCAGTGTCTGATTGCAATGATTTTTTGCGACAAGGTAAATGAAATGATGCTTTTTCCATCTATACGGTTGGATTTTAAAAAATAGTTACTAATTTGTAGTTATTTAAATGCCTCTCATGCTCTCACCGTAGGATGTTTCTCACTGGATCGCTACCCTATATATATATATATATATATATATATATAAATATATATATATATATAAATCAAGCTAACTATCATAGATTTAGATTTGTAAGAGGATATCCAGAATCGCACATTCGATCCGGATTCGAGTCTGAAATTTTGAAGAAGAAAAATCGATATCCATAGAATTTGGATCAGATTTCGGATATTGAATTATGAATCCAAACATTTCGAATCAGATATCGGTTATTGTTGTATCCACTTCAGAAGAAAATTAGATTTGAAAATTATATACATAAATTATTAAATATATATTAGTTATGTATAAAAATATGAAAATATAGATATTTAATCATATATATTTAATGTAATTATTGGTAAGTGTGCCCAGAGAGCCAATCATATGATGATTGTCATGGCATATCTTGTAAATGGTTTGATTAATAATAAAGACAATCTTCTGATTCATTATATTTTATTCAATTATGAAATAATGATGAAACATAATGAATGTCTAAAGAATGATATAACTCAATTGTGTATGTCTACAGAGAGGACTGACCGGCCTAAATCGCATGTCAAAAAGGGCATGGATTACAGTAGTCATACTTATAAAGAGATAACACGACTCTCAGGGCCCCGCAATGATAAACAGGGTCCGATGTAGCGATCCGGGTCGAACACAGGGACAAGGTGGTCTTGTCAAAAACGCGGAATCAACATTCTTATACTCCAGCCGAAAAGGGTGCAAGAGATATTCCCTAAGGAACTGTATCACAAGAACGAGAATATAATTATAAACAAGAAAAGGAATATAACTGTAGACAAGTAAATGGGGAAAACTCGAGTTGGGGTTCACCAACTAAGGCACCTCACTAACATGTAATACTATCTCTCTCTCTTGCACACTCATATCAAGATTACAAGCAACCACTCAAATGTCTATTCCTCTCTCTCTCAAGGTGAGGATAGATCTAAGTCTAAAAGAAGTCTCTCTCTCGAGATGACAACTCAAAAACCTCACAGCAAAATAACTGGTTAAAGCTTTAGCATTCCAACACTCTCGTGCATTCATACCACTCCATGACACGAGATAAAAGCGATATTACTCTCTCGATATATCAACAATTAAACATCACAAGATGGTAGCTAAACATACAAGTGAAGCATTAAAAACAGGTGCATGGAGATAATCTTGATAAGAATATGTATATTCAAAAGAAAGAGATAATACACATGTTGGGAGAGCCTTAGTGGCTGCTCCCAACCCAAGTTAAGGTGTTATCCACTCATGCTTGCAGACAACATGACGGTGTTACATACAGACATATCCATGAGGTCCACGAAGAGGGGGCGAGATACAGCGGTATGAAGCGATATATCTGGAAGAGAAGAACGTGATACTACACACTACTTCTTCAGATCTGGATCTACCGCGTGGATGGCTTTCTCCTGTCAAAGAAGGGGCGAATGACAGTCTTCTCTCTCCTCAACTTTCACTCCTGGAGGTCCAAGACTGATGGATGGATGGTCGGAGATGAGTCTGAAATGCAGCCGCACTTCGTGGCCTTGGGATCTGATCTATATGATCTGATCTGGCGACAAAACAGGTGGGGGCGCTATTTATAGGCACCTTCCACCGACTTAGAACTGTGATCACGGTCTTTCCTTTAAGTGAAGGCAAGACTGCGATCGCAGTCTCTGCTTTATTCCCCCTTGGTCGCGATCATTCTTGGCCGCGATCTTCCTCAAAACCTCAGTCGCGGTCTTTGAGTGCCCGCAGTCGTGATCATTAGAATAGTCGCGGTCGCGGCGTTGAGTCACCGCGGTCGCAGTCTTTGGTGACTGTGGTCGCGATCTTTAGAATGGCCGCGGTCGCAGCGTTGGTGCTACGCAAACCGCGGGTGTTGTGAGAGGAGTGAATGAGGAGAGGAACCGCGGTCGCGGTCTCAGAATGATCACGGTCGCAGTCTTTTGAATAACCGCGATCGCGGTCTTTTGAATAACCGTGTTCGCGGTCTCCAAGATCGCGGTCGTGGTTATGTTGATTCCTAAAATCATTAAACAAGACTTTAGTAAAAAAGATGGAGAAATTACGTGAAAAGTTAACTAAAGTTATACTAAAAGTGGTGTAAAATATATACAGAAAGTATATAAAGTACGGTGTTATCAACTCTCCCAAACTTAGAATCAAGCTTGTCCTCAGGCTAAGTGCAGGTCCGAGAACTCAGAGAGAGAAAAGATGAACAAGCTTAAAAGACAACATAATAGCATGACTGAAATATCTCATTCTTGCATCAAGACTGTTGTTGTCTGTATTCAATCCCTTAGGTCTCAATCTCCCCCTTTAAACCTGGAGTAGCATAACCTCATTTCATCTGTCATAACCTTCTATTGTAAAAGGCTTCACCTTCTCAACTCATCACCCCTCCCTTAGCTAATATCCATACTAGTGCCACATCTTTTCAAAAGGTAGCTTTCACACCCAACTTTATTTTCAACGGGCCCTATGCTAATGTGTATAGGTAGGATTGAAGCTTTAAGGTGTTTCCTCTCCCTCCTGAACTCCTCACCCATAATTTTCGTAAGAACAGTGTTGCCCTTTTGGGCTTCTGACTTTAAGTCATGTGGTATGTGAAGTTCCATTCAGGATTGGAGGTGTGTAAGCTTGGCTTCGAGTTTCCACTTACGGGCACGACATATTTGCATTCATGAGTGCAACAATATACCGGCCGGGCAGAAACCTTTGGCATCTTTTAGGGCACATCTCTCGTATTCTTTTCTTTATTTTATTTTTGTCTTTTATCTCTCCTTTCAGGCTTGGGGTTGAGGATTTTGGTTGGTTTTCTGGGCGGCCAAGCCTCTTTTTGGATATTTTCTTTGAATATGGTAGCTTTTTCCTATCTACAAAGACTAGGATTTTATGGATGTGAGCATCAGGTGAGGATGGTTGTTTAGTAGTATGACTAAGGTTCTCTTAGTTTGTAGGGGTTCATGAGTTAAGGTTGTTACATTTACAACGTCTTATTGCAAGAATGAGATATAGCAGTGTTGCTATGACTGTTGTTTACTCATGCATTCTTGTGTAGGTTGCTCATATCCTTCTCTCTCAGAGGGCTGGAACACTATTTTTTAAAATTTTAGCGAGAGAAAGCGAGCTTCTAAAAGGTTAGATGTAACTAATTTTTTCAAAATTTCAAAAAATGTGATGGTGTAAAAAAAGTGTAATAAAAGGGAAAGTGAAATGAAAAGTAAATAATTGAAAAAGGGGAGCACCCATACCTCTGTGGCCCGTTTATGACTACTCCCCCAAATTTATCCTACACCCCATCTCGGGGTGTCAAAATTTGAGTAAGAAGTATAAATGGGCCTTCTTTGTTTGTTTATTTGGCGGGGAAGGCCCACTTGGACTCCAGGAGCATGCTGGCGTAGATACCCCTAAGTGTGTGATATTGCTCGTACTGCATGTTCTCCACCTTGAGGCATGTAGTTTTGATATCTACCATCCACGACAGGCAGAAGAACCCACAGTCATTGGATAGGGGTATCTATTGAGGGCTTCTATGGTAATACTGAGTTTTCTTGAAGTCCTTGCCTTTTGTCATTGTGTACCCTCTGCAGTGCTGTTGTATCATCTCGACGATGGCTTCAGCGTAGGTATTTGCCTTTTCTTCAGTAGAAGACTTTGTTGTCATCATGTTAGTCGTTTTCTTGAGGGAGAAGGCTGCGTCGGAGCTATTATACAGAACTGCAGTCCTTTTCAGCAGGTTGACATGCAGCAAGGTCCAGTGGTTGTCATGAAGAATCGGCAAGAAAATGTGCTCAGGCGTGGCCGCTTGAAGCCGTCATTGCAGCCACTCTATTTCTCCCGTCTTCTTATCCTTGAGGAGGTCGTATACCAGTAGGGAATATGTCATGTGTGAGTTTGGCATTGAGTCCCCTAATAATGTCTGGTAGGCTGACATCGTGTTCATAGAGAGGTACCCTCATGTTTCCAACGTTTCTCGGAGGTCGTCCTTTAATATGCAGATGCCATCTCGTTCGAAGATGACATCTCCCAGTGAATTATCTTCTTTCAGAGAACTCATAATTATTGTGAGTTCTTCCATCGATAGACTGAAGCAACTCCATTTGTCGAAGTTCTCGAAAGAAGGCATGATGTCTTCTGCCAGCCCATCTGATCCATCGTTCCCCAGGTCTTCTTCAGCTTCTGCTTCAGCGGGCTATTCTTTTGCAGGAGGAACTTCAGGAGTGTCTATTACTGAAGGTTGTTGTTCTTCTTCTGCTTGCTTCCTAGCTTCTTCACTCTCTACAGTCCAGCCTACTTTCCAAACTGTAGCTCTGGCTGTTTCAGACGCGTCGACCCACATGGTCTTGAGTTGTTCCCTCCAAGATATCTTCTCGGGTAGAGGGATGTCCATGTGGAGTCTGCGGGGCACGGTATCTGTAGCCATCGCTGGATCCTTGAAGAATCGGCGATCGTAGATGACCTCCATGACATACATGCCCCACAATCCATGTAGGTCTTCTATAATCATATCTTCCAAGGGGATGCCCTTGTTGATGGCTTCCATCATGCACAAAATGATGAAGGCACAATCCCCCGAACCAGCTGCCTCTTGGGGAACCTTCTTGTTGATGGAGAACAACTTCCATGAGCCTTGAAATTTTGTGCTCACCTCTTTGATGGCTCGTTGGAGGTGTATTGGAATCTTCAAGGCATCCTTGGCATCCTTCCTTTTATATACTAAGAAGGTGTTGTCCATCTCAGCTGCGTAGTAGTTGAGCACCGTCGTCTTTCGCTCGTTTAGATCAATGACTATAAGTGCCCAATGCTTTGCATTCCTGATGGGCAGCACCACGATCTTTGTATCTTTTCTTCGGACCGCCACTTGTAGTTCCATCACTTCTGCCGCCATGTAATCTTCTTTGTATAACAACCCGACCAGACATGTGGTGTCGTTGAAAACTGGTTGCGGCTTGCCTAGATGTAAGAACTCTTCCAGGAGGGCAGCGTAAAGTACCTTGAACATTTCCAGGAAAACCCTTCAGAAGTAGTCTCTGGACATACGTCTACCCTTGTTGATGTACAGTATATCTGACCCGGGTAGATCATCATTTAGGACATCTGCCAGGACATGGACATCTCTACAAGATATTCGTGACACGGCTGTCATGTCCATGTCCTTCATCTTGCATGGCAGAGGAGCTGTTGTAGGTATCTCTGTTCTGTCTTCAGCTTGTCTCTCCTTGGCGGGCTCATCCGTGAAGAAGGTTGCTAGCTCGCCATACTCATCCTCAGACGTTTCCTCTAGTGCAATCAGTGCTGAGGCTTCTCGTATTGTCGGCATAGCCCTTACCACCTGCTCAGCAGCTTTATTTGTATATTGTAGCGTGGTTGTTGGTCCAGCTTCTTCTGAGGAGGCTTCTGCAGCGGCATTGTCTTTAGAGTGACTCTCCTCAGAGGCTTGTCCCAACTTGGCTTCTACCATCATTTTTAGAGTGGCCTCCATCTTCCCATTGTAGATGTAGTCGTGGTGCTCTTCATGAGGTGGGAAGAGGAGGAAGTCATTAGGTTCATCAAGCCCAGCTCCCAGTTCAGCTATCAGTCTATCTATTTCTACTACTCTGGCTGAGCTGAGCTTTGCGACCACCTCCTCCCAATGGGCAGCTGCTATCCGCTCTTCTATGGTCAGAGTGTGTGCTAGAGGGGAGAGGGGATGTGTCGCCTCAGTGGTTTCATCCATCACCTCCTTCGAAATGCAGTTAAGGTCGAACCCCATTGATTGTATTGTATGCTTCTCATTATGGGGGCTCGACCTTCCCGTTGGTTGGGTTCCTTGGTGCTCAGCCACAGGAGTGTTGGTATGTATGCCCATAGAGCAAGTCATGTGATGATTGTAATGGGATACTTTGTAAATGATTTGAATAATAATAAAGGCAATTTCTGATCTATATGTTTTAACTGTTTCTGAGATGATAGTGTAACATGATAGATGTCTAAAGAATTGTTTACTTGATGACGTATGCTTTTAGGTTCAGGACCTAAATGATGAGATCATACAGATGTTAAGAGTATACATCCTTGTTTAGTCCCTAGTCAGTTGTTATTGTGGAAATAACCATAGACATCAATAACACTAAAGACTAGATTGTGTGTTGGTTGATGATAGAATCTCATTAGTCATGATATAGTGATATCAAACCAAGCACATAGGTACTTATTAGAGAACAAGTGTATCGGACAGACCCACCGTGAGAGTGACACATGGAACCATAATTTGGTAGTCATAGTCAGCTCTCACAGTGATGGTGGTGAATGTGATTCTTCGACCTAAAATCACTACACTCAACACATGTCGTTGGGTACACTTTGACATCATCAAACGCAGTCCTGAAACATGGGTTGTTATAAAGGTGATGATCGAGTGACTTTGACACATGGGACTTTTGAGGGGTGAGTGATAGATATGGGATTTTTCCCTCCTAAGGGAGTTCAATGTCCATGGCCACTTGATGAGTAGGATTGAGAAAGGCATGTGCATGCATGTGTGGATCAATATGTGATATTGATGTCACACACATCTCACCCAATCTGCTCTGAGATCAATGAAATGGATGAATGTTGAAAGGATGATTGTACCATGCCTTGAGTTCATTCATGACATTAGTGACAAAGGAATTATACATTCGCTGTAACACCATTCATGGAGTGTAGGATTTAAAGTTGTTCTCCAACTTTCTATTTCACTTGGGTAACACTGATGTGTGACTAGGCTTCGCTCTTTACTTGTGAAGTCATAAGGATTATGGACTTTCACTGCAAACGTGAAATGGACCTACAGGGTCACACACATAGGATTTAGCCTGGAAGAGGAGTTTATCCACAAATGATGTTTATATTGATTACTAAAGGAGTTTAGTAGTTCAAATAAACACTAAATCAATTGATAGCTCAATATCATGCTTAGGAGGTTGTTGTGCTTAGTGTTCTCCAAACAAGATATAATCGTAACCCTAACATGGTTGTTAATATTTAATGAACATATAATTATCATTTAAGGAATAATGCATGTGCTTGAACCCTAATGTACATCTAATGCACATAATATGAATATCAATGCTAATTATCAATAAGTACGATGTTAATAATGTCATGAACCAATAAACACTAATGATATGATGAGTAAGGTTATAATTCGTAATTAATGCATGTTAAGGATGAATAAGTGAAATATAATGGTCATGTTGACCTAAACCCTAAGTTGTAATATCAAACCCTAATCTATGCATCCTTAATGCCTTTCATGATACATTAATGATGTTAAGAGCCATAAGCAGTTAACATACTTTGATACACATAAATGATATATATGATCATCTAATCACATATTAATTAAGTCATCAATATGAATGCATGTTACCTTGTTATCTAATACACATATGATTAGTCATTTAATGTGAATCAATTCATTGATAAGTAATATGTCTCACCTTGATCATTAAAATACATGTAATGGCTTCCATATGAATATGAAATTATTGAATCTACATATATGTGCAAAATCAATAATATAAAGGAATAAATATGAATAATGATTAATGATGACATTAATGTGAGCAATAAAGATAATGTGACATTGTGACAACATTAATATGAATATAAGTAACTAATGTGACATTAATTGAAATAATTGTATGCTTAACGACAAATTGGATAGAATGTCTTATATTCATGTAAAATAATTTGTTATAATTAATAAAATAATAATATGAGGATAATGAAGTATAAATCTGAATTATTAAGGACAATGATCAAATATAATAATGAATGTTGAAATAGTTGAGTAACACCTAATTGTGATAAAATCCTTAATAAGATAAATGAGATATATATATATAAATAGTTTAATGGATAATAATGAAATATAACCCTTTTGACAATAAAGTGTATATGACATGACGTAATTAAATATAATGATGATAATGTGATATCATAAAGAGTATAATGATTAATAAGACGAAAATGTTAATAATGTTAAAAATAATCTTAATAGTGGAACCCTAGGTTATCGTTGAGAACCCAACCTATGTTGAGCTTATGTGAAGTTTCTAAACCCTTAGGTGTAGTTGAATTATAAGTTTTGGTGGAAGGGGTATGGTTGGAGGAACAACCTAAAGTTTTGGTGATGTAAGGTTGCACACTCACCCTTCCCTAATTGCTAGTGATTTCGGGGATGAAATCCTCTTTAATGGGTGGAGTGCTGTAACATACTGAATTATAGGCATTTTGCCTTTTGGTCCTCTTTTCCATCTTTTCCTTTCATTTATATCCTCTTTGGCCTTTCTATTTAATTTGTGGACAATATGATGGTTTAATGAACATTTGTTCATCTTTGATTCCCATATTTGGGTTTATGCACAAATACCTCAGTAAGACTTTAGATAATGGGCCTAAAGTGCAAATTGTACACTAAGCAATAAAAAGAATAAAATATTTCATCCTAGAACTTTCTATCACTTCCTAGAATAAGATAAATAAGAGAAAATCTAAATTTGAAATAAAGGAGAAGATAAATGCAATAATTAAAGGTAATATGGGAATTAATGGGTAAAGAAGATAATGAGAAAGATTTTGGCACCAAATATTATAATTGGAAACCCATCAGGATAATTTGATACTCAAATTCGTTTCCTTGATCAAAAAGTAACTTAAGGGCCAAGTATCATTTAAAGTGGAACATAATATAAATATTAGTGACATTATCAAAAGAAAATAGGAAATATGCCAATAAAGTGAAATAAAATACTTAATGTTCTCAAATCATAAAAATAACTCCAAATTCGTGTTCTAAACTTCAAAATATATCTTTGTATGAATTTTGATTCAATTTGGAAAATATTTTATAAGAAGGTGTATTTAGGAGAGAGAAAGTGTGTAAAATATTAAAATCATTAATTAAAATAATAAACGATATCAACAAATGGAAATAATACTAAATTAGTATCTAAAATATTAAATGTGACTTATGGGTCAAGTTTTATAATTTTTGGACAATCCTAACATCATTAGTAAAGGAAGAAAGAGAAAATAGTAATTAATTTATTTGACACAATAAAAGTTGTCAAAAGTCAAATCTAATTTTATATTCGGATTCCTCACCAAAACATAAATAAACTTACCAAATTTGAGTTTATTTGTACTTTATTTGCACCCTTAAATAATTAGAGTAAGGTTTATGCATTAAATGCACCAATGACCAAAGTTTAGCAAGTTGTATTAAACAATCTCATTTCATCTTATTCCTTGGTCACGTATGAACAGTAATCCGCATTTTGTGATTTTTTCGGATGGCTATTTCTCCCTGGTTTCTCAACAAAACTTCGCGAAACAAGTTGCTTTGGATTGCAAATTCAATTCCGCATCCAACTAACACAAGATCACATGTTTTAATCGAGTATTAAGGAAACGCCCAACATAGGCGCCACCACCCTCTACCTTCACCTACCTAAACGCTAGTCTAGGGTACCTTGCTTATAAATATACCAATTCCAATGACCGCCATCACCTTACCAACTCGCTCGTGCCCTCAATTTGGCGTTTCGTGGACGAACTGACCCCCAACTGGCCTCTGAGGATCCCTGGCTTGCGGCGCACCTCCTTCCCTAGTTGCTTCTTCTCCATCTAATCGACAAGTACCATCTAGTTCGGCTTCACATGGGCTTCAGTTCAACTACTTGTGCGTAGTTTCTCATCGCCTATAGCATTTGTGTGAGGACGATCAGGCGAGAGGTGGAAGATGACCTCGTCGTTTTACCGTTTTGCCCCACTCGTCTCTCCTTTTCTTCTTTTTCCGTTCGGGGCAATCGTGCCTTTTTACTCTGTTTTGGTCAGCCTTGACCCGGCCTTGCAAGTTGCTGGGTCCCCAGCGCGTGCTAGATGGTCAGGTCAGCAGCGTGGGGCTCACTCCCCTTGTTTCTTTGCTTGTGCGCTCATGCCTTGCCTACGTGGCAGGCTGTGATTGGTCGAGATAGAATAAATCGTGTAAATTAATTCTGATGTCAAAAATTAAAAATTGATAGTGTTTTGAAATCAAGAAGACGAGATCTATTCATTAAAAATGTTTTTGAGTTTTGCTTTTGATGTTTGCAAAAACGTAATTTTTAGAATGATTTAATTAACTTAAAATCACAAAAATTAACCCAAAAGTCCATATTTTCAAAACATACAATATTATATGTTATCTTGATCAGAAAATCCTAACTAAGATGATGGTGAGGTTTTTGGAGTCTGATTCTATGGTTTGTGCAAAAAGTTAGTAAAATTAGGGTTTCAATCTTTAATGAATACATACAATTCTAATTTATAAATCTAATGATGAATTAGGGAAAGTGGGTTCTATATTCGTGTGAAGTGTTGGAAAGAGGGATTCTAGAACACCTGAGGCTAAGGTATGTGATTTGTATGTGCATCTGCTCTTCAGTTGGGAAAACTTTACACCAATACCTATAATTCCTAATGAGGCTTAATCTGACCTAAATCCTTAATTCTTGAAACCTAAATTGTTTATTGCCTCAAAATTAGTTGTAGCATTATCTTGTTTGGGTTTTATACCCCACTGCCATGTTACATAATCTTTTTTCCCTAATCTTGCCATAACTCTTTTGCTAGCATGTAATTAAATGTTCTATTTAATTATAAAGTAGTGGTACTTATGTACAACCACCCATAGAGGGCATGTATATAATCGCCCTAGGGGAATGTTTATAATTCTCCCCATTAAAATTATAGGTGACTGGGAATGTCTTATTCTCCCCTCACCTAAGGTTAGAGGTCTGGTAGGTGCCTCAACCCTACTTAGTTAGGTAGACATATTAATTTACATGCAAAACCCTTATTTATTTTGTTATTGGCAAGTTTCATTATAAAAAGCCTCATACTCTTTGATGTCTCACTTTTCAATAGATCTCTAGCCTACTTTACTTATTACAACTTTCTTGTCACTTTTAGAATAATCTTGTAACACATACTTTTCTCTCTTTTCCTCTTGCTGGGTGTCTTCCCAACCACCCAGGTGTCGGTGTTGTGCAAGGTGAAGGACAAGCTTGAAGGAAGCTTCCCTCAGGAGTTGATCTTTAGCTTTTGGAAAGGATGGATAGGTTGCTATAGCTAGATCTTGTTTATCTTATCTTTTCTTTTAGAAGTTATTCATGTAATAAACAATAAATCCATGTGAAGGCTTATTATTTCTTTCTTTCCGCTGCTATTGACATTTTATTATGTATCTAGAATCATGCTTATTTACTTGGAATATTATGCAATCATCCTCAAAGTCTATAAATTCTTGTTAAAATTGTGGGTGTTTGTATTTCCTTTAAATTTTAGTAAAGAGGTGATCTCGCCTCTTTACAGCATGGTATCAGAGCCAATGGTAGTCGGATCTTTGACTATTTCAGTTTGTCTCCCTAATTAGAACCCTAGACTTGCATAGTTTCGTTTAAGTGACATGTTTGCCTAGATTTGATCTATGTTTATGATAGGTTGATTTAGGACCTTATAGTTTCACCTTAGAGAGTTGATGAATAAAACTCTAATATGCTCATAATTAAAATATGTACGACTTAATGTTGTTTAGGTTTGCCTTTGGGTAACTATTAGGGCATGAAGTTGAAGCGAAGGTGTCTAGAAAGGATCAGGGTTTCGGGGGCTGGCAATATTTTCCTCCACGCCACTAGCTTGGTTTACGAGGACTCCCATGCCCATATGATACCGGCCTGGCCTGAGCTGATATGAATTGCCCGAAATAGTTTGCTTTTAGGCAATAGTAACCTTAGACATATATGTTGGATATCTTTGAGAACCCTAAGTTGACTTGGTTGAGGATGAATACCAAGATAGTTTCCTTATGTCCCTCAAACCACAAGCTTGGATAAGTTTATCCGTAGAACCTAGACCTTGGAGTTTGGGTGTTTGGGAAAATATCAGAGTGCGCAGTGGAATCATGATGGATCTTGAGAATGGTTTAGTTAGATTTATCCTTTAACCCTATGTAGTTTGGCTTGATGGGTCGAACCCTTTAAGGGGTGGAGTATGGTTAGTTGATGATGTTTGAGTGGTTAGATTTCGTGGATGAAATCCTCTTTAGGGGGATGGAACCCTAAAACATCTTGAAGTCTATCTAATCTATCATTAGAAACCCTAACTCCATGCTTAGGAGGTTGTTGTGCTTAGTGTTCTCCAAACAAGATATAATCGTAACCCTAACATGGTTGTTAATATGTAATGAACATATAATTATCATTTAAGGAATAATGCATGTGCTTGAACCCTAATGTACATCCAATACACATAATATGAATATCAATGCTAATTATCAATAAGTACGATGTTAATAATGTCATGAACCAATAAACCCTAATGATATAATGAGTAAGGTTATAACTCGTAATTAATGCATGCTAAGGATGAATAAGTGAAATATAATGGTCATGTTGACCTAAACCCTAAGTTGTAATATCTAACCCTAATCTATGCATCCTTAATGCCTTTCATGATACATGAATGATGTTAAGAGCCATAAGCAGTTAACATACTTTAATACACATAAATGATATATATGATTATCTAATCACATATTAATTAAGTCATCAATATGAATGCATGTTACCTTGTTATCTAATACACATATGATTAGTCATTTAATGTGAATCAATTCATTGATAAGTAATATGTCTCACCTTGATCATTAAAATACATGTAATGGCTTCCATATGAATATGATTTTTTTATATGTGCAAAATCAATAATATAAAGAAATAAATATGAATAATGATTAATGATGACATTAATGTGAGCAATAAAGATAATGCGACATTGTGAAAACGTTAATATGAATATAAGTAACTAATGTGACATTAATTGAAATAATTGTATGCTTAACGACAAATTGGATAGAATGTCTTATATTCATGTAAAATAATTTGTTATAATTAATAAAATAATAATATGAGGATAATGAAGTATAAATATGAATTATTAAGGACAATGATCAAATATAATAATGAATGTTGAAATAGTTGAGTAACACCTAATTGTGATAAAATCCTTAATAAGATAAATGAGAAATATATATGTATATATAAATAGTTTAATGGATAATAATGAAATATAACCCTTTTGACAATAAAGTGTATATGACATGACACAATTAAATATAATGATGATAATGTGATATCATAAAGAGTATAATGATTAATAAGACGAAAATGTTAATAATGTTAAAATTAATCTTAATAGTGGAACCCTAGGTTATCGTTGAGAACCCAACCTATGTTGAGCTTATGTGAAGTTTCTAAACCCTTAGGTGTAGTTGAATTATAAGTTTTAGTGGAAGGGGTATGGTTGGAGGAACAACCTAAATTTTTGGTGATGTGAGGTTGCACACTCACCCTTCCCTAATTACTAGTGATTTCGGGGACGAAATCCTCTTTAAGGGGTGGAGTGCTGTAACATACTGAATTATGGGCGTTTTGCCTTTTGGTCCTCTTTTCCATCTTTTCCTTTCATTTATATCCTCTTTGGCCTTTCTATTTAATTTGTGGACAATATGATGGTTTAATGAACATTTGTTCACCTTTGATTCCAATATTTGGGTTTATGCACAAATACCTCAGTAAGACTTTAGATAATGGGCCTAAAGTGCAAATTGTACACTAAGCAATTAAAGAATAAAATATTTCATCCTAGAACTTTCTAGCACTTCCTAGAATAAGAGAAATAAGAGAAAATCCAAATTTGAAATAAAGGAGAAGATAAATGCAATAATTAAAGGTAATATGGGAATTAATGGGTAAAGAAGATAATGAGAAAGATTTTTGCACCAAATATTATAATTGGAAACCCATCAGGATAATTTGATACTCAAATTCATTTCCTTGATCAAAAAGTAACTTAAGGGCCAAGTATCATTTAAAGTGGAACATAATATAAATATTAATGACATTATCAAAAGAAAATAGGAAATATGCCAATAAAGTGAAATAAAATACTTAATGTTCTCAAATAAGAAAAATAACTCCAAATTCATGTTCTAAACGTCAAAATATATCTTTGTATGAATTTTGATTCAATTTGGAAAATAATTTATAAGAAGGCGTATTTAGGAGAGAGAAAGTGTGTAAAATATTAAAATCATTAAATAAAATAATAAATGATATCAACAAATGGAAATAATACTAAATTAGTATTTAAAATATTAAATGTGACTTGTGAGTCAAGTTTTATAATTTTTGGATAATCCTAACATCATTAGTAAAGGAAGAAAGAGAAAATAGTAATTAATTTATTTGACACAATAAAAGTTGTCAAAAGTCAAATCTAATTTTATATTCGGATTCCTCACCCAAAAAAAAATAAACCTACAACATTTGAGTTTATTTGGACTTTATTTACACCCTTAAATAATCAGAGTAAGGTTTATGCATTAAATGCACCAATGACCAATGTTTAGCAAGTTGTATTAAACAATCTCATTTCATCTTCTTCTTTGGTCACATATGAACAGTAATCCACATTTTTTGATTTTTTTGGATGGCTATTTCTCTCTAGTTTCTCAACGAAACTTCGCGAAACAAGTTGCTTTGGATTGCAAATTCAATTCTGCATCCAACTAGCACAAGATCACATGTTTTAATCGAGTATTAAGGAAATGCCCAACATAGGCACCGCCACCCTCTACCGTCACCTACCTAAACCCTAGTCTAGGGTACCTTGCCCATAAATATAACAATTACAACGACCGTCATTGCCTTAGCAACTCGATCGTTCCCTCAATTTGGCATTTTGTTGACGAACTGACCCCCAACTGGCCTCCGAGGATCCCTGGCTTGCGGCGCACCTCCTTCCCTAGTTGCTTATTCTCCGTCCAATCGACAGGTACCATCTAGTTCAGCTTCGCATGGGCTTCAGTTCGACTACTTGTGCGTAGTTTCTCATCGCCTATAGCATATTTCCCTAAATCCATCACAAATAGCTACTGATGTTCTAGCGTGAGGACGATCGGGCGAGAGGTGGAAGATGACCTCGTCGCTTTACCGTTTTGCCCCACTCGTCTCTCATTTTCTTCTTTTTCCGTTCGGGGCAATCGTGCCTTTTTACTCTGTTTTGGTCAGCCTTGACCCGGCCTTGCAAGTTGCTGGGTCCCCAGCGCGCACTAGATGGCCATTGGGCCAGGTCAGCAGCGTGGGGCCCATCCCCTTATTTCTTTGCTTGTGCACTCATGCCTTGCCTACGTGGCAGGCTGTGATTGGTCGAGATAGAATAAATCATGTAAATTAATTCTAATGTCAAAAATTAAAAATGGATAGTGTTTTGAAATCAGGAAGACGAGATCTATTCATTAAAAATGTTTTTGAGTTTTGGTTTTGATGTTTGCAAAAACGTAATTTTTAGAATGATTTAATTACTTAAAATCACAAAAATTAACCCTAAAAGTCCATGTTTTCAAAACATACAATATTACATGTTATCTTGATCAGAAAATCCTAACTAAGATGATGGTGAGGTTTTTGGAGTCTGATTTGATGGTTTGCGCAAAAAGTTAGTAAAATTAGGGTTTCAATCTTTAATGAATACATACAATTCTAATTTATAAATCTAATGATGAATTAGGGAAAGTGGGTTCTATATTCGTGTGAAGTGTTGGAAAGAGGGATTTTAGAACACCTGAGGCTAAGGTATGTGATTTGTATGTGCATCTACTCTTCAGTTGGGAAAACTTTACACCAATACCTATAATTCCTAATGAGGCTTAATCTGACCTAAATCCTTAATTCTTGAAACCTAAATTGTTTATTGCCTCAAAATTAGTTGTAGCATTATCTTGTTTGGGTTTTATACCCCACTGCCATGTTACATAATCTTTTTTCCTAATCTTGCCATAACTCTTTTGCTAGCATGTAATTAAATGTTCTATTTAATTATAAAGTAGTGGTACTTATGTACAACCACCCATAGAGGGCATGTATATAATCGCCCTAGGGGAATGTTTATAATTCTCCCCATTAAAATTATAGGTGACTGGGAATGTCTTATTCTCCCCTCACCTAAGGTTAGAGGTCTGGTAGGTGCCTCAACCCTACTTAGTTAGGTAGACATATTAATTTACATGCAAAACCCTTATTTATTTTGTTATTGGCAAGTTTCATTATAAAAAGCCTCATACTCTTTGATGTCTCACTTTTCAATAAATCTCTAGCCTACTTTACTTATTACAACTTTCTTGTCACTTTTAGAATAATCTTGTAACACATACTTTTCTCTCTTTTCCTCTTGCTGGGTGTCTTCCCAACCACCCAGGTGTCGGTGTTGTGCAAGGTGAAGGACAAGCTTGAAGGAAGCTTCCCTCAGGAGTTGATCTTTAGCTTTTGGAAAGGATGGCTATGTTGCTATAGCTAGATCTTGTTTATCTTATCTTTTCTTTTAGAAGTTATTCATGTAATAAACAATAAAGCCATGTGAAGGCTTATTATTTCTTTCTTTCCGCTGCTGTTGACATTTTATTATGTATCTGGAATCATGCTTATTTACTTGGAATATTATGCAATCATCCTCAAAGTCTATAAATTCTTGTTAAAATTATGGGTGTTTGTATTTCCTTTAAATTTTAGTAAAGAGGTGATCTCGCCTCTTTACAGCATGGTATCAGAGCCAATGGTAGTCGGATCTTTGACTATTTCAGTTTGTCTCCCTAATTAGAACCCTAGACTTGCATAGTTTCGTTTAAGTGACATGTTTGCCTAGATTTGATCTATGTTGATGATATGTTGATTTAAGACCTTATAGTTTCACCTTAGAGAGTTGATATATAAAACTCTAATATGCTCATAATTAAAATATGTATGACTTAATGTTGTTTAGGTTTGCCTTTGGGTAACTATTAGGGCATGAAGTTGAAGCAAAGGTGTCTAGAAAGGATTAGGGTTTCGGGGGCTGGCAATATTTTCCTCCACGCCACTAGCTTGGTTTACGAGGACTCCCATGCCCATATGATACCGGCCTGGCCTGAGCTGATATGAATTGCCCGAAATAGTTTGCTTTTAGGCAATAGTAACCTTAGACATATATGTTGGATATCTTTGAGAACCCTAAGTTGACTTGGTTGAGGATGAATACCAAGATAGTTTCCTTATGTCCCTCAAACCACAAGCTTGGATAAGTTTATCCGTAGAACCTAGACCTTGGAGTTTGGGTGTTTGGGAAGATATCAGAGTGCACACTGGAATCATGATGGATCTTGAGAATGGTTTAGTTAGATTTATCCTTTAACCCTATGTAGTTTGGCTTGATGGGTCGAACCCTTTGAGGGGTGGAGTATGGTTAGTTGATGATGTTTGAGTGGTTAGATTTCATGGACAAAATCCTCTTTAGGGGGATGGAACCCTAAAACATCTTGAAGTCTATCTAATCTATCATTAGAAACCCCAACTCTATGCTTAGGAGGTTGTTGTGCTTAGTGTTCTCCAAACAAGATATAATCGTAACCCTAACATGGTTGTTAATATGTAATGAACATATAATTATCATTGAAGGAATAATGCATGTGCTTGAACCCTAATGTACATCCAATACACATAGTATGAATATCAATGCTAATTATCAATAAGTACGATGTTAATAATGTCATGAACCAATAAACCCTAATGATATGATGAGTAAGGTTATAATTCCTAATTAATGCATGCTAAGGATGAATAAGTGAAATATAATGGTCATGTTGACCTAAACCCTAAGTTGTAATATCTAACCCTAATCTATGCATCCTTAATGCCTTTCATGATACATTAATGATGTTAAGAGCCGTAAGCAGTTAACATACTTTGATACACATAAATGATATATATGCTCATCTAATCACATATTAATTAAGTCATCAATATGAATGCATGTTACCTTGTTATCTAATACACATATGATTAGTCATTTAATGTGAATCAATTCATTGATAAGTAATATGTCTCACCTTGATCATTAAAATACATGTAATGGCTTCCATATGAATATGAAATTATTGAATCTACATATATGTGCAAAATCGATAATATAAAGGAATAAATATGAATAATGATTAATGATGACATTTATGTGAGCAATAAAGATAATGTGACATTGTGACAATGTTAATATGAATATAAGTAACTAATGTGACATTAATTGAAATAATTGTATGCTTAACGACAAATTGGATAGAATGTCTTATATTCATGTAAAATAATTTGTTATAATTAATAAAATAATAATATGAGGATAATGAAGTATAAATCTGAATTATTAAGGACAATGATCGAATATAATAATGAATCTTGAAATAGTTGAGTAACACCTAATTGTGATAAAATCCTTAATAAGATAAATGAGAAATATATATATAAATAGTTTAATGGATAATAATGAAATATAACCCTTTTGATAATAAAGTGTATATGACATGACGTAATTAAATATAATGATGATAATGTGATATCATAAAGAGTATAATGATTAATAAGACGAAAATGTTATTAATGTTAAAAATAATCTTAATAGTGGAACCCTAGGTTATCGTTGAGAACCCAACCTATGTTGAGCTTATGTGAAGTTTATAAACCCTTAGGTGTAGTTGAATTATAAGTTTTGGTGGAAGGGGTATGGTTGGAGGAACAACCTAAAGTTTTGGTGATGTGAGGTTGCACACTCACCCTTCCCTAATTGCTAGTGATTTCGGGGACAAAATCCTCTTTAAGGGGTGGAGTGCTGTAACATACTGAATTCTGGGCATTTTGCCTTTTGGTCCTCTTTTCCATCTTTTCCTTTCATTTATATCCTCTTTGGCCTTTCTATTTAATTTGTGGACAATATGATGGTTTAATGAACATTTGTTCACCTTTGATTCCAATATTTGGGTTTATGCACAAATACCTCAGTAAGACTTTAGATAATGGGCCTAAAGTGAAAATTGTACACTAAGCAATAAAAAGAATAAAATATTTCGTCCTAGAACTTTCTATCACTTCCTAGAATAAGAGAAATAAGAGAAAATCCGCATTTGAAATAAAGGAGAAGATACATGCAATAATTAAAGGTAATATGGGAATTAATGGGTAAAGAAGACAATGAGAAAGATTTTTGCACCAAATATTATAATTGGAAACCCATCAGGATAATTTGATACTCAAATTAATTTCCTTGATCAAAAAGTAACTTAAGGGCCAAGTATCATTTAAAGTGGAACAAAATATAAATATTAATGACATTATCAAAAGAAAATAGGAAATATGCCAATAAAGTGAAATAAAATACTTAATGTTCTCAAATAATAAAAATAAATACAAATTCATGTTCTAAACGTCAAAATATATCTTTGTATGGATTTTGATACAATTTGAAAAATAATATATAAGAAGGCATATTTAGGAGAGAGAAAGTGTGTAAAATATTAAAATCATTAATTAAAATAATAAACGATATGAAAAAATGGAAATAATGCTAAATTAGTATCTAAAATATTAAATGTGACTTGTGGGTCAAGTTTTATAATTTTTGGATAATCCTAACATCATTAGTAAAGGAAGAAAGAGAAAATAGTAATTAATTTATTTGACACAATAAAAGTTGTCAAAAGTCAAATCTAATTTTATATTCGGATTCCTCACCCAAAAATAAATAAACCTACCAAATTTGAGTTTATTTGGACTTTATTTGCACCCTTAAACAAATTAGAGTAAGGTTTATGCATTAAATGCACCAATGACCAAAGTTTAGCAAGTTGTATTAAACAATCTCATTTCATCTTCTTCCTTGGTCACATATGAACAGTAATCCGTGTTTTTTGATTTTTTTTTGGATGGATATTTCTCTCTCGTTTCTCAACGAAACTTCACGAAACAAGTTGCTTTGGATTGCAAATTCAATTCTGCATCCAACTAGCACAAGATCACATGTTTTAATCGAGTATTAAAGAAACACCCAACATAGGCACAGCCACCCTCTACCTTCACCTACCTAAACCCTAGTCTAGGGTACCTTGCCTATAAATATAACAATTCCAACGACCGCCATCGCCTTAGCAACTCGATCGTGCCCTCAATTTGGCATTTCGTGGACGAACTGACTCCCAACTGGCCTCCGAGGATCTCTGGCTTGCGGCGCACCTCCTTCCCTAGTTGCTTATTCTCCGTCCAATCCACAGGTACCATCTAGTTCGGCTTTGCATGGGCTTCAGTTCGACTACTTGTGCGTAGTTTCTCATCGCCTATAGTATTTTTCCCCAAATCCATCGCAAACAGCTACTAATGTTCTAGCGCGAGGACGATCGGGCGAGAGGTGGAAGATGACCTCGTCGTTTTACCGTTTTGCCCCACTCGTCTCTCCTTTTCTTCTTTTTCCGTTCGGGGCAATCGTGCCTTTTTACTCTGTTTTGGTCAGCCTTGACCCGGCCTTGCAAGTTGTTGGGTCCCCAGCGCGTGCTAGATGGCCATTGGGCTAGGTCAGCAGCGTGGGGCCCACTACCCTTGTTTCTTTGCTTGTGCGCTCATGCCTTGCCTACGTGGCAGGCTGTGATTGGTCGAGATAGAATAAATCGTGTAAATTAATTCTGATGTCAAAAATTAAAAATTGATAGTGTTTTGAAATCAAGAAGACGAGATCTATTCATTAAAAATGTTTTTGAGTTTTGGTTTTGATGTTTGCAAAAACGTAATTTTAGAATGATTTAATTAACTTAAAATCACAAAAATTAACCCAAAAGTCCATGTTTTCAAAACATACAATATTATATGTTATCTTGATCAGAAAATCCTAACTAAGATGATGGTGAGGTTTTTGGAGTCTGATTCTATGGTTTGTGCAAAAAGTTAGCAAAATTAGGGTTTCAATCTTTAATGAATACATACAATTCTAATTTATAAATCTAATGATGAATTAGGGAAAGTGGGTTCTATATTCGTGTGAAGTGTTGGAAAGAGGGATTCTAGAACACCTGATGCTAAGGTATGTGATTTGTATGTGCATCTACTCTTAAGTTGGGAAAACTTTACACCAATACCTATAATTCCTAATGAGGCTTAATCTGACCTAAATCCTTAATTCTTGAAACCTAAATTGTTTATTGCCTCAAAATTAGTTGTAGCATTATCTTGTTTGGGTTTTATACCCCACTGCCATGTTACATAATCTTTTTTTCCTAATCTTTCCATAACTCTTTTGCTAGCATGTAATTAAATGTTCTATTTAATTATAAAGTAGTGGTACTTATGTACAACCACCCATAGAGGGCATGTATATAATCGCCCTAGGGGAATGTTTATAATTCTCCCCATTAAAATTATAGGTGACTGGGAATGTCTTATTCTCCCCTCACCTAAGGTTAGAGGTCTGGTAGGTGCCTCAACCCTACTTAGTTAGGTAGACATATTAATTTATATGCAAAACCCTTATTTATTTTGTTATTGGCAAGTTTCATTATAAAAAGCCTCATACTCTTTGATGTCTCACTTTTCAATAAATCTCTAGCCTATTTTACTTATTACAACTTTTTTGTCACTTTTAGAATAATCTTGTAACACATACTTTTCTCTCTTTTCCTCTTGCTGGGTGTCTTCCCAACCACCCAGGTGTCGGTGTTGTGCAAGGTGAAGGACAAGTTTGAAGGAAGCTTCCCTCAGGAGTTGATCTCTAGCTTTTGGAAAGGATGGCTAGGTTGCTATAACTAGATCCTGTTTATCTTATCTTTTCTTTTAGAAGTTATTCATGTAATAAACAATAAAGCCATGTGAAGGCTTATTATTTCTTTCTTTCCGCTGCTATTGATATTTTATTATGTATCTGGAATCATGCTTATTTACTTGGAATATTATGCAATCATCCTCAAAGTCTATAAATTATTTTTAAAATTGTGGGTGTTTGTATTTCCTTTAAATTTTAGTAAAGAGGTGATCTCGCCTCTTTGCAGCATGGTATCAGAGCCAATGGTAGTCGCATCTTTGACTATTTTAGTTTGTCTCCCTAATTAGAACCCTAGACTTGCATAGTTTCATTTAAGTGACATGTTTGCCTAGATTTGATCTATGTTGATGATAGGTTGATTTAGGACCTTATAGTTTCACCTTAGAGAGTTGATGAATAAAACTCTAATATGCTCATAATTAAAATATGTACGACTTAATGTTGTTTAGATTTGCCTTTGGGTAACTATTAGGGCATGAAGTTGAAGCGAAGGTGTCTAGAAAGGATCAGGGTTTTGGGGCTGGCAATATTTTCCTCCACGCCACTAGCTTGGTTTACGAGGACTCCCATGCCCATATGATACCGGCCTGGCCTGAGCTGATATGAATTGCCCAAAATAGTTTGCTTTTAGGCAATAATAGCCTTAGACATATATGTTGGATATCTTTGAGAACCCTAAGTTGACTTGGTTGAGGATGAATACCAAGATAGTTTCCTTATGTCCCTCAAACCACAAGCTTGGATAAGTTTATCCGTAGAACCTAGACCTTGGAGTTTGGGTGTTTGGGAAGATATCAGAGTGCGCAGTGGAATCATGATGGATCTTGAGAATGGTTTAGTTAGATTTATCCTTTAACCCTATGTAGTTTGGCTTGATGGGTTGAACCCTTTAAGGGGTGGAGTATGGTTAGTTGATGATGTTTGAGTGGTTATATTTCGTGGACGAAATCCTCTTTAGGGGGATGGAACCCTAAAACATCTTGAAGTCTATCTAATCTATCATTAGAAACCCCAACTCTATGCTTAGGAGGTTGTTGTACTTAGTGTTCTCCAAACAAGATATAATCGTAACCCTAACATGGTTGTTAATATGTAATGAACATATAATTATCATTTAAGGAATAATGCATGTGCTTGAACCCTAATGTACATCCAATACACATAATATGAATATCAATGCTAATTATCAATAAGTACGATGTTAATAATGTCATGAACCAATAAACCCTAATGATATGATGAGTAAGGTTATAATTCGTAATTAATGCATGCTAAGGATAAATAAGTGAAATATAATGGTCATGTTGACCTAAACCCTAAGTTGTAATATCTAACCATAATCTATGCATCCTTAATGCCTTTCATGATACATTAATGATGTTAAGAGCCATAAGCAGTTAATATACTTTGATACACATAAATGATATATATGATCATCTAATCACATATTAATTAAGTCATCAATATGAATGCATGTTACCTTGTTATCTAATACACATATGATTAGTCATTTAATGTGAATCAATTCATTGATAAGTAATATGTCTCACCTTGATCATTAAAATACATGTAATGGCTTCCATATGAATATGAAATTATTGAATCTACACATATGTGCAAAATCAATAATATAAAGGAATAAATATGAATAATGATTAATGATGACATTAATGTGAGCAATAAAGATAATGTGACATTGTGACAACGTTAATATGAATATAAGTAACTAATGTGACATTAATTGAAATAATTGTATGCTTAACGACAAATTGGATAGAATGTCTTATATTCATGTAAAATAATTTGTTATAATTAATAAAATAATAATATGAGGATAATGAAGTATAAATCTAAATTATTAAGGACAATGATAAAATATAATAATGAATGTTGAAATAGTTGAGTAACACCTAATTGTGATAAAATCCTTAATAAGATAAATGAGATATATATATATATATATATATATATATATATAAATAGTTTAATGGATAATAATGAAATATAACCCTTTTGACAATAAAGTGTATATGACATGACGTAATAAAATATAATGATGATAATGTGATATCATAAAGAGTATAATGATTAATAAGATGAAAATGTTAATAATGTTAAAAATAATCTTAATAGTGGAACCCTCGGTTATCGTTGAGAGCCCAACCTATGTTGAGCTTATGTGAAGTTTCTAAACCCTTAGGTGTAGTTGAATTATAAGTTTTGGTGATAGGGGTATGGTTGGAGGAACAACCTAAAGTTTTGGTGATGTGAGGTTGCACACTCACCTTTCCCTAATTTCTAGTGATTTCGGGGATGAAATCCTCTTTATGGGGTGGAGTACTGTAACATACTAAATTCTAGGCATTTTGCCTTTTGGTCCTCTTTTCCATCTATTCCTTTCATTTATATCCTCTTTGGCCTTTCTATTTAATTTGTGGACAATATGATGGTTTAATGAACATTTTTTCACCTTTGATTCCAATATTTGGGTTTATGCACAAATACCTCAGTAAGACTTTAGATAATGGGCCTAAAGTGCAAATTGTACACTAAGCAATAAAAAGAATAAAATATTTCGTCCTAGAACTTTCTAGCACTTCCTAGAATAAGAGAAATAAGAGAAAATCCGAATTTGAAATAAAGGAGATGATAAATGCAATAATTAAAGGTAATATGGGAATTAATGGGTAAAGAAGATAATGAGAAAGATTTTTGCACCAAATATTATAATTGGAAACCCATCAGGATAATTTGATACTCAAATTCGTTTCTTTGATAAAAAAGTAACTTAAGGGCCAAGTATCATTTAAAGTGGAACATAATATAAATATTAATGACATTATCAAAAGAAAATAGGAAATATGCCAATAAAGTGAAATAAAATACTTAATGTTCTCAAATCATAAAAATAACTCCAAATTCATGTTCTAAACGTCAAATATATATTTGTATGAATTTTGATTCAATTTGGAAAATATTTTATAAGAAGGTGTATTTAGGAGAGAGAAAGTTTGTAAAATATTAAAATCATTAATTAAAATAATAAATGATATCAACAAATGGAAATAATACTAAATTAGTATCTAAAATATTAAATGTGACTTGTGGGTCAAGTTTTATAATTTTTGGATAATCCTAACATCATTAGTAAAGGAAGAAAGAGAAAATAGTAATTAATTTATTTGACACAATAAAAGTAGTCAAAAGTCAAATCTAATTTTATATTCGGATTCCTCACCCGAAAATAAATAAACCTACTAAATTTAAATTTATTTGGACTTTATTTGCACCCTTAAATAATTAGAGTAAGGTTTATGTATTAAATGCACCAATGACCAAAGTTTAGCAAGTTGTATTAAACAATCTCATTTCAACTTCTTCCTTGGTCACGTATGAACAATAATCCACATTTTGTGATTTTTTTGGATGGCTATTTCTCCCTGGTTTCTCAATGAAACTTCGCGAAACAAGTTGCTTTGGATTGCAAATTCAATTCCGCATCCAACTAGCACAAGATCACATGTTTTAATCGAGTATTAAGGAAACGCCCAACATAGGCGCCGCCACCCTCTACCTTCACCTACCTAAACCCTAGTCTAGGGTACCTTGCCTATAAATATAACAATTCCAACGACCGCCATCGCCTTAGCAACTCGCTCGTGCCCTCAATTTGGCGTTTCTTGGACGAACTGACCCCCAACTGGCCTCCGAGGATCCCTGGCTTGCGGCGCACCTCCTTCCCTAGTTGCTTCTTCTCCGTCCAATCGACATGTACCATCTAGTTCGGCTTCACATGGGCTTCAGTTTGACTACTTGTGCGTAGTTTCTCATCGCCTATAGAATGTTTCCCCAAATCCATCGCAAACAGCTACTGCTGTTCTAGCGTGAGGACGATCGGGCGAGAGGTGGAAGATGACCTCGTCGTTTTACCGTTTTGCCCCACTCGTCTCTCCTTTTCTTCTTTTTCTGTTCGGGGCAATCATGCCTTTTTACTCTGCTTTGGTCAGCCTTGACCCGGCCTTGCAAGTTGTTGGGTCCCCAACGCGCGCTAGATGGCCATTGGGCCAGGTCAGCAGCATGGGCCCCACTCCCCTTGTTTCTTTGCTTGTGCGCTCATGCCTTGTCTACGTGGCAGGATGTGATTGGTCGAGATAGAATAAATTGTGTAAATTAATTCTGATGTCAAAAATAAAAAATGGATAGTGTTTTGAATTCAGTAAGATGAGATCTATTCATTAAAAATGTTTTTGAGTTTTGGTTTTGATGTTTGCAAAAATGTAATTTTTTGAATGATTTAATTAACTTAAAATCACAAAAATTAACCCTAAAAGTCCATGTTTTCAAAACATACAATATCATATGTTATCTTGATCAGAAAATCCTAACTAAGATGATGGTGAGGTTTTTGGAGTCTGATTCGATGGTTTGCGCAAAAAGTTAGTAAAATTAGGGTTTCACTCTTTAATGAATACATACAATTCAAATTTATAAATCTAATGATGAATTAGGGAAAGTGGGTTCTATATTCATGTGAAGTGTTGGAAAGAGGGATTCTAGAACACTGAGGCTAAGGTATGTGATTTGTATGTGCATCTACTCTTAAGTTGGGAAAACTTTACACCAATACCTATAATTCCTAATGAGGCTTAATCTGACCTAAATCCTTAATTCTTGAAACCTAAATTGTTTATTGCCTCAAAATTAGTTGTAGCATTATCTTGTTTGGGTTTTATACCCCACTTCCATGTTACATAATCTTTTTTTCCTAATCTTTCCATAACTCTTTTGCTAGCATGTAATTAAATGATCTATTTAATTATAAAGTAGTGGTACTTATGTACAACCACCCATAGAGGGCATGTATATAATCGCCCTAGGGGACTGTTTATAATTCTCTCCATTAAAATTATAGGTGACTGGGAATGTCTTATTCTCCCCTCACCTAAGGTTAGAGGTCCGGTAGGTGCCTCAACCCTACTTAGTTAGGTAGACATAATAATTTACATGCAAAACCTTTATTTATTTTGTTATCGTCAAGTTTCATTATAAAAAGCCTCATACTCTTTGATGTCTCACTTTTCAATAAATCTCTAGCCTATTTTACTTATTACAACTTTCTTGTCACTTTTAGAATAATCTTGTAACACATACTTTTCTCTCTTTTCCTCTTGTTGGGTGTCTTCCCAACCACCCAGGTGTCGGTGTTGTGCAAGGTGAAGGACAAGCTTGAAGGAAGCTTCCCTCAGGAGTTGATCTTTAGCTTTTGGAAAGGATGGCTAGGTTGCTATAGCTAGATCATGTTTATCTTATCCTTTCTTTTAGAAGTTATTCATGTAATAAACAATAAAGCCATGTGAAGGCTTATTATTTCTTTCTTTCCGCTGCTATTGACATTTTATTATGTATCTGGAATCATACTTATTTACTTGGAATATTATGCAATCATCCTCAAAGTCTATAAATTCTTTTTAAAATTGTGGGTGTTTGTATTTCCTTTAAATTTTAGTAAAGAGGTGATCTTGCCTCTTTACAAAGACAACTGCAGAAAGCGATTGGTGGTAGGAGAGTGTGTCGGTGACTAGTACGCCGACATGAGGGTGCGACTCCTTCTGATTCCTTGTGGGACAAGGAGATCGGAGTTCCAGGTGGTCCGTGTGGACTACTACAGATGCGGGAGACTTCTGCCGCTCGAAGGACAGCTGTCAATCCCGACAGTCCCGGTGAGACCAGGAGGTGTCAGTCCCGGTACGACCAGGAGCTGCACAGACACCGTCCAAGATCGGAGGTGAAGACCGCGCAATCTGTGAGGTAAAGTCGCCGAGCAAGCCTCGGGATAAGGTACGCCTCTACAAACCATCCTTCCTATTGTATAGACGTTGACGCGATTCCTTTTTCTGGGTTTGAGAGAAGAAAATTTTTGTTTCCGCTGCCTTCTCTGTCTCCCCTAAAACCCAACATTGGTATTAGAGCCATGTCAACTGTTCTATACTTTAGGATTATCGGTATGATCGATTTTGGTTTGTCGCCTTTATTTATTGCATACGATGCGAATAAAATTGGATTTATGCGTGTCCAATCCTAAATCCCAATATACATATATGATATGTAATATGAATGCACTCGATATGCGTCACCCTTAAATGAGTTTTGTGGTGGATGTATAGCGTGGTTATGGCCAATAAACCCTATGTGTGTGATTGGTTGTATGTAGTTGCTTACATCTCGTTCTGCGCATCGATTCCATATCTCCTATTCCTGATGTAACTCGAAATAATTCGAGATTTCTTTCCTACCTTTGCTCCCCCCGAATGTAACTTGGGGTTTCCCTTTTCAAATGTAAATAGGATAGATTTTTTTATTTCCTATTATGTCAAAGAACGGCGGACAACCTGACGACAACTGAGATGGTCGGTTCAAGGAGTGAACCGATCGGTTGGTGATCCAGACGACCGGTTCGAGGAGCGAGACGATCGGGTGGCGGCCATGAGGAGATGCACGATGATCAGGCGAACCGATCGATTGGAGGAGCCAACCGATCGGCTGGTGGCACCCGAACGACCGGCCAAGGCGAGCAGGTCATTCATGTGATGAATTGATCAACTCGGATGGCTATAACACTTCATCATGGACATGTTGCATGTGATGTAGACCTAGATCACCGTGATTCCTCTTGGATCGAGGAATCACATTAGGATGGCCATAACCATTGCTTTTATCATTTTGCATGTTTTTGTGGGATATAGCATGTATATGATACGTACTATATATTGTGGTGATTGGATATGTATATGTACCTATAAAAACCAAATCCCTCATCTAAATATTAAGTCTTTACGCCTTCCATTAGCGGCACACATGAAAAACTTGATCGACCAAGCGTAGGTTACATCAAAGCGTGGTGCGCCGTCTATCTCATGGAAGTGTGAAGGGTAAACATGTAGGTTTTTCCAAAGCAGGGTGCATGTTTACCGTGTCGGCTTTTGGGTTAGACTTAACTGGTGATTCTTAGAGCATATAAGACCAGACGCACAGAATGTTCGTGGCAAGGTGTTGCGCATGTTCATTCATCAAGAGTTGCATATGATGCAATTGGCATGATGGCCTACCTAAATAGTCAAGATTGTGGACGATCAGCCAAAGCTGACTCATGACTTGATGAAATATGGATCTTGACCCACTAGAAGGTTGTTCGCTGCAATCTTCCGAATTGATGGTGAGGGCTATCAATTTGAACAAAAATAGTGGGGACGATAATTAATTAAAGTCCTAATTATATCGTCAACTTTTCAAATCAATCAAATAAGTCAAAATTGAGTTTTGGACTAAATTGCATATATTTCCTTTTGTACAATAAATGGTTAATCAACAATAATCACTTTATTTGTGATCGGTCTTTGAGACCAACAAATTAAATGGGAATAATTCCATGATTGGTTAGGACATTGAGAAGTGTTCTCAATCGAAGAGCGAAAGCTCTAAATCCTAGTTATACCAGAACCAGATGAACTCAATCCCACCACACCAACAGCTGAAAGTATGCTTATGGAAGCATATCGAAGATGCCATTAATGTGGAGTGCTTAATGTTGTGTTCTCTGAACTATGAGTTATAGAGACAACATGAGATATATGATGTCTCCCAGACACTGTCCTAGTATGTCATGACAGAAGGAGATCCAATAAGGTATTCACACACTCAATGTGATTGGGTATGTGGAAAAACCTAACTAAGGAGGATTCCCTCTGAGCCAAGAGTTGGCTATTGGCATGATACTACAAATGTTGCGAGAATCATACAATTCATGATGAACTATGACAACTTCTACAAGCGTTGACAAAGTTGTTGTACATGTTAAGGATAGTAGAGGCAAAGATGAAGAAAGACAAACCCTAATCTTTGATGTGATCAATGAAGGGTAAGTCTTAAAGGCAAGGGCAAGGGAAAAGCTAAGAAGGGTTCTGATGCTAGCCAGCAACCCAAGTTGTCTTCAGCCTCAAAGCACATGGGAGGGTGAATGAGGGAATTGCCCTCTATATCTGGAAGAAAAAAAAAAGAGGGGATAGAGATCTCCACCTAAGGTACCATGAAATGAACCGCTTCTGAGGTATATGATACCAAAATGAAGATCTGACATATATGATATATAAGATCTACAAAGAAGTGATGGCCTTTACAAAAGGACCAGGAAAGGAGTACCCATCAATGGAGAAAGTGTTGCTACCATAGATAGGAGTACATTTCAGTTTATTTCAGCCTAAAGGGAACGAAATAGAGTTGAGAACTGATGTTTCAATTTGCCAATAGAATCACTTTATTGTTGCTTCTTGTAGTGACAATATGGCTATCAATATAGTTGATGTTTCAAAGATATGATCTTTCTAGCAATGCCTTGTTTATCTTGTGGTACTCGGTATGCATAAGATAAAATGATACCTAAAAGTTATTGATAACTCAAACAATCTAATTAGCATAAATCATGAGAAATTCATTTCTAGTTTCCATATGATGGATAAGCTAGACTCTTTTGGTTAGAGAACCAGTAAGAGACATGAATCTCTTAGACATGATTAATCAATCTTCACTAGTGGTAGTGGGAGAATGATGATCCTATTAGGTATAATACATGTGATGTATTTACATACCTATTGGAGTTAATGCTAGTACTTCAAATGGTGTTTAGAGAAATACCAATATGAATATCTTGAAGTGTTCAAGAATATCATAGATGAAGTATGAATTTGGTAAAGTGTTAATTCTTGATGAGATCAATGAATGAAATACTTGAACTAAATGTTTGAGATCCTTATGAGTGATTATGATAGTGTATCATAGTGAACTCATGATTAAGGCATGGTGATGTCTAAATCAAAAGGAGTCATACTCTAAGGAGTTAGAGGATGATTATCAAATAACTAAATTATTCTTAATAAAGAATACCCCACACTAATAAAGGACATTAAGAATCACAAGGAGTTGTGAGTTCTTATATCCTTGATAGATGCACCTCGATTATCTATGTGATGAGTTGGTCATATGATGAGTCAACTATCTAGATAAATATGAGGAACCAGATTTTGAGTTGTGGTTTATGACCATTACATCCTAAATGATTTCTATTGAAACCAAAAGGTATGACCTTGATGGTAGCACCCATTGGGATAAAATCCATAAATGATAAGGAGTCTTAAGCGTTAAGACACATGGATGACATTTTGAGAAGGATGATGCTTGTTAATTGCAACTTAATGACTAAGAGATTTGGCATATGGATACTAAAACCGCATTCCTATGAGGAATAAAACAAGGATGTGTACATGACACAACCTATTAGGTTTATGAATCCATTAATGCAAATGAAGTCTATAAGTTACAATGGACTAATCAATATGATTGATTGAGTACAAGAAACTCAGAACTGTGATCTTTACTTTGATGATATAGTCAAAGGGTTTGACTGATATGTCAAAGATAAAGAGAGATTTGTGATTTAGTGGGAGCGTATTCACATTCCACATGTTGATGTGAAATGGAAATGTTCTAGAATGGAAATCCAAAGTGGAAATTATCTTTAAGGAAGATAGAGACGTTTCCTATATGATAGGAATAGAGATCTATAGAGATAGTTCTTGAAAAACCTCTTAACCTAAAAGGAGAAAGCATACATTGGCAATCTATACTGAAGGGTTCAGTGTGCATAGATTTAGTGGGAGAAAAACTTGTCCATGTTACATGGAGTTAGTATCCCAAGGCCAAGTGTCCAATTCTTATGAATAATGGGAACACTAAGAATAGATATGGATCTATTATGTATGCAATCATCCCATTATCTTGCATGTATGGACATAGCAAGGATAAAATGAATTCATCATGTGTAGGACATGACAATATGATATGCTCATCCTGATAACTTGTATGTGGGACATGACGAGTGGATGCCTGTCTAGTTCCAGTAAGGGTTACTGGAATACCATAAGTACTTGATAAGTACTAGTTCTATGGAAATAAGGAAGGGTTCACGGTAAAGGTTTACACTGATGCGAACTTCCGAAAAGGACAAGAAATTAATCGCAATAAATATATGGGATATATAAAAGTGAATGTTTGTTGATAAATGGAAATGTTCCAATAAAGTTGTTTAAAAGGAAATGTCGAGTATCCATGTGTTAGAGAACAACAGTGGATACTATATGGATCTGGAAGTTCATGAGATGAACTTATAATTATTCCGGTCATTGATGACAAGTTGGGTACTTGGTCATGCAATGTGGCTAAAGGTTAGCAAAGGAATACTAGATCACATATTACGACAACTCCATCTCATACGTGTGACATACAACGAAGAGAAGAGATACATGAAACTAATACCGACTTTGGCAAGGTGTTGCCATAACTCACTATGTTAGCACTAGAGCACAGTAACATGTGGGACATGTTTGAAGATCACTGAGAATATGATTCAAGGGTGATTGGCTCGTAGTGCAAGTGGAAGTCTATTGGTATGTATGCCCTAAGAGCCAATCATGGGATGATTGGTGGGATACATTAAGATTGATTTGATAAAGATCAAAGGCAAGCTTCCAATTCTTTCTAGTTCAGTCATATGAGATAATGATAGAACAAATTGAATGTCTAGAGAATGACAATACTCAATGACGTATGCTTTCAGGTTGAGGACCTGAACGATGAGATCATACAGATGCTAAGAGTTTGTACATTCTTATTATGTCCCTAGTTGGATGTCATTATGGAAGATAGATAGACAACAATGACACACAATACTAGATTATGGTGTTGGTTGATGACAGAATCTCATTAGTCATGATATAGATATATCAAACCAAACACATAGGTACTTGTTAGAGAACAAGTTTACCGGACAGACCCACTGTGGGTTTGACACATGGAACCATGACATGGTAGTCACAGTCAGTTCTCACAGTGATGGTGGTGAGTGTGATTCTTTGACCTGAAATCACTACACTCAACACATGTCGTTGGGTACACTTTGACATCATCAAACACAATCCTGAAACATGGGTTGTTATAAAGGTGATGATTGGGTGGCTTTGACACATGGGGCTTTTGAGGGGTGAGTGATAGATATGCGATTTGTCCCTCCTGAGGGAGTTTGATATCCATGGACACTTGATGAGTAGGATTGAGATAGGCGTGCACACGCATGTGTGAATTGGTATGTGATATTGATGTCATACATATCTCCTCCAATCTGCTTTGAGATCAAGAAAGTGAATGAGTGTTGAAAGGATGACTGTTCCATGCCTTGAGTTCATTCGGGATATCAGTGACAAATGAATTATACATTCACTGTAACACCATTCACGAATTGTAGGATTGAAAGTTGTTCTCGAACTTTCTATTTCACTTGGGTAGCACTGATGTGTGACTAGGCACCGCTCTTTACTTGTGAAGTCATAAGTGTTATGGACTTTCACTACCAACGTGAAATGGACCTGTAGGGTCACACACATAGGATTTAACCTGGAAGAGGAGTTTATCCACAAACGATGTTTAGATTGATTACTAAAGGAGTTTAGTAGTTCAATTAAACACTCAATCAATTGATAGCTCAATAACATAGTGTTCAAGGTATTGGACCGATTTATTAGAGTATCATATTGATTGAAACTGTGATTGACTGATTTTGCACAGTCTGCTACTCCAACTGATCAGCTCATGAGATGAACCAATCGGCTTAGGTTGTTGAACCGATTGGCTCATGGGATGAACCGATCGGCTCAAGACAGGATGAACCGACCGGTTCAAGAGTTGAACCAATCGGCTCAACTGGTCCAACCGAGATCGTTTGGAAAGTGAGAATACTATTTTGCAAATACAATCTATTTCACTTGTACAAATTCGATTTTGACAAGGATTAATGTTTGATTAATCAGAGACAAATTTGAAAGTCAATTTGAGTTGGACCAGGACCACGAACCGATCGGATCATGTGATGAACCGATCGGCTCAGGTGTCCCAAACAACCGATTCAGATTGAAATGATCGGTTGAGGTCACCAAACAATCATTTCAGGTGTGAAACGATCAGTTCAGCTGGCACAAGTTGCTTGTTTTGTGGAAAATATCGAACCCTTCTACTCCTACTTTAATCCCGCATTGCCCGTGATAGAGAACCATATCCCATGACCCTCCTATATATATAGGGGTAGTGGGGGCTTCTCTAGTGAACAACTCAATGCACCAGTTGCTCTACAAAGTTGTTGTTCTCTCTGGTTTTGGTAACCGAGAGAGAGCCCGAGCAAGTGATACCCGATAAGGGAGGCACAACAAGGGAAAGACAATTGCAAAAAGCGACTGGTGGCAGGAGAGTGTGTCGGTGATTAGTACGCTAATAGGATGGTGCGACTCCTTTCGATTCCTTGTGGGACAAGGAGATCGAAGTTCCAGGTGGTCAGTGTGGACTACTACAGAGGTAGGAGACTTCTGCCGCTCGGAGGACAACTGTCAATCCCGACAGTCCTGGTGAGACCAGGAGGTGCCAGTCCTGATGCGACCAGGAGCTTCACAGACACCGTCCAAGACCGAAGGTGAAGACCACACAAGGTGCGAGGTAAAGTCACCGAGCAAGCCTCGGGACAAGGTACGCCCCTACAAACCATCCTTCCTATTGTATAAACGTTGACACGATTCCTTTTTCTGGGTTTGGGAGAAGAATTTTTTTGTTTCCGCTGCCTTCTCTGTCTCCCCTAAAACCCAACAAACTAATCGTCTCAGGTGTCCCAAACGATCAATTCAGGTGTGAACCGATCGGTTGAGGTCACCAAACGACCGTTTCAGGGTTGAAATGATCGGTTTAGCTGGCGCAGTTGGTCGTTTTGTGGAAAATCTTGAACCCTTCTACTCCTGATTTAATCCCGCATTGCCCAAGGTAGAGAACCTTGTCCCATGACCCTCCTATATATATAGGGGTATTGGGGTCTTCTCAAAGTACAACTCAGAATACTATTTGCTCTGCAAAGTTGTCATTCTCTCTGGTTTTGGTAACCGAGAGAGCCCGAGCAACTACTACCCGACAAGGGAGGCACAACAAGGGAAAGACAACTGTAGAAAGGCAATTGGTTGCAGAAGAATGTGTCAGTGACTAGTACACTGACAGGAGGGTGTGACTCCTTCTGATTCCTTGTGGGACAAGGAGATCGGAGTTCCATGCAGTTTGTGTGGACGACTGCAGAGGCGGGAGACTTCTGCCGCTCGGAGGACAGCTGTCAATCCCGACAGTCCCGGTGAGACCAGGAGCTGCACAGACACCATCCAAGACTGGAGGTGAAGACCGTGCAAGTTGTGAGGTAACATCACCGAGCAAGCCTCGAGACAAGGTACACCTCCTCAAACCATCCTTCCTATTGTATAGACGTTGACGTGATTCCTTTATTCTGGGTTTGTGAGAAGAATTTTTTTGTTTCTACTGCCTTCTCTGTCTCCCCTATAACCCTACAGTAGTATCAGAGCCATGTCAACTGCTCTATACTTTAGGATTATCGATGTGATCGATTTTGGTTTGTCGCCTTTATTTATTGCATACAATGCGAATAAATTTGGATTTATGCATGTCCAATCCTAAACCACAAATCCCAATGTACATATATGATATGTAATATGAATGCACTCGATACACGTCACCCTTAAATGAGTTTTGTGGTGGATGTACAACATGGTTATGGCCAATAAACCCTATGTATGTGTGCTTGGTTGAATATGGTTGCTTACATCTCGGTCTGCGCACCGATTCCCTATCTCCTATTCCTGATGTAACTCGAGATAACTCAAGATTTCTTTCCTACCTTTTCTCCCCCGAATGTAACTCGGGGTTTCCTTTTACAAATGTAAAATATGATAGATTTTTATTTCCTATTATGTAAAAGAACAACAGACTTTTGACGACCGGTTCGAGGAGTAAAACAAGCGGGTGGCAACCTGAGGAGATGCACGACGACCAGTGAACCGATCGGCTAGAGGCACCAGTCGATCGGCTGGTGGCACCCAACTGACCAGCCTGATGGCGAGCTGATCGATCATGGAGATGAGTTGATCAAACCCAGAAAGGCAAAGCACATAGTTCATCTTGTACAGGTTGCATGTGATGTGGACCTAAATGATCGTGATTCCTCTTGGCTCGAGGAATCAAATTAGGATGGCCATAATCATTGCTTTTATCATTTCACATGTTTTCTGTGGGATATAGCATGTATATGATACTTACTATATTGTGGTGATTGGATATGTATATGCACCTATAAAAAACCAAACCTGGTGCGTCCCCGCTAGTGGTGCTTGCAACAAGTCCAATCCATGAGGTCGGAGCGCACATGATATGGGATTGTGCTTTCAAAATTTATATGGTCCCACACTAACTACCTACGTCTACTAAGACACTACGCCCGCAAGCGCACGGGGTCGTGTCGTAGTATAGGTGAGGCGGCAAGTACGGGGTCGAACCTCGGAGATAGAGGGGGCGCTAGAGTTATATGGCGTGAGCTACATTCCTATTGCGGAGAGTAAAGTTTTTAGGGTTTTAAGGTTGATCGTTGGTTGATTAAACTAAGAGGGCGAGTAAGAAATGCGAAAAGGAAACTAAATTATGAAAGAACAAGCAAATAAGCAAACTAAGTTATCAAAATAACTAAGCAGGAACAAGAAGGGTTACACTACCCTAGCAAGCCAAGAAGCAAGAACGAACTAAACTAACCACTACTAAGAGCAAAAACCTAAGTTAACACTGAAGAGTAAAACTAAGAAATTGACTAAGTTAAACTAAAGCAATTGAACTAAGCTAGCATTAACAAGCAGACTAAGCAATTATGGTTTAAGCAAGGTGATTAAGATGGGTGGGCTGTTTGGGGAATGTCACTTTGATTTTAGTTGGGGGAGTTCATTAAACATGCATGGTGCTCAAATCATATCTAGATTACCAAACAAAACGACAAGGGCAATGCCATTAGAACATACCCTATACTACTAGTAGAAGACTAGGGTTAGGTGTAGTTCTAGTGAGATTGGCCAAATCTAGGTTTCTAGGGTAAGTGATAGTGGACAATTGAGGGTTGAGGGTAGAGATGGGAGTGGAGATGAAGGGGTTTAACCTCATGCCACTAGCCACTCTAGCCTTTAGAAGGCCCTATGCAATTGCATCACTCTCACTTGCACTAGCCACTTAAATCTCACACTCATTTGTAGGAGGAGGGTGTGTATGTAGGAACAAAGGAGACTAGCTAGGGACCCGCTAATTGGACCTAGGAGCCATTCCTAAGATTGCCACATACACCCCAATTCCTCCTAGAAATGAAGTGTCATCAAAAACCTCAAAACAAGCAATTCATACAAGAAGTACAAACCACATGCAATAAGATAAGAAAAGAGATGGAAGAAAGAAGTAATCATCATAAATATGAATTGAGTTCATTACAAGAATTTATCCCCCAACATGGTATCAAAGTAACATTTTAATCCCAAACAACCCACCACAAGGGGGCTTAGCTATACATGATCATGAAAACAGGAAAAGAAAGGGGTAGAAGAAGGGAAAACGCCATGAAGCTCGATGTAGTGGCCTCCTTCTTCACCTCCAAGCAGCCGTGGATGACCTCCCTCCTCCAAATGTGCAGGGGTGCATGAAAATGGTGGAATGGATGGATAGAAACCTAGAGAAACTAGGTTTCTATGGTGGAAATGAGTGGAAAATGGATGGAAATGGGGTAGATTGCAAGGAAATGGGTGGATTGGAGCAAAGGATGCAAGGGCAGCAGCTAGGGTCGGCTAGGAGTGCTCTCTGCTTAGCCCTAGAAGCAACTAGTGCTTATATATGAGCTAGGGTTAAGTGGGGGTAGAATGGGAAAATCAGTGAAAATTTGTTAGGTTTTGGGGTGGTAGCACGGCCGTGCTGGGCAGCACGGCCGTGGTGGGTAGAAGTGGGCACGGCCGTGGTGAAGGAGAACAGCCGTGTTGGGTAAATGTTAAATCAACAGGTTGATGGGTGAAAACGAAGGTTGGTGGCACAACCGTGCTGGGCAGCATGGCCGTGTTGGGTACTAGGTAGAACGGTCGTGCTGGGTAGCACGGCCGTGGTGGCAGAGTTGGGAGGAGGTCGTTCTGAGCAGCATGCCCGTTCCATCTTCATCCAACACGGCCGTGCTGGGCAACACGGCCGTGGTGGCTGACATGCTTGAACTTCAATGATTTGTCGATCAACCTGTAAATTTGCTCAATTTCCAGCACGACCGTTCCATGGCACCACGGCCGTGCTGGGGTCTTTTAATGCTAGCATGGATTTAAACTTCATAATTCTTGGATGTCTTTGCTTGGAGACGATTTTTGGCCACTGGAGGTAGGTTGAGGGAGACTTTGGGGCCTTCTTTGGGTCCCTCCATGAGTGGGGAAACCCTAGGATTCCTTCTTTCTCTCTCTTCCATCTAGGCATGGTCCAAGTACCTGAAATACAGTGCAAAGAACATCCATAAGCATATTTGCAATGATAACCAAATTGGGGAGAATAACATGTAATTCTAACATGTTTAGATGCAACTTAAGTACAAAATGGCACAGGATGGAGCCCTAAGATAGGGCTGCATCAAAACCCCTCATTAAATATTAAAGTTTTAGATGCCTTCCAAATGCGACAGATGTGAAAAGCTTGATCGGCTAAGTGTGGGCACGCCCTAGCGTGGTACACCGTCTATCTCGTGGAAGCGTGAAGGATGGATATGTGGGTTTGTCCTAGCAGGGTGCATATTCATCGTGTTGGCTTTGGGTCGGACTTAACTAGGTGACCTAGATAGGATCTAGCACCTTGACGCATGGAGGTGATCATGGCAAGGAGTTGCGCATGACATCTTTCAAGAGTTGCATATGATGCAATTGGCAAAAGTTGTCTACCTGGAAGATCTGAGTTGTGGGTGACAGCCCTAGCTGGTCCAGGACTCAGAGGATTTCAGGATCTTGACCCACTAGAAGATTGTACGCTGCAATCTTCCGAATTGATGGAGAGGGCTGTCAATTTGAATCAAAATAGTGGGAGTGGTAATTAATTAAAGGCCTAATTAACTACTGTCAAATTTTATTCAAATCAAATCAAAAGGAGTTTTGATAAATGCAATTTTCTCTTGTAGAATGGCAAAAGAATCATCTTTTAAAATGGGCAAATTAATTGAGAATAAATTCTATAACTGGTTGGGGATTGTGAGAAGTGTTCTGCACAATCCAGAAATATCGGTAGCCTTCGAATCCACTCTATGTATGCTTAAGAAGAAGGGTAGTTCATTGATGGAGATCAATGGAACAAACTCCCAGGACAAAGGTGAAGGAGAGAAGGGTTCTCTCGCCAAACCAATGTCAGAATCTTCTGCGCTCAAAACATGGAGAGGATGACAGGAACAATGGAAGAAGAAGCGAGAGATAGAGATCTCTACTTCTGGTGTATACATGATAGAGATTAACTTTACTACTTCTTTGTCATGGGTACTTGATACCAGATGTGGATCTCACATTTGTTCAAATTTGAAGGATCTTAAGAGAAGTAGGCCTTTGGGGAAAGGCGATGTTGAACTATGTGTTTCTAATGGGACATGAGTTGCCACCAGTGCCGTAGGAACCTTGGAGTTAACTCTACCTAGTGGGCTAATAATAGAGTTGAAGAACTGCTATTATGTACCTACCATAAATATGAATATCATTTCCGTCTCTTGTTTGTACAATGATGGCTTTGAATTTCTTATTAAGAATGGAAAGTGTTCTATTTCAAAAGATGGGATCTTTTATGGCAGTGCCCCAATGTCTTATGGTCTATACTTGATAGATCTAGAGATAAGTGTATACAACATAAACACCAAAAGGCAAAAACTCAACAACTCAAACAAAACGTATCTTTGGCATTGTCGTCTAGGGCACATAAATGAGAAACACATATCTAGACTCCACAAAGATGGTTATGTAGACTCTTTTGATTATGAATCAATAGAGACGTGTGAATCTTGTTTGTTGGGCAAGATGACAAAGACTCCCTTTTCAGGTAAAGGTGAGAGTGCTAGTGATCTATTAGGACTCATACATACTGATGTATGTGGGCCTTTTAGAACTAATGCCATAAATGGGTGTCAGTACTTCATTACCTTCACTGATGACTTCAGTAGGTATGGCTATGTGTACCTGATGAAACATAAGTCAAAAACCCTTGAAAGGTTCAAGGATTTCATGAATGAAGTACATAACCAACTTGGTAAAAGTATTAAAGCACTTCGATCCGATCGAGGTGGAGAATACTTAAGCCAGGAGTTTGAGGACCTTCTGCGAGCATGTGGTATTGTATCACAATGGACTCCGCCTGGAACACCACAGCATAACGGTGTGTCTGAAAGAAGGAATCACACTTTACTGGATATGGTGTGATCAATGATGAGTTTTGTTGATCTTCCGATCTCCTTTTGGGGTCATGCTCTTGAAACCACCGCGTTTACACTTAACCGAGTACCATCTAAATCGGTTCAAAAGACACCATATGAGATATGGCACGGGAAGCGTCCCGATTTGTCTTTTATTAAGATTTGGGGTTGTGAGGCTTACGTCAGGAAAATGTTTCCTGATAAGCTTGGACCCAAGTTCGATAAATGTTATTTTGTTGGATACCCCAAGGAAATGAGGGGATACTATTTATACCACCCTACTGACAACAAAGTGTTTGTTGCTAGGACAATTGTGTTCCTAGAAAAAGAATTTATTTCCAGAGGAAATAATGGGAGGAAAATAGATCTTGAAGAGGTTCAATCCCAACAAGAAAATATTGAACCAATAGATGTACAAGAGGAACATAGAGATTCACAAGGTGTTGTGGAATCTCAGTCTCCTCAAGTAACACAAGGACCTCATAGATCTAGTAGGACACACTTGAACATGAGAGGTTTGGATACCTTGTGACTCAGGAAGGTAGTGTGTTTATCATAGATGATGATCCAACTACCTATCTAGAGGCTATGGAAGGACCAAATTCTGAGAAATGGCTTGAGGCCATGAAATCCGAGATGGAATCCATGTACTCCAAAAAAGTATGGACTTTGGTGGAACCACCTGAAGGGGTAAAACCCATAGGGTACAAGTAGGTCTTCAAGAAGAAGACCGACATGGATGGCAATGTGCAAACTTATAAAGGCAGATTGGTTGCAAAGGGTTTCTGACAAGTTCAAGGTGTTGACTATGATGAAACTTTTTCTCCAGTTGCCATGATTAACTCAATTAGGATTATGCTTGCTATTGCGGCTTACTATGACTATGAGATTTGGCAAATGGATGTTGAAACCGCATTCCTTAATGGGAATAGAAATGAGGATGTGTACATGACACAACCTGAAGGTTTTTTAGATCCAAAGAATGTCAATAAAGTTTGTAAGCTGCAAAGGTCAATCTATGGATTGAAGCAAGCATCTCGGAGTTGGAATCTTCAATTTGATGAGGAAGTCAAAGTGTTTGGATTTATTCAAAATGAAGATGAACCTTGTGTGTACAAGAAGGTTAGTGGGAGCATGACCACATTCCTCATATTGTATGTGGATGACATACTATTGATGGGGAATGATGTCTCAACCTTAGAGAAGGTAAAGACTAGGCTTGGGACTACTTTCTCAATGAAGGACTTAGGAGAAGCATCCTACATTCTAGGTATTAAGATCTATAGAGATAGATCTAAAAGGCTTTTCAGACTAAGTCAAAGCACGTACATTGACAAAGTGCTGAAGCAGTTCAACATGGAGAACTCAAAGAGAGGCAACATCCCCATGCTACATGGAGTCACCATCTCTAGAGCTCAATGTCCCCAATCTTGTGAAGAGAGGGAGCGTATGAGTGGGATCCCATATGCATCAGCCATCAGATCCATCATGTACGCTATGTTGTGCACCCGCCCAGATGTCTCGTGTGCCATCAACATGACAAGCAGGTATCAGTCAGATCCCAGGGATGCTCACTGCACAGTCGTAAAGAACATCCTCAAGTACTTGCGAAGGACTAAGGATCAATTTCTTGTATACGGCGGCGAGGAAGAACTGGTTGTAAAGGGTTACACTAATGCAAGCTTCCAAACCGATAAAGATGATTACAAATCACAATCAGGATTTGTATTTTGCCTAAACAATGGAGCTATGAGTTGGAAGAGTTCCAAGCAAGAAACAACTGTCGATTCTACTACAAAGGCTGAGTATATTGCTACTTCACATGCAGCAAAGGAGGCTATGTAGACCAAGAAGTTCATCATTGAACTTGGTGTAGTTCCTAGTAGTTGTGATGCAATTGAGCTTTATTGTGACAATAATGGAGCTATTGCTCAAGCTAAGGATCCCAGATCACATCAACGGTCCAAGCACATACTGCGGTGCTTCCATCTCATACGAGAGATCGTACAACGAGGAGATGTGAAAATTTGTAAAGTACCAACTGACGACAACATAGCTGATCCACTGACTAAGACCCTTTCTCAGCAGAAGCATGATGGTCATGCCAGGTCACAAGGACTGAGGTTCCTAGGTGACTGGATCTAAGTACAAGTGGGAGTCTGTTGGTATGTATGCCCATAGAGCAAATCATGTGATGATTGTAATGGGATACTTTGTAAATGATTTGAATAATAATAAAGGCAATTTCCGATCTATATGTTTTAACTATTTCTGAGATGACAGTGTAACATGATAGATGTCTAAAGAATTGTTTACTCGATGACGTATGCTTTTAGGTTCAGGACCTAAATGATGAGATCATGCGGATGTTAAGAGTATACATTCTTGTTTAGTCCCTAGTCGGTTGTTATTGTGGAAATAACCATAGACATCAATAACACTAAAGACTAGGTTGTGTGTTGGTTGATGACAGAATCTCATTAGTCATGATATAGTGATATCAAACCAAGCAAATAGGTATTTGTTAGAGAACAAGTGTACCAGACAGACCCACCGTGAGAGTGACACATGGAACCATGATTTGGTAGTCACAGTCATCTCTCATAGTGATGGCGGTGAATGTGATTTTTCGACCTGAAATCATTACACTCAACACATGTCATTGGGTACACTTTGACATCATCAAACGCAGTCCTGAAACATGGGTTGTTATAAAGGTGATGATTGGGTCACTTTGACACATGGGGATTTTGAGGGGTGAGTGATAGATATGGGATTTGTCCCTCCTAAGGGAGTTTAATGTCCATGGCCACTTGATGAGTAGGATTGAGAAAGGCATGCACATGCATGTGTGAATCAATATGTGATATTGATGTCACACACATCTCACCCAGTCTGCTCTGAGATCAAGGAAATGGATGAACGTTGAAAGGATGACTGTACCATGCCTTGAGTTCATTCACGACATTAGTGATAAAGGAATTATACATTCACTGTAACACCATTCACAGATTGTAGATTGAAAGTTGTTCTCCAACTTTCTGTTTCACTTGGGTTGCACTGATGTGTGACTAGGCACCACTCGTTGCTTGTGAAGTCATAAGGATTATGGACTTTCACTGCCAACATGAAATGGACCTGCAGGGTCACACACATAGGATTTAGCCTGGAAGAGGAGTTTATCCACAAATGATGTTTATATTGATTACTAAAGGAGTTTAGTAGTTCAAATAAACACTAAATCAATTGATAGCTCAATATCATAGCGTTCAAGGTGTTGAACCAATTGATTAGAGTATCAGATTGATTAAAACTGCAATTGACTGATTTTGCAAAAGTCTGCACCCCAACCGATCGGCTCATGTGATGAACTGATCGGATCAGGTTGGTGAACCGATCGACTCAGTTGGTGAGTCAATCGACTCATGTGTCATGAAACGATTGGCTCAATTGTTGAACCGGTCGATTCGTGGACCAACCGAGATCATTTTGCAAATACAATTTGTTTCACTTGTACAAATTTGATCTGGACAAGGACTAATATTTGATTAGTTAGAAACAAACTTGGAAAGTCAATTCGAGTTGGAATAGGACCACGAAAGAATCAGCTCAGAAGTGAATCGATCGGCTCAGGTGTCCCAAAGGATCGGTTCAGGTGTGAACCAATCGGTTGAGGTCACTAAATGACCGTTTCAGGGTTGAAACGATCGGTTCAACTGGTGCAGTTGGTTGTTTTGTGGAAAATCTTGAACCCTTCTACTCCTGCTTTAATCTCACATAGCCCGGGGTAGAGAACCCTGTCCCATGACCCTCATATATATATAGGGGTATTGGGGGCTTCTCAAAGTACAACTCAAAACACCAGTTGCTCTGCAAAGTTGTCGTTCTCTCTAGTTTTGGTAACCGAGAGAGCCCGAGCAAGTGCTACCCAATAAGGGAGGCACAGTAAGGGAAAGACAACTGCAGAAAGGCAAGTGGTTGCAGGAGAGTGTGTCGGTGACTAGTATGCTGACATGAGGGTGTGACTCCTTTCGATTCCTTATGGGACAAGGAGATCGGAGTTCCAGGCAGTCTGTGTGGACGATTGTAGAGGCAGGAGACTTCTGCCGCTCGGAGGACATCTGTCAATCCCGACAGTCCCAGTGAGACCAGGAGCTGCACAGACACCGTCCAAGACCGAAGGTGAAGACCGCGCAAGCTGTGAGGTAACGTCGTCGAGCAAGCCTCGGGACAAGGTACACCTCCTAAAACCATCCTTCCTATTGTATAGACGTTGACGCGATTCCTTTATTCTTGGTTTGGGAGAAGAATTTTTTTGTTTCCACTGCCTTCTCTGTCTCCCCTATAACCCTATAGGGAGAATGTTTCTTACTTGTGCTCCCGTTCTTTGTTGCACTGGTTCCTGGTGTGTCGGCTCCTGCGCCTGCCCCCCCCCCCCCCACGTTATCGTCGTGGCTGGAGGGGCTGGCTAACGAGCACGCTGAGCTGGCAGGGCATTTTGTCCTCTTCTTCTCTCACTGGGCCTCGAGTTCTGCGCGCTTCTGGTCGAGCTTTCGGTGGTCTTAACGTATGCCTTGGTGCTCTTCTTTAAGGGCGGCCATTGCTTCTTGGCGCATTTGCTCGTTGTCTGCGGTATGGCCTGCCCTTCTTTTCGTAGGATCGTCATCTCCTCCTGCATTTTTATCAGCATCCCCAGCATCCTCCATTGATTGCTAAAAACTTCTTGGAAGAAGTCTGGGAGTACTGATGTCCTATCATCCAGGTCTTTTACATGCGCTGTTATAGATGACAAATAAGTAGAGATTTTATCATTAATAGTGTTGGTTGGATGCATGTGTTCCCACATGGCATCAAACCTTGTATCTAAAGCACCCCTGAATGAGGGTGCTTGTCGTTGTTGCTGATGCAGCTACTGCTCCGCGCGTGCTGTCGACGAACTTAGCACGGCTGACTACTTCGGTGATGGCGTTGGGGGCATCTCCCTTGATTTCTCTATTGCCGCCTCTGGTATGGCCTGGGAGCCTTGTCTTTCTACCCCCGCGTCCGGTGTGTTGGTGGGTCATGAGGTCTCTTCTTTAGGCTCTGGCTCTGCATCCGGTATGGCTCGAGAGCCTTATCCTTCTAGCTCTGCCTCCAACATGCTCGTGGGCTGTGGGACCTCTTCTGTAGCTTTGTTCTTCTCCGCCTCTCCCTCCACTATAATTGTTTCCTCTTGTAGCCTTGGAGAGGCGGGGTCCACAACTCTTGCATCTACCTATTGTTCTACGACCTTCTCTTTCTCAGCTGGCTTGATGGTGGTGTCTAGTTTCTTCTTCTCCACCGCCAGTTTCTTCCTCAGCTCCTGGTTCTTCTTTATTTTTATTGTTGGGACACTGCTTTCCCCTGTTGCGGGTGCTGGTTCTATCGGTGTGCTGGCGTGCAGTGTCCTGGAGCTCATTTTTTCGACATCATTGAGAGTCGGCTGCAACTTATGGGCGTCATAAAATGCCATCTCAGGGAGGGGGAGTGGCTTCTTTAATCCTATATGCTTGAAGAATGCTTTCTCCCCCTTTAGTTCCAGGATTCCCATGCTGGCGAGGAACTATATGTCTATGCTCTGTTGTCCCTCCATTTATTCATATCTTTGAACTTCTCCTTCTTCTAGCAGGTAATCGGCGATCATTGTTATTTGACCGCCCCTACAGAAGGCATATTTTTGCTTTACTTCACCGCCTACTGCCGCCGATAGCCTTCTGAGTAGGATTCTTTCTATATTAGTCGGTCGCTTGTTGATCATGGACCATATAAGGAAGAGATCCCCTTTGCTGATTGTTCCTATCTCCAATCTGGCATCTATAGTGAAGGCGGTGATCTTCTGTATTATTTTAATGAAGTAGGAGGTGATCTGGGAGGATTTGGAATTCTTAGGGTTGTGCTTTTCCTCCCTAGTTAACTCTTCCCACATCTTGTTGTTGTCGTATGCAGCAATCTCTCTTTCTCCTAGAGTAGCTGAATATGCCTTAACTTCTTCTTCCATTATAGTGAATATCATGTTCAGGTCTGCCTCTGTCACCGTGTGGGTTTCGCCCCCTAGCCATACCTAGAGCATGATGTCTCCACCTCCCGCTGCTCGTGCCTCGCTATCAGAGGCGATCTTCGTCAGGGAAGACAAGAATTCTAAGGTCAACCTCCTGTAGGACCTTACTTCGGGCGTGCAGATGGTGCGTAAATTAGCGCCCTCCAAGAACTTCACCGTCCTGTCATAAATCCCCAGCTTCTTGAAGTCCTCCACATTGAAGTAACGTGTCGGACTGCATTCCTTGTTTGCAGACATCCAGTCGTAAGAAGACTGGTGCACTTTGTCTCGGGGCACGAATGGTGGCTCCCCTTTCTATGCAGAGGTTTCTTCCACGACCTCTCCTACCCTTGCCTTCTTGCTGGGCCTGAGTTCCTTGCGCAGCTTTCTGCTTTTTTCCGTGCACTGGGCTCCCCGACTCTTTTGGTCGGTATTCAGAGGTCTCTGTCTCCTCTGTTTGTTCAGTTGCTTCTGGGGACTCTTCTTATGGTACCCCTACCAGAATCCTCTGATACTGCTCTAATCTTAGTTGTATCTCCAGGTGTTTGGGCACTAGTAAAGAGGTGTTTTTCTTCAACTGGTCTGTCAAGCCCTTCACTATCATTTCTACCTCCTTCAGGGAAGTAGCCTTCTTGAAAAGGGGGTCACTGGTTGCTGGAGAAGACATTCTACGAAATGTAAAACACTTAAAGGAGTTTAGGTCATAGTATTGTTCACCGAAGATTGCCTCTATAATTCTGGGCATGATTATCATCAGATTATAGGTTATCATCCTTAACTAAAAACTTAGGGTTCAAATTTTATTAAGTGGACAATAAGAACCACAATCACGGTTTTTAATCGTGGTCACGGTTATTGTCACCTCAGAGCAAGACACAGTCGCAACCTTTTTGAAAAGATTGCGGTCGCGATTTCCTGAAGAAAGACCGCGGTCGTGATTATTTCCGCAGTCGCGATAGTAATCGCGATCGCGATAGTAATCGCGATCGCGATAGTAATTGCGATCGTGGTGTCTCTTCAGGAAAACCTAGACTAGTAAGATCTTAGGGGTAGGGCAACCACCGTTGTCGTGGTTCTAAGGTTTTCCGAATCGCGTCGGTTAAGATTACCACGATAGCGGTTTGTCTTCTCCATTTGATCAGTTTTTAGGCCATTTTTTCTTCATCCTCGCAAGCGTCCATTATTCCATTTTTAGGGTTTTTAGGTTTTATTTTTTAGGAAAAGATACAGAACCAAGCATTCTGAGACAAAGCAATCGGTGGGGCGATCACCTTCGGCTAAACTACGGGAGCGGATTGTCGTAGCGATGATGGAAATGATCAAGATGAAGGAAAAGGCTCGTCGACGGGAAGCATAGAGGAAACGAGCAGTTACCTTATCGATGGGTGTGGCAGCGATGGTGACGACGATCGCGGACGGCAAATGACGGACCAGTGATGGGAGGCTGCGGGTCTTGAATAGGCACAAAGGTTTTAGGGTTTAGATGATAGCAACGAGAGCGTAAAGAATCTAAAGTTCAGATTCTTAAAGGTATTTATAGGTGTCCGGATCGCGACCCAACTAACTGAGTGAAAATATCATGGTCGCAGCTTTTACCGTGGTCGTAGTTCTGCTAGAAGGAGTGCGGTCGCGGTTTTTGCCGCGGTCGCAATTTTTCCTTGAAGAAACCACAGTCGTGGATCTTTCGGTCAAAGAGGGTGATCGCGATCGCGATTATCCAAATCAGAAGGGAAGACTGCGGTCGCGGGTTCACTTGAGAAAATGCAAAGCAGCAGTCACGATTATAGTCATGATCACAATTAAACAAGAGTCGGTTTTCTTTGGAGATTAAAACTTAAACTAATTAAATTCAAAATGAAAATGAAATTGCCCGAAAAAGGAAGAAAAACTTAAGCTAAAGGAAAGAAGGTAAGAGAAAACAAAGATAAAGGGAAGAAAGAGATGAAAACTTGGGTTGCCTCCCAAGAAGCGCTTGCTTTAAAGTCTCTTGGCTAGACTGCATACATTTTTTACTCCTTGGGTCCTTCAGTTGGATGAGGCAACTCTTGATTCTTCTTCTAATTGGGCTGGGCTGGTTCATCCAGACTGATCTCTGATCTTCTTACAAAGGCTTCATCCTCGTAGAATCTTTTTACCCTGTGGCCATTGACTTTGAAGATCCCGGTCTTCTCTCCTTGAATCTCCATCATTCCTGATGGATAAATTTTTACCACAGAGAATGTCCTGAACATCACGTTCTGAGCTTCCCAGGGAAAAGACGAATGTTGGAGTTGAAGAGAAGCACCTTGTCTTCTTCATGGACATCCTTGTTTTTAGGTGGGTATCATTCCACACCTTTGTCCTTTGTTTGTAGATTCTTCCATTTTTGTTACGACCCCACCTCCCGATAACCCCCAATTAAGGGAGACTAAGAGGTTGAGCTGCACCCATTAATCCTGGATCAAAGGTTCGACATATAACCATAAACAATTATTAAATTCTAACAGACTATACTGAAAATGGTAATAAAATTTTCCTTTACATACCTTTTGAAAACTTGGATCTCGAAACTTCTATCCACACCGATACTAATCTATCTAATCCTCCTTTGTACTTTAATTCTCTTTCAGTATCACATGTGCCACTTTACTGTTTGTTCTTTTCATTGTACCTAAAACGCCGACAAACAAAACGTCGGTCAGCCGAAGCTGGTATGTGGGGAAAAAGCAGATAATCATGCAACTATGATAACCATGTAATCATTCAATTAATCATTTAACAACCAATATTACGTTTTAAGCCAAATTACTCAATCCATACCTATCCACAACTCTGTGTTGTCCCTGTAAGGACTTATATGGTACCTCTATAAAGGTGACTTGATGGACCTACCCTCTAGGCAGCCAAAGTCTTTCATGACCTGATGGACCTAACCTCTAGGTAGCCATGTGCTAGGTCAGCCATTACGACACAGAGGGGGATTAATGATTGATCTAGAAGGCATATACATTATGTGATAGTCATAGTCACTTTATAATTGCAAGAAATAAATAAACATTCAACAGTTTAGTTGCATTCAATGCGATTAAACATCTGGGAATCCATCGGGAAACTAAACGGTTATTCATAATCGTAACCACATACCTGATCCATAGTAACTTGATGGCCATGCATTAACATTCAACACAATTAATCAAGCAATCAACAATATCCTGAAAATAATGCATAACATTCAAGTGTCATTGTTTTATTCAAACATCCATAAGATCAACTTGGATTCCACCTTATAATTTCTAGACCAACCTTAGGGTTTTATTAGGTTTTTAGCCTTCATTATGCATTTATCACATTTAATGCTCTTTTAGTTCACAAACCCTAATTTCTGCATCATAGGCACAATTGAATGTCAAATAAGTCTAATATGTTTCCTTTACACTAAAACTATTATCTTTATCCTTTTTGGTCATATCCAAAACATTAAGGCTAATTATCATCTTCGGTTTCTTTCAAATTGACAATTCATATTTCATTATAGTTCAACTCACATATATGAACCTTATTTATTACTATTTCCACCTACACTAGGAAACACTAATTATCCAAATAATTCACATTAAAGATCTTTGATACTCAATTTATCTTCAAATCATCATATTTCTATTTTATTCTTTGATTTGTACAATTAAAACCATTAGAATTCATATCAACATAAATTAGGGTTTCTAATCCCATTAAGGCATATTCATGTACATAGAACCCTAAATTAAACCAAATATATAAAAAGATCATCTTTTTAAATCCTATTTTCACTTTTATTAACAACATGTTAATATCAGCTTGAATTATCCATCTATCATCAAATCTAAGGGTTTTTCCTTAATTGAATCATTAAAGATGATAACTTTATGCCCTTTTCAAAAACATGCATAAATAAGCACATAAACTCTAAATTAATCATCTTTGTATTCAAAACAGATGGAAACTTCATATTATTATTTAACAGGTTGTTAATCCTCAATTTAACCTATTAAGTTTTCATGAATCATCGTTTATATGCATATAGGGTTTCTAATTACTTTTCAATACACTTTTCTAGCCAATTAAAGAACTTTTTCCAAACTAGATAGAACTAGATTCTCAAAGTATTTTTATCATGTTCCTCGTATTTTTCTACACAACTTTCATATATAAAGTTTTTCCATTAGACATTTCTAGCAATTTCTATCAATTTTGCAAGGAAAAGCAAATTCTTTGGATTATTCGATTAGAGAGGGATTTTATCGAATTTCTGTGATCGTTTGATCGGTGCGCCCATGGTCCGTATCTCAATCTAATGCTCCACGTTGCTGGTCTCCACTAACTTGGTGGCGCGCGAGGTCTTTAGCTGTTGTTCGTCGGATGCTGCTGAGTCCATGATGGACTTTGATCCGACGCTCCTCGCCAACCTGCTCCACTCAACAATCCAACTAAACGCGTTGTGGCTGTGATCGTTGGATTCCCTTACGGGTTCATCGTGGATCCCGATCCTAGGGTTCTCGCTCGTTGTCCTCCTTTCTGATCCCAACTTAACCTCATGGCGGTGCCGCTACAGGTCCTCTCCGGAGCTGGTTTGAAATAGTGAAAAGGATGACGCGAGCCCTCATGGAGTGGCCGCTCGAGACTGCTAGGTCGTGGGAACCTTTACGAGGGTCCTTATATAGGACTAGGGGGCTACCCTAGGGTTTTCTCAACCCCGCTGACAACTGCTATCTAGCCCAATTGGGCGTTTTGTGAAGGTAGGATAAAACCCCAACAAACTAGGGTTAGAACACATCCCCTTGCTCTCCCGGACTCAGAGAGAGTCTTTCCAAAGATGCACATGCATCAGAGACCACGCAATCAAGGGAACAAAAATCCCTCTCATGCAGCTACAGTCCCTGTCCCTTTGGGACTTGGACGATGAGATGTGCCCCTTGGATTAAGATCCAAGGGCCCTCATCACACGCGTAAGAACAAAGGGAAATTAATTCCCAAATAAAATTGAATTTTATTCCTATTCCAATGGGATTTTGGAAAAATCATATCTCTCAATTGGTTACTCTTTTCTTTCCCAAATTTTGAGGGAATCTCAATTGAATTCTTATCTTTCATCCTGCAAAATTTGGTGTCATTAGCATAAGGATTCAATTCCTTTTCTTAATATGCAAGTTATCATCATATTAATCATATTTCCTATCTCTTCTTTATTTCTTTTATCATTATTTCTTGATTCTGAGTTCCTTGAACCCCAAGGAATCTATTATCTCGAAATCCTATTTATTGGATATATATTATCCTTCTAGATGCATCTAAATGCATTATTCTTCATCATTTCTCATTATCTTGTTTATTTCTCATTAAAATAGTTCTTTTTTGAGGATTTCTTCTTTATTTCACTTTTATTTTCCTCATTGATATTCCTTTTATCATTAGGAGTCCTTGGAATACGAAATTCCATCAAAAATAATTCCATTATACATCTTTTCACATAATTTCCACATTTCATCAATGTTTTCAATTTCTTTCTTCATAAAGCATTACTTATTTAATCTTTTCTTTTCTTATTGCTTTCTTTTTACAACCTTGGACTCCTTGGTACCCAAGGAACCCAAGAGGCACGAAATCCTCTTTGGATTTGCCTTCTAGAGGTTTCCACATTATTCTTTCCTCAAATATTCAATTATTCATTACTAATTGAATTTTCTTTATTATTTGGGCCCAATAGCCAATAAGGCCCACAAAGAAACCTATCAAGGCTATTGTGAAAGGAATCAATTTATTCAAAACAAATCACATCATTATTTGTTCAATTATCCTTAATACGAGAAATCACATTTCTCACTAATTGTACCCAAAAATTGGGGTTATAACATCCTTCCCCTCTTATAGGAATTTGTCCTCAAAATTCAAACAAGCAAACAAACAATTCAGGATTAGACTTTTCCATGTCCATCATTGGCCCCTATGTGGCTTTGCCGTACTCATGGCATTTTCAAAGAACCTTTATCATCACATATTCTTTTCTCTGAGTTCTTTCATCCTGGCGTCTATAAACTACACAGGTGACTCAGGCCTTTTCAGCCTCCCTTGGGGCTCACTAGGTTCATTGCTCAGCACATGGTCGGGGTACCTTACATAGTGCTCTAAATTGGACACATGGAAAACATCTCCCATTACTCTATCCTGAGGGGTAAAGTCAAAACCTAACCATCTCCACCCATCCATCTCTAATGGACACATGTATCGGGGACTTAGCTTTCTCAGCTGCAGCTCAGAGGGGTCAGATTCTCACATATTCTTCCACAGTAACTTGTAAGTCAGTCTACTTTGCATCTGTTCACGACTCTCATCATCTCTAGGCTCCTTTCAGCCCTTGCACAATCAAAGTGACTTCATCTACACGCACTGTGGTCCCTTTTCTAACCATCATGTGGTCCTTTTCTAACCATCATGTGGTCCTTTCACCAACATCACCTTACTGAAGTGGTGACCGACACCACCTCCCTTACAAAGCTTCTTAGAATCCCAATACAGGCTATGGTGGTCATCATCACATCTTTCCTAGGACAAGAACTGCCTCTAGCTATCACCCTGAACGAGCACATATGCTCTCATCAGACCCTTTAGTCTGGATCATACTAACCATAGTTAGGGGTGATAAACTATACTAATATTGAGTTCTTCATGTACCTACTTCCACTTTATGGAGGTGAACCTTTAGGTCAAACTCAAGAACCTTTGAACTCGCTTCATGGTGTAGTCGAACCATCTCTCTCATGGATAGTTCAACTAGATCTGTCCCTTGACAGAACTCTTTCCTTCTTATGTCATCTAGGTAAGGCGATCTACCATAACCCATATTGTATCCCGACCTTCTTTGACCCAGGGAAGACCTATCACAACATCCATAGTGTTGAGCTCTCATTCCCTCTCAGGGATTCTTTTGTCCTCTATATCGATACACTGGGTTACTGGGGTTCATCTTTTACCTCCTGGCTTGCATAGTCATAAACCACATGCAACTTCATCTTAAGCATCTAAAGTGCTATTGCCATTTTCCATGGTGTATCATGATTTCCTTTCAAGATCGATTCCTTTGAAACCCTAAACCGCTCTAGTCGGGGTTTCATCACCTTCTCTTCCAAAGAAGTACATCTGAGGTTTTACCACCATCCTTTCATTGTATCAAGGACTAGACTGGATAACCAAACAACCATTAACTTTTCAATGTATCTTGTTACATCTGAGTGTTATCCAAACACCTCTCCGTTTCAAACTTAGGGTTATCTAAACAACCTTTTCTAGCTTCTAGTCAGATGTATCTCACCAGAGCATCCATTACCACTTCACGTATTTAGGTATTAGGTAACATTGAAGACATACACTTCCATGTATCTCACTTATCATCTCACCTCAAACTCTATATCCATCTTCATTAAGAACACTTCTCTGATTTCATCATCTTGGTGATCAAACTCAATCCTGGTATAACTTGTAAGTCTTACATAGTTCATGATAAAAACATCCTCATAAGGGGACTACCTCATCCCTCTTAGTGTTTACAAACCATCCATGTATCATTCACTTTATCAGGGTAGATATGTTCTCTATCCCCATTTCTTGTGGCAATGCTCCAACCTACATCATTTCTTATCCTTAGTGTATGACATGCATAATGTCCTATCTCTCACCCTCATAACAAGAGGAAATAAGCATTTGGCTGCAGTCCAAATACAGAGTTCTTCCTGTTCCAAGAGTAGAGATGTTACATCCCACCTTGCCAGTACACCTTTAAATCTAAGTTGCAACGTGCCACATATGTCTCTTCATCATAAACAGCAAGATATCAAACTAGTCTTGAACCTACTGAGGTTTATATCCTTGGTCATCTCCTCTAGGTCTATAGGGTACCGACCCTTTTGGGGTCATCCCTCTTCCCTCATGCATCAAGAGAGTGCCCTACTCATCTGCCCTTTGGGTCCCATGAGTTCATGAAGGTGATCAATCTCCTAACCCATGGCCCTCAGACAATGATAGCTGTTACCTCCCGACCCTATGGTCATGTGCAACTGGGGAATTAGGCAACTCCTACTTTCATTGGTCTTATCCCTACCTGACCCTAGGATAGACTTAGGATTCTCTATTACCGTACATGTTCACTTAGAACCTTACCCAAGTCTTCATCATCTCTCTTTCTGCATACATGGACTGGCTTTCATCCTTTCATAGGGATCATGGCAACCTGCCTACCTTGGTCAAGCCCCATACCGGTTACCTCCATGGTAACTCATTCATAAGCAGTTAGAGATGGATATCTATGGGTCTACAGGTTCATTCTCAAACCATGTACTTTTCACTTAGCTTCTCAAGATCATGTGAGACCTCTTTAGGTTACCTTAAACCAACCCAAAAGATACACACTCTACCAAAGGGGTCCCTCTCCCAGGATGGAAGGAAAACTATCTCTAAGGTCACAAAAGCTCTTAGGTCTAGGGTTTACATCCATATGAGCCTACTTAACCCTAGCAAGCTATTACGGCACAAACATATCACTTATTGTACCATGCCAAGTCATACTTGTCCTCTCTCCTCAATGCTGGATCGAGATCATACCTTCCTTTATCATCAATCTAGCTATGAGGGGTTCATCAAACACCTTAAACTTAAGAGGCTTCTCTTTTCCTCTATCCATGAGGATTATCATGCTTTCTTCTATAGGAACTCAACTTCTCATCATGAACATTAGGTACACCCCTTCCCCTCTTAGGCCTAGGAACCCCAGGCTCACTACATGCTCAGTCTACAAACCAACCATGAAAAAGGCATGACACACACTCCTTGTCATCCTTCAACTCAAGCAACACTTAGTGTTGGGTCCTCCTCAAGGACAACCAACAAGGTACAGGGCCTCATAACCTGCTACTAAACCTTTCTTCTTCCTAACTCAGAAGGTGAACATCTCTACCATAGGCACGTAGGTACCAGAAGCTTCATCTTTTCTCAAGGGTTTGGTCCCTCTAAAGACAACCAAGGTATCAAAAACTTTCAGGGATCGATCATGAGGCAACCACTATCCTCCATTGTTCAGGGTTTTAGGCTTCCAACCTTCTTGCTGGGTTTCCTGCTCTCTCTAGAGCTAACCCTACATCCAACCTCACCATTAGAGGTCCTCTCTTCATGAAGGATCAACCTCCAAAGCATTCTCTACATGGGTGAAGCCTAGGTTCTCACTTATGGTTGCTCAAGATCATCCACAACCCTTTCTGCTCCATCATAATTCCTTATCCAGGGTTTCATCGTACCGTCAGTACTATGACGTGCCCTAGGTTCCAGCTATGCCCTACTGGTACAAGCCCATAGGGTTTCTATGGTCCTTCACTAACATCATCATCTAAAGAGCTATCATGTACCCTAACATGCACATCCCTTCCCAGGGTTGGGGTTGCCAAAGGTGCTAGGTCATCCATGGATCCTATGGCATCCCAAAGGCATGTCCTTTCAAACACCTGGTCTAACTCATCTCTCTCTAACCTTCACTTAGGGTTAGGGTTAACATCATCCTCAGAGGATGTGCCAGGTTTCTACTTGCAATGGAGATATCTATCTCCAAGACTAACTTATCCTCCTGACAAGAGGGTCTAGCCTCAGGTCTCTTCTGAGGACATGACATCTTATGTCATACGTCCTAAGTATGTATCTATTATTTATTTTGTGCTTAATCTATTAAGATTATGTCCATGACATCTTATTTACATGCCTTTCATTAATTTAGTGGAGGATTCCTTAAACCTTATTAACCTTACCCATACCTCAAGAGCGTAAGGAGAAGAAAGAAAACCCTAATCCTTTAGATCCTTATCCGAATTTTGTGATGAGAAGGGATGAGAAGTCCTAAAGGTATCTTATTTCGATTCATACCCTAAGACTTTGGCCATGCGGTCACATGGGTCCGGGAGTCCTCATATTCTGACTAGCGGTGCGGAGGAAAATCTTGCCATCCCCCGGTCGTGATCCCTTTCTAGACACCTCCGTCTTTCGGATACTCCTCTAATAACTCCCTTGGGTTCTATGGGGTTTGTAAAATTTAATAATTACTAATGGTTACATGAAGAACCTAGGCTCTGATACCAAATGTTATGACCCCACCTCCCGATAACCCCCAATTAAGGGAGACCAAGAGGTTGAGCCGCACCCATTAATCCTGGATTAAAGGTTCAACATATAACCATAAACAATTATTAAATTCTAACAGACTATACTGAAAATGGTAATAAAATTTTCCTTTACATACCTTTTGAAAACTTAGATCTCTAAACTTCTATCCACACCGATACTAATCTATCTAATCCTCCTTTGTACTTTAATTCTCTTTCAGTATCACATGTGCCACTTTACTGTTTGTTCTTTTCATTGTACCTAAAACGCCGACAAACAAAACGTCGGTCAGCCGAAGCTGGTATGTGGGGAAAAAGCAGATAATCATGCAACTATGATAACCATGTAATCATTCAATTAATCATTTAACAACCAAGATTACATTTTAAGCCAAACTACTCAATCCATACCTATCCACAACTCTGTGTTGTCCCTATAAGGACTTATATGGTACCTCTATAAAGGTGACTTGATGGACCTACCCTCTAGGCAGCCAAAGTCTTTCATGACCTGATGGACCTACCCTCTAGGTAGCCATGTGCTAGGTCAGCCATTACGACACAGAGGGGGATTAATGATTGAGCTAGAAGGCATATACATTATGTGATAGTCATAGTCACTTTATAATTGCAAGAAATAAATAAATATTCAACAGTTTAGTTGCATTCAATGCGATTAAATATCCGGGAATCCATAGGGAAACTAAGCGGTTATTCATAATCGTAACCACATACCTGATCCATAGTAACTTGATGTCCATGCATTAACATTCAACACAATTAATCAAGCAATCAGCAATATCCTGAAAATAATGCATAACATTCAAGTGTCATTGTTTTATTCAAACATCCATAAGATCAACTTGGATTCCACCTTATAATTTCTAGACCAACCTTAGGGTTTTATTAGATTTTTAGCCTTCATTATGCATTTATCACTTTTAATGCTCTTTTAGTTCACAAACCCTAATTTCTGCATCATAGGCACAATTGAATGTCAAATAAGTCTAATATGTTTCTTTTACACTAAAACTATTATTTTTATCCTTTTTGGTCATATCCAAAACATTAAGGCTAATTATCATCTTCGGTTTCTTTCAAATTGACAATTCATATTTCATTATAGTTCAACTCACATATATGAACCTTATTTATTACTATTTCCACCTTTATACACTAGGAAACACTAATTATCCAAATAATTCACATTAAAGATCTTTGATACTCAATTTATCTTCAAATCATAATATTTCTATTTTATTCTTCGATTTGTACAATTAAAACCATTAGAATTCATATCAACATAAATTAGGGTTTCTAATCCCATTAAGGCATATTCATGTACATAGAACCCTAAATTAAACCAACTATATAAAAAGATCATCTTTTTAAATCATATTTTCATTTTTATTAACAACAGGTTAATATCAACTTGAATTATCCATCTATCATCAAATCTAAGGGTTTTTCCTTAATTGAATCATTAAAGATGATAACTTTATGCCCTTTTCAAAAACATGCATAAATAAGCACATAAAATCTAAATTAACCATCTTTGTATTCAAAACAGATGGAAACTTCATATTATTATTTAACAGGTTGTTAATCCTCAATTTAACCTATTAAGTTTTCAAGAATCATCATTTATATGCATATAGGGTTTCTAATTACTTTTCAATACACTTTTCTAGCCAATTAAAGAACTTTTTCCAAACTAGATATAACTATATTCTCAAAGTATTTTTATCATGTTCCTCGTATTTTTCTACACAACTTTCATATATAAAGTTTTTCCATTAGACATTCCTAGCAATTTCTATCAATTTTGCAAGGAAAAGCAAATTCTTTGGATTATTCGATTAGAGAGGGATTTTACCGAATTTCTGTGATCGTTTGATCGGTGCGCCCATGGTCCATATCTCAATCTAATGCTCCACGTCGCTGGTCTCCACTAACTTGGTGGCGCGCGAGGTCTTTAGCTGTTGTTCGTCGGATGCTGCTGAGTCCATGATGGACTTTGATCCGACGCTCCTCGCCAACCTGCTCCACTCAACAATCCAACTAAACGCGTTGTGGCTGTGATCGTTGGATTCCCTTACGGGTTCATCGTGGATCCCGATCCTAGGGTTCTCGCTCGTTGTCCTCCTTTCTGATCCCAACTTAACCTCACGGCGGTGCCGCTACAGGTCCTCTCCGGAGCTGGTTTGAAATAGTGAAAAGGATGACGCGAGCCCTCATGGAGTGGCCGCTCGAGACTGCTAGGTCGTGGGAACCTTTACGAGGGTCCTTATATAGGACTAGGGGGCTACCCTAGGGTTTTCTCAACCCCCTGACAACTGCTATCTAGCCCAATTGGGCGTTTTGTGAAGGTAGGATAAAACCCCAACAAACTAGGGTTAGAACACATCCCCTTGCTCTCCCGGACTCAGAGAGAGTCTTTCCAAAGATGCACATGCATCAGAGACCACGCAATCAAGGGAACAAAAATCCCTCTCATGCGGCTACAGTCCCTGTCCCTTTGGGACTTGGACGATGAGATGTGCCCCTTGGATTAAGATCCAAGGGCCCTCATCACACGCGTAAGAACAAAGGGAAATTAATTCCCAAATAAAATTGAATTTTATTCCTATTCCAATGGGATTTTGGAAAAATCATATCTCTCAATTGGTTACTCTTTTCTTTCCCAAATTTTGAGGGAATCTCAATTGAATTCTTATCTTTCATCCTGCAAAATTTGGTGTCATTAGCATAAGGATTCAATTCCTTTTCTTAATATGCAAGTTATCATCATATTAATCATATTTCCTATCTCTTCTTTATTTCTTTTATCATTATTTCTTGATTCTGAGTTCCTTGAACCCCAAGGAATCTATTATCTCGAAATCCTATTTATTGGATATATATTATCCTTCTAGATGCATCTAAATGCATTATTCTTCATCATTTCTCATTATCTTGTTTATTTCTCATTAAAATAGTTCTTTTTTGAGGATTTCTTCTTTATTTCACTTTTATTTTCCTCATTGATATTCCTTTTATCATTAGGAGTCCTTGGAATACGAAATTCCATCAAAAATAATTCCATTATACATCTTTTCACATAATTTCCACATTTCATCAATGTTTTCAATTTCTTTCTTCATAAAGCATTACTTATTTAATCTTTTCTTTTCTTATTGCTTTCTTTTTACAACCTTGGACTCCTTGGTACCCAAGGAACCCAAGAGGCACGAAATCCTCTTTGTATTTGCCTTCTAGAGGTTTCCACATTATTCTTTCCTCAAATATTCAATTATTCATTACTAATTGAATTTTCTTTATTATTTGGGCCCAATAGCCAATAAGGCCCACAAAGAAACCTATCAAGGCTATTGTGAAAGGAATCAATTTATTCAAAACAAATCACATCATTATTTTTTCAATTATCCTTAATACGAGAAATCACATTTCTCACTAATTGTACCCAAAAATTGGGGTTATAACAATTTTCATAGGAATGTAGTCTTAATTCTTCCAATTCTCGCAGTTGTAAGTAGCGTCCTTGACAAGCTTTCTCCATGTCCATATTCATAAACTTTATGGCCCAGAGGGATTTGTGCTCGAGTTCTAGAGGTAGATGGCAGGATTTCCCATATAAGAGTCAATAGGGTGTAGTTCCAATGGGGGTTTTGTAGGTTGTTTTGTATGCCCAAAGGGCATCATCCAGCTTCATATCCCAATCTTTTCTCATTTTGGTAACGGTCTTTTCTAGAATTTGCTTTAGTTGTCTGTTTGACACTTCCACCTGCCCGGAGGTCTGTGGGTGGTAGGGTGTAGCAACCTTGTGTTTGACTCTATACTTCTTTATCAACTTTCAAATTACTTTTATCCAAAGTGGGACCCTCCATCACTTATAACAGTGCGTGGCACACCAAATCTTGGGAAAATAGTTTTCTCAAATAGCCTTATGACAGGTTTGGAGTCGCAAGTTTGGGTGGCAACAACTTCCACCCATTTTGAAACATAATCTACAACAACGAGAATGTACTTGTACCCTTTGGATGGTGGGAAAGGTCCCATGTAGTCAATCCCCCATACGTCAAAAATTTCAACTTCTACCCACTCTTCCATAGGCATTTCGTTTCATTTTTTGATATTCCCTATCATCTGACATTCCTTGCAGGTCTTTACATATGTTGCGACATCCTTGAACAATGAAGGCCAGTAGAAGCCTGATTGTAGGACCTTGGCTACTGTCTTGTCACTCCCTAGATGTCCTCCGTAGGGTGAGGAATGGCATTCCCTCATAATATCAATCACTTCTTCTTCAGCAACACATCTTCTGTATAGATTATCTGAGCATCTTTTGAAGAGCATGGGATCATACCTGTAACATCCCTGACCTGGGTTATGTACTAACCCTAGGTGTTTTACTTAATTAATTGATTAGATGCTTGTGATTATCCTTTGAAATGTAATTAAGGCTTTTTAGGAACCTATATTTCTATTTCAGTCCTTTTTGAATAATGTTGCAACATTGTTTTATTAATTTTGGACTAAAGTGCAAATTACCCAATTAGAGGGGTTAACTTGCAAATTGTACATGTTAAGATGTTCCTATGATAATGAGACATCATAAGAATGAATAAGATGTAGTGTTATGGCTTCCACAAGCTTGAGCACCAATATATAGCTTGTAGAGCAATCCTTGTGTTTTAAAACCTAGTTTTGGTGTAAAGTGCAATTTACCCAAAACCTAGGGTCCAACATGTAAAATATACCCTCTAGAGGATCTCTCATGTTTCTTGGCATCAAGTAGAGCAAATAGAATGAGTAGGGTGCCTCATTTGAATGATCAAGAAGGAAAGATAATCTTGATATTAAAACAATCAAGATTTAAGCAAATGGCCCTTTTGTATATATACAACTTATTATGATGTGTTCCTTTAAACCTTGGATAATAGAGGAGTTTTGCATGCGGATAGAAGGGGGAAATGTGGCCAAAGAATGGAGGAAGATTTAGTGGTTTTAGTTGGGAAATAAAAGGAGATAATCCTCTTCTTTTCACTTTCCTTGAAAATACCCATAAATATATAAAACATCCTTAACAACAAAGCAAAGGATCATTTCCCTTAGTTTCCTTCCATATCTTCTTGCCTTGGCCGACCAAAGGATAGCTCTGGAGCAGAAGGAGAATGACCAAACTGGTTTGGTAAGTATGGGTCATCATCTACCTCGAATTTATGGTGGGAACCCTAAAACAAGGTTGGTTTATTGGTGTTTTTCACACAATTCTTCTTTCTAGCCATCTTCTCCATCCAAAACTTGAAGAACAGACCTTGGAGAACCACTGGAGATTCATCCACAATTAAAGCTACGAAGTTTGGATCTCTAGATCAGATCTAAAGGCGGGTTTTGAACCTTTAACCCTTAAGCTTTGCTTTTGCATCCTTCTTTCTTAGGATCGTTGCTTATACTTCTTCTTTAGACACCTTTGTGTGTTCTTGCTAGTATTTCCGTGAAGAACAACCCCTGCTCTTGAGGTAAAAGATGATGATGTTAATTCCAATGTTTATCCAAAAAGTTACTTTAGCAAACGGTCTCTAATCCCTTGCTCAAACGGTTTCAACCAAGAACGCATGGAAGCAAACGGTCCAAGACCGTTTTGAGGTGTTGACCAGGCATTGACCATTTGGATGTCTGTTGTGAATAAAGTAGACTAATCACTTACCAAAAATCATCAAGTAATTCCAAGTAAATCACCAATTGAAGGCCCATCAACCATCTAAACCCTAATCGGGTTAGTTGCTGATTTCAATAATTGAATTAAGTTGAAGTTTGGGTTGAGTGGCCCAAATGGTTTCAAAACCATTTGGGGATCACCCAAATGGTCTCAAGACCATTTGGTGATCACCCAAGACCATTTGTAGGTCTAGGGATAAGTAGGTTTGACCAATTGAGGGTCCAATGATATCAAGTTGATAAACAATTGATTGCGGATTTGGTGACCAAACCTAGGGTTCAAACCTTAATTGAATGACTTGGTTTATGATGAAATAATGGGAAAACGGTCTCAAGACCATTTGGTGGTCATCCAAACGATCCCAAGACCGTTTGTAGGTCACCCAAGACTGTTTGGAGGTCTAGGGTTGACTATGGTTAAGTGGTTGAAGATTGAGAGGCAATAAGTTGAAGTGCAGTTAATTGTTGACCTAGTGATCAATCTAATGAGCCAAACCTTAATTGGTTGAGTTAGTTTTTTTGGTGTTGACTTGAGAAAATGGTCTCAAGACCGTTTGGAGGTCATCCAAACAATCCCAATACCGTTTGGGGTCAGGTCATGACCAAATTGAATGATGGTTCAATGGTTTTTAATCAATTAGACTCATGTTGAAACATGTTGAAGGGTGATCGATTCCAAACCCTACTCCAATTGATCCAAGCCCTAATTGATGATCAATTGAGGGTCAATTGAGTGTCAAATCAGTTGAGGGTTGACCTAATTGACTCAATTGATGAGTGGCTAACAAGTGCATGACTAATTGAGGGGTTCAACATTGGAAACCCTAACTCAATTGAAGTGGTTGAGACACTTTTTGGTCCTTGCGGTTTTGAGAAGGTTTGGACCAAACGGTCTCAAGACCGTTTGGGACCAGACGATCCCAAACCGTTTGATCTCATGCGGTTTTAAGATCGGTTATGTCCATGCGGTTTCAAAATCAAACTTGACCAAACGGTCTTCATGACCAAACGGTGTTCACCCCATCTTGGGCAAACGGTCTTGAGTGTGCACTTTACCAAACGGTTTCAAAGGTCAACAAGACTAAATGGTCTTCAACACCAAACGGTTTCGAGGACAGTCCAAGACCGTTTGGAGGTATAGTGTGCAAAACCGTTTGAGGTCTAAAAAGGTTAAGATCGTTTGATGCTTTAGTGGTCAAGATGGTTTAGTGGTTGATTAACCTAAACCTCATAGATACCTAAAGTGATTAAGGGACCAAGTAATTAGTTGATTAATGCATGTTATAATCAGTGGTGACCATCACAAAGGTATCCTTGATGGAATAAAGTGATTAGTACTTTTTGAAATGAGTAAAGCCTTAATGATCACAATGGTAATGACATAAACCATGATGTCAATGTCAAATTGACTTAGCCTAATCAACACTGATGCAAACATCAACTTATAGAAAGATGAGAGAGAAGATTTCTTATATGAATGCTAATCAAGTATTGGACTCCCAACATGAATGAATACCTAATTAGGGTATGATCCATGATAGTGAGATCATGAAACCCTAATTATGACAGCTAATGAATCATAACCCTAATTGAGGGCATTAATGGAATTAATCCTTATATATGATGATGGTATATCTTAATGTAATGTAATGTGAAGTAAACCCTAATTTAGGGTAGTGTGATGTAATGGGAATAGTAAACCCTAATTTAGGGTAATGTGATAATGTAAACAGTAAACCCTAATTTTGGGTTATGTTTTATAGCATGAAGTTCTTTAATTGAATAATGAAATGAGGAATCATTATTCCTAATTTAGCTAAAGGGATTGGATAACCCTAATTGAATTGAATAAGAAACCCTAACCCTAGAAACCAGCCGTGGTGATGTAAAATGGTCGTGGTAATCTTCTGTAGAACGACCATGCAAGATAGCACGGCCGTGGTGTTCTATACTTGACTTGGAAATAATTTGTATTGTGCTGATACAGACATAATGTGCATGTTATCAATTGTGTTAGTCATACATGTCTTTATAAAGAAGTGAGCATAGCCAGGTAAGGGTTATGATGCCATATTCATTAAAAGCACTTTATAAGCTTTGAAAGCAATGATATGCTATGTTGCCTAGTGAGAGGTAACAAATGAACTTGATAAACTATATGACCCATGAGAAATACCTGCGTTGCTATAATCATGTTCATGTTGTTAAATGACTTGATGGCTATATGTTACTTAGTAACAAGTGTTCTGCTGAACTAAGGGTTTGAATACCCAAATTCCTGAATCATAATGATGAGATGGTTAGGGATTGATATCCCAATGATAACTAGATGTGAAATGAACTTGATACAATTAGTACCCTTTCTTTATAGCAATTGTTTAATGGTTTATGTTTGAAAACATGCCTGATGCTAAAAGAATGCTATAATGTACTTAAATAATCAAGTATAATGATATCATGTAGAGCCCTGACCATAAATCCATAATTTTCCGAAGTTAAATGATGGTGAAACAAGTTTTCCTAAGGGAACTCCTAGAGAGCATACTTTTGAGTATGTGGGGGTTATGGATGCGAAAATCCTTACGTCCTAATGAGGGAATTGATGTGAGATGTACAGTTAATATCTCAATACTTCATTATATGTGTATGCTGTTGGTATGTATGCCCATAGAGCAAGTCATATGATGATTGTAATGGGATACTTTGTAAATGATTTGAATAATAATAAAGGCAATTTCCGATCTATATGTTTAAACTATTTCTGAGATGATGGTGTAACATGATAGATGTCTAAAGAATGGTTTTACTCAATGACGCATGCTTTTAGGTTCATGACCTAAACGATGAGATCATACAGATGTTAAGAGTATACATTCTTGTTTAGTCCCTAGTCGGTTGTTATTGTGGAAATAACCCTAGACATCAATAACACTGAAGACTAGATTGTGTGTTGGTTGATGACAGAATCTCATTAGTCATGATATAGTGATATCAAACCAAGCACATAGGTACTTGTTAGAGAACAAGGTACCGAACAGACCCACCGTGAGAGTGACACATGGAACCATGACTTGGTAGTCATAGTCAGCTCTCACAGTGATGGTGGTTAGTGTGATTCTTAGACCTGAAATCACTACACTCAACACATGTCGTTGGGTACACTTTGACATCATCAAACGCAGTCTTGAAACATGGGTTGTTATAAAGGTGATGATTGGGTGGCTTTGACACATGGGGCTTTTGAGGGGTGAGTGATAGATATGGGATTTGTCCCTCCTGAGGGAGTTTGATGTCCTTGGCCACTTGATGAGTAGGATTGAGAAAGGCATGCACATGCACATGTGAATCAATATGTGATATTGATGTCACACACATCTCACCCAGTCTGCTCTGAGATCAAGGAAATGAATGAATGTTGACAGGATGAATGTTCCATGCCTCAAGTTCATTCTGGATATCAGCGACAAAGGAATTATACATTCACTGTAACACCATTCACGGATTGTAGGATTGAAAGTTGTTCTCCAACTTTCTATTTCACTTGGGTAGCACTGATGTGTGACTAGGCACCGCTCTTTGCTTGTGAAGTCATAAGTGTTATGGACTCTCACTGCCAATGTGAAATGGACTTGCAGGGTCACACACATAGGATTTAACCTGGAAGAGGAGTTTTGTCCACAAACAATGTTTAGATTGATTACTAAAGGAGTTTTGTAGTTCAATTAAACACTCAATTAATCGATAGCTCAATATCATAATGTTCAAGGTGTTTGACGCATTGATTGGAGTATCAGATTGATTGAAATCGCAATTGACTGATTCTGCACAATGTGCACTCCCAACCGATTGGCTCATGTGATGAACTGATCGGCTGAGCTTGGTGAACCGTTCGGCTCAAGTGTTGAGTCGATCAGATCATGGTCAGGGTGAAACGATTGCTTCAAGTGTTGAAACGATCGGTTCAACTGATGCAATCGAGCAAGTTGGGAAAGTAAGATTGGTGATAATTTTCCTTTCATTTCACTTGCCCAATTTGATTGGGAAATAGTATTGGTATTCGATACCAATTAGAAACAAAAGAAGGAAAGTCAATCGGGAACTGGTCAGGACCATGAACTGACCGGTTCAGAAGTGAACCGACCGGCTCATGGGTCCCAACCGATCGGTTGAGGTGTCAACCGACTGGTTCAGGTCCCCAACTGACCGTTTCGGTTGTGAAATGATTGGTTCAGGTTGCGAGTTGGTTGCTTTTGTGGAAAAACTCGAACCCTTCTACTCCTGCTTTTAGTCTCATATTGCCGGGGACAGAGAACCCTGTCCCATGACCCACCTATATATATAGGGGTATTGGGGGCTTCTTAGAGTACAACTCAATCCAAGCCGGTTGCTCTGCAAAGTTGTCATTCTCTCTGGTTTTTGTAATCGAGAGAGCCCGAGCAAGTTCTACTCGAAAAGGAAGGCACAGCAAAGGAAAGACAACTGTAGTTGCAACTGTCAGCAGGAGAGTGTGTTGGTGACTAGTACGCCAATAGGAGGGTGCGACTCCTTCCAGTTCCTTATGCGACTAGGAGATCGGAGTTCCAGGCGGTCCGTGTGGACGACTGCAGAGGCTGGAGACCTCTGCCACTCAGAGGACAACTGTCAATCCCGACAGTCCTGATGAGATCAGGAGTCTTCAGTCCCGGTGCGACCAGGAGCTGCACAGACACCATCCAAGACCGGAGGTGAAGACCGCGCAAGGCACGAGGTACTATCGCCGAGCAAGCCTCGGGACAAGGTATGCATCCACAAACCATCTTTCCTATTGTATAGACGTTGACGCGATTCCTTTTGTTCTGGGTTTGGGGAGAATTTTTTTTCCGCTGCTTCTCTGCCTCCTCTAAAACCCAACAGTGGTATCAGAGCCACGTCAACTGTTCTATATTTTAGGATTATCGATATGATTGATTTTGGTTTGTCGCCTTTATTTATTGCATACGATGCGAATAAAATTGGCTTTATGCATGTCCAATCCACAAATCCCAAAATATACATATATGATATGTAATATTAATGCATTCGATACGCGTCACCCTTAAACGAGTTTTGTGGTGGATGTGTAGCATGATTATGGCCTATAAACCCCTATATCTGTGTGTGGTTGCTTGCATCTCGGTCTGCACACCGATTCCCTTCTCCTATTCCTTATGTAACTCGAAATAATTCGAGAATTCTTTTCTTACCTTTGCTCCCCCCTTCACAATTCAATTGTAAATATGATAGATTTTATTTCTTGTTATGTCAAAGAACGGCGGACAACCTAAGACGATCGGTTCAAGGCGTGAACCAATTGGTTGGTGATCCAGATGACCGGTTCGAGGAGCGAGACGAGCAGGTGGCGACCTGATGAGATGCACGACGATCGGTGAACCGATCGGCTGGAGGCGCCAGTCGATCGGCTGGTGGCACCCGAACAACCAACTTGATGGCGAGCTGATCAGTCATGGAGATGAGCTGATCATACCCAGAAAGGCAGGCACAGATTTCATATTGTATAGGTTGCATATGATGTAGACCTAGATGACTGTGATTCCTCTTGGCTCGAGGAATCACAATAGGATGGCCATAATCATTGCTTTTTATCGTTTTGCATGTTTTCCGTGGGATATAGCATGTATACGATACTTACTATATATTGTGGTGATTGGATATGTATATGTATATAAAAACCAAATCCCTCATTAAATATTAAGTTTTAGATGCCTTCCAAATGCGACACACATGAAAATCTTGATCGACTAAGTGTGGGCACGCCCTAGCGTTGTGCACCGTTTATCTCGTGGAAGCGTGAAGGATGAATGTGTGGGTCTGCCCTAGCAGGGTGCATATTCATCGTGTTGGCTTTGGGTCAGACTTAACAAGGTGACCTAGATAGGATCTAGCGCCTTGAGGCATGGAGATGATCATGGCAAGGAGTTGCATATGACATCTTTCAAGAGTTGCATATGATGCAATTGGTAAGATTTGCCTACCTGGGAGATCTGAGTTGTGGGTGACAGCCCTAGTTGGTCCATGGCTCAGAGGATTTCAGGATCTTGACCCACTAGAAGATTATACGCTGCAATCTTCCAAATTGATGGTGAGGGCTATCAATTTGAGTCAAAATAGTGGGAGTGCTAATTAATTAAAGGCCTAATTAACTATCGTCACATTTTATTCAAATCAAATGAAAAGGAGTTTTGACAAATGCAAATTTCCTCTTATAGAATGGAAAAGGAATCATCTTTTAAAATGGGCAAATTAATTGAGAATAAATTCCATAACTGGTTGAGGACTGTGAGAAGTGTTCTGCACAATCCAGATATACCAGGAGCCTTTGAATCCACCCTATGTACGCTTAATGCATTGGTGAAGAAGAAAGAAAGTTCATTGATAGAGATCAATGGAACGAAAGGTGAGGGAGAGAAGGGTTCTCTCGCCAAACCAATTTCTTCTACATGGAGAGGATGGAAGGAACGATAGAAGAAGAAGTCAGAGATAGAGATCTCTACTTCTGGTGTATACGTGATAGAGATTAACTTTACTACTTCTTCGTCATGGGTACTTGATACCGGATGTGGATCTCACATTTGTTCAAATGTGAAGGATCTTAAGAGAAGTAGGCCTTTAGGGAAAGGTGAGGTTGAACTACGTGTTGCCAATGGGGCAAGAGTTTCCGCCAGTGCCGTAGGAACCTATGAGTTAACTCTACCTAGTGGGCTAATAATAGAGTTGAAGAACTGCTATTATGTACCTGCCATAAATAGGAATATCATTTCCCTCTCTTGTTTGGACAAAGATGGATTTGAATTTTTTATTAAGAATGGAAAATGTTCCATTTCTAAAGATGGGATCTTTTATGGTAGTGCCCCTATGTCTTATGGTCTATACTTGATAGACTTGGAGACAAGTGTATACAACGTAAACACCAAAAAGCAAAAACTCAACTACTCAAACAAAACATATCTCTGGCATTGTCGTCTAGGGCACATAAATGAGAAGCGCATTTCTAGACTCCATAAAGATGGTTATCTAGACTCTTTTGATTATGAATCAATAGAGACATGTGAATCTTTTTTGTTGGGCAAGATGACCAAGACTCCCTTTTCAGGTAAAGGTGAGAGAGCTAGTGATCTATTAGAACTCATACATACTGATGTATGTGGGCCTTTTAGATCTAATGCCAGAAATGGGTGTTAGTACTTCATTACCTTCACTGATGATTTCAGTAGGTATGGCTATGTGTACGTGATGAAGCATAAGTCAGAAGCCCTTGAAAGGTTCAAGGATTTCATGAATGAAGTACATAACCAACTTGGTAAAAGTATTAAGGCACTTCAATCCGATCGAGGTGGATAATACTTAAGCCAGGAGTTTGAGGACCTTCTACGAGCCCGTGGTATTGTATCACAATGGACTCCGCCTGGAACACCACAGCATAATGGTGTGTCTGAAAGAAGGAATCACACATTGTTGGATATGGTGCGATCAATGATGAGTTTTGATGATCTTACCATTTCTTTCTGGGGTCATGCTCTTGAAACCGCCGTGTTTATACTTAACCGTGTACCATCTAAATCGGTTCAAAAGACACCATATGAGATATGGTACGGAAAGCGTCCCGATTTGCCTTTTCTGAAGATTTGGGGTTGTGAGGCTTACGTCAAGAAAATGTTTCCTGATAAGCTTGGACCCAAATCTGATAAATGTTATTTTGTTGGATATCCTAAGGAAACAAGGGGATATTACTTATACCACCCTACTGACAACAAAGTGTTTGTTGCCAGGACAGCTGTGTTCCTAGAGAAGGAATTTATTTCCAAAGGAAGCAGTGGGAGGAATATAGAGCTTGAAGAGGTTCAAGCCCAACAAGAAAACATAGAAGCGGTATATGTACAAGAGGAAAATGGAGATTCACAATGTGTTGTGCAATCTCAGTCTCCTCAGGTAACAAAAGGACCTCGTAGATATAGTAGGACCCGCCTTGAACCTGAGAGGTTTGGATACCTTGTGACTTAGGAAGGTGGTGAGTTGATCATAGATGATGATCCAACTACCTACTTAGAAGCTATGGAGGGACCAGATTCTGAGAAATGGCTTGAAGCCATGAGATCCGAGATGGAATCCATGTACTCCAACAAAGTATGGACTTTGGTGGTTACACCCGAAGGGGTAAAACCCACAGGGTGCAAGTGGGTCTTTAAGAAAAAGACCGACATGGATGGCAATGTGCAAACTTATAAAGGCAGATTGGTTGCAAAGGGATTTCGACAAGTTCAAGGTGTTGACTATGACGAAACCTTTTCTCCAGTTGCCATGATCAAGTCCATCAGGATCATGCTTGCTATTGCAGCTTATTATGACTATGAGATTTGGCAGATGGATGTTAAAACCGTATTCCTTAATGGGAATATAAATGAGGATGTGTACATGACACAACTTGAAGGTTTTATAGATCCAAAGAATGCCAATAAAGTATGTAAGCTACAAAGGTCAATCTATGGATTGAAGCAAGCATCTCGGAGTTGGAATCTTCGATTTGATGAGGAAGTCAAAGCGTTTGGCTTTATTCAAAATGAAGATGAACCTTGTGTGTACAAGAAGGTTAGTAGGAGCTCGACCACATTCCTCATATTGTATGTGGATGACATACTTTTGATGGGGAATGATGTCTTAGCCTTAGAGAAGGTAAAGATTTGGCTTGGGAATACTTTCTCAATGAAGGACTTAGGAGAAGCATCCTACATTCTAGGAATTAAGATCTATAGAGATAGATCTAGAAGGCTTCTCGGACTAAGTCAGAGCACATACATTGACAAAGTGCTGAAACGGTTCAACATGGAGAACTCAAAGAGAGGCAACATCCCCATGCTACATGGAGTCACTGTCTCTAGAGCTCAATGTCCCAAATCTTGTGAAGAGAGAGAGCATATGAATGTGATCCCATATGCATTAGCCATCGGATCCATCATGTACGCTATGTTGTGCACACACCCAAATATCTCGTATGCTCTCAGCATGACGAGCAAGTACCAGTCAGATCCCGAGGATGCTCACTGGACAGCCGTGAAAAACATCCTAAAGTACTTGTGAAGGACTAAGGATCAATTTCTTGTTTACGGAGGCGAGGAAGAGCTGGTTGTAAAGGGTTACACTGATGCAAGCTTCCAAATTGATAAAGATGATTATAGATCACAGTCAGGATTTGTGTTTTTCCTTAATAATGGAGCTGTGAGCAGGAAGAGTTCCAAGCAAGAAACAGTTGCCGATTCTACTACAGAGGCCGAGTATATTGCTGCTTCACATGCAGCAAGGGAGGTTGTGTGAATCAGGAAGTTCATTTCTGAACTTGGTGTAGTTCCCAGTAGTTGTGATGCAATTGAGCTTTATTGTGACAATAATGGAGCTATTGCACAAGCTAAGGAGCCCAGATCACATCAGCGGTCCAAGCACATACTGCGGCGCTTCCATCTCATACGAGAGATCGTACAACGAGGAGATGTGAAGATTTGCAGAGTACCAACTGAAGACAACATAGCTTATCCACTGACTTAGGCCCTTTCTCAGCAGAAGCATGATGGTCATGCTAGATCACAAGGTTTGAGGTTCCTTGGTGACTGGCTCTAAGTGCAAGTGGGAGTCTGTTGGTATGTATGCCCATAGAGCAAGTCATATGATGATTGTAATGTGATACTTTGTAAATGATTTGAATAATAATAAAGGCAATTTCCGATCTATATTTTTAAACTATTTCTGAGATGATGGTGTAACATGATAGATGTCTAAAGAATGGTTTTACTCAATGACGCATGCTTTTAGGTTCATGACCTAAACGATGAGATCATACAGATGTTAAGAGTATACATTCTTGTTTAGTCCCTAGTCAGTTGTTATTGTGGAAATAACCATAGACATCAATAACACTGAAGACTAGATTGTGTGTTGGTTGATGACAGAATCTCATTAGTCATGATATAGTGATATCAAACCAAGCACATAGGTACTTGTTAGAGAACAAGGTACCAGACAGACCCACCGTGAGAGTGACACATGGAACCATGACTTGGTAGTCAGAGTCAGCTCTCACAGTGATGGTGGTGAGTGTGATTCTTAGACCTGAAATCACTACACTCAACACATGTCGTTGGGTACACTTTGACATCATCAAACACAGTCTTGAAACATGGGTTGTTATAAAGGTGATGATTGGGTGGCTTTGACACATGGGGCTTTTGAGGGGTGAGTGATAGATATGGGATTTGTCCCTCCTGAGGGAGTTTGATATCCTTGGCCACTTGATGAGTAGGATTGAGAAAGGCATGCACATGCACGTGTGAATCAATATGTGATATTGATGTCACACACATCTCACCCAGTCTGCGCTGAGATCAAGGAAATGAATGAATGTTGACAGGATGAGTGTTCCATGCCTCAAGTTCATTCTGGATATCAGCGACAAAGGAATTATAAATTCACTGTAACACCATTCACGGATTGTAGGATTGAAAGTTGTTCTCCAACTTTCTATTTCACTTGGGTAGCACTGATGTGTGACTAGACACCGCTCTTTGCTTGTGAAGTCATAAGTGTTATGGACTCTTCACTGCCAACGTGAAATGGACCTGTAGGGTCACACACATAAGATTTAACCTGGAAGAGGAGTTTTGTCCACAAACAATGTTTAGATTGATTACTAAAGGAGTTTAGTAGTTCAATTAAATACTCAATTAATCGATAGCTCAATATCATAATGTTCAAGGTGTTGGACGCATTGATTGGAGTATCAGATTGATTGAAATCGCAATTGACTGATTCTGCACAATCTGCACTCCCAACCGATCGGCTCATGTGATGAACCGATCGGCTGAGCTTGGTGAACCGGTCAGCTCAAGTGTTGAATCGATCGACTCATGGTCAGGGTGAAATGATTGCTTCAAGTGTTGAAACGATCTGTTCAACTGATGCAACCGAGCAAGTTGGGAAAGTAAGATTGGTGAGAATTTTCCTTTCATTTCACTTACCCAATTTGATTGGGAAATAGGATTGGTATTCGATACCAATTAGAAACAAAAGAAGGAAAGTCAATCGGGAACTGGTCAGGACCATGAACCGACCAGTTCAGAAGTGAACCAACTGGCTCATGGGTCCCAACCGATCGGTTGAGGTGTCAACCGACCGGTTCAGGTCCCCAACCGACCGTTTCAGTTGTGAAACGATTGGTTTAGGTTGCGAGTTGGTTGCTTTTGTGGAAAATCTCGAACCCTTCTACTCCTGCTTTTAGTCCCATATTGCCGGGGATAGAGAACCCTATCCCATGACCCGCCTATATATAGGGGTATTGGGGGCTTCTCAGAGTACAACTCAGTGCAAGCCGGTTGCTCTGCAAAGTTGTCGTTCTCTCTGGTTTTGGTAACCGAGAGAGCCCGAGCAAGTGCTACCCGAAAAGGGAGGCACATCAAGGGAAAGACAACTGCAGTTGCAACTGGCAGCAGGAGAGTGTGTTGGCGACTAGTACGCCAACAGGAGGGTGCGACTCCTTCGGGTTCCTTATGCGACAAGGAGATCAGAGTTCCAGGCGGTTCGTGTGGACGACTGCAGAGGCGGGATACCTCTTCCGCTCAGAGGACAATTGTCAATCCTGACAGTCCCGGTGCGACCAGGAGCTGCACAGACACCGTCTAAGACCGGAGGTGAAGACCGCGCAAGGCGTGCGGTACTGTCACCGAGCAAGCCTCGGGACAAGGTATGCATCCACAAACCATCTTTCCTATTGTATAGACGTTGACGCGATTCCTTTTGTTCTGGGTTTGGGGAGAATTATTTTTTTTCTGCTGCTTCTCTGCCTCCTCTAAAACCCAACATATGCTGAGATGATGTATCACTAATCTCCCGATGATGTTGTTAATGCCGCATCGATGAGAGATAAATAAGAAATCCCTCGATGGTGAAGAGAGTACAACATGCCACTGTAGCTCTAATAGCGAAGTTTCTAGAATACCCTGGAAAGCTATTTAAGCAGAGACACAAGATGTCCTGCATGTTGTACCTCACACTGACTGAGGAAGATGAGGTCATAGAAATCCGACTCTTCTAATGACCTATGTATGGTACCGATTGCGATTTCATAATGGTCGGTTGGAGTATGAGAGGTGTAACTCATCTCCTCAGGGCATAAATATGTTTGAAAATGTAATCAGCCGTATAGCTTAATTGCTTAGGTTGAACTACGAGAAACAATGATTGATGATACATTGTTTATAGTGCTCTAGTTGAATAACTAGTATACATGTTCTTCATATTCCTTATTGATATATGTCTTGTCATTCAATCAAGTTATAATTGAAATGATTGCTTATGAAATACTGTTCTACTTAGCTTATGCAATGTTTTACCTGCTGTTGATTAATTATAGTTTTACTACTCAATGTTATTCCATTATTGCAATAACAATGCTTCTGGTAGAGAGTTATAACTCTCGCTGGGACAATTATTCAATTGTCTCACCCCCGTGGGATTTGATTTTTTAGGTAGACGCCGAGGGTGAAGGAACCCATCAGTGAGTGAGCAGTAACAACAATAGCAGCAGCAACATCAGGGACAACAATGATCCTCAGGTGGATACACTGTCTATCAAGTCTTGTATATAGAATGTCCTATGTGTCGTCTCTATACTCTCAGGTCCTAGGAGTCTTTATATGTTTTAAATAGATCTGAGATTTTGGCATAATGCCTTGAGATTTTTGTATCTGCTCATGTACAGTTTAACAGAGCAGTTTATGCTTGTGACTCTCGAAATGTGATATTACAGAGATGTAATGATGGATCAGTTTGTAAATAACTTATCATGTTTCCTTATGAAAGAGTTTTATCATTTGTATATCTCTTTACAAAAAGTTTTTATTTTTAGTGATTTTCAATAATTCCGCTGCTAACGAAATGCTTCCGCATTAGTTTAAATTCGTTGATCTTGTTTTCGTGAGACGGTCGTCTCAATTTAGTGGTATCAGAGCTCTAGGATCGCTGAGTCTACAGAGACATAGGACTTAGGTTGTTGAGTCTGTTCTAGTGTCTTCCAGTATATCTGATAGTGTCTTCTACTCATTTAGGAGGAGAAGATAAAACTAAAGATATATGGACCACACGAGGAACACATTGCAGAGAGTAGTGCTGCTGCACCCAGAAGAGGTGCAAGAGACCTAGAAAGAGAAGAACATGTACCTAAACTACCCCAGTTCAATCCAACTGACATGGGCAACCCATCCGTCCAAGCCATGTTTGGGCAGTTTATAACTGCCATGACACATATGACTGATAGGATGCCTATACCTGCACCTAGGGCACCTACCCATCCTGAAGGACAAGGAGCTGACAATACGTTTGAACGACTTCGCCGAGTTGGAGCCACAGAGTATGCTGGAACAGCTGACCCTGCAGATGCTGACTTGTGGTTAACTGAACTAGAGAAGTGATCGGCCTAAATCGCGCGTCCAAAAGTGGAGGCGGATTTGAGGTAGTCGAGCTTTTACATTTATAAACCCGATTCCTTCTAGGCCCCCACAACTTTGTTTACGGGGTCGAAGTAGATATACGGGGTCGAACACAGGGACAAGGGGGGTAGTGTTGAGAACACGGAATCGACACGCTACACTCTGGCAGGTATAAAGAGATGTAAATTCCCAAAAAGGGAAGTAGTAAGATGTCACAAATAAAACGAAGGAAACTATCTCCAACTGGAGCTACTAGAAAGATTTAAGGTTTTAGTCATTTAGCAGTTTTTAGGGGTTTTCATGCAACGGAAACAGAAAGATATTGATCGAGCTAAAGCGAGGTACGAAGGGTAAAACTGCGGTAAAACAAGCGGCTGTAGAACCAGTCCCGTACCCCTCCTCTCGAAGCGGGTACCTCTAACAAGGCATCAGCGCCCCTCTCGAGGTCACTGGACTAAAATTAGAGTGGAAAGGTCACTAAAGCAACTCCGTTCCAGGCACTCTTGTACTCCAGAATCGGACCAAACACTAGAGCCACAACACAACTCTCGAAGTTGTTGCGACAGGAAAACGTGATTCGGTAGCTAAGCGAAACGCGATCCAAACATGTAAGCTAGAGTTCGGATATCAAACATAGCAGTCATCCAACAGATTGTACCGAGCACAGAGCAGCATGTAATTAAGCATCTTCTATTTCCATAGACAAATAAAGGGTATTAATTACAATGCATAAGTAAGGAATTAAATGACAGAAAGTAAAGATAGGTGTCGCCTTCTTGATGTAGAGGGACGACAGACTACTACGGCTCTCCAGCCCGATATCGGTCAGGGGCTTAGCCCGATACATCCGTGTCGGGCGGCACACCCTTTCGAGTGGCACACATGATGGGCAACTATATCGCTCAAGAATCCTGGCCGATACGCTCATGTCTGGCGATTGACCCTCTCGGGCGGCACGCATGATGGGCTAAGCGTATCGGGTTCGATATCGTGTCGGGCACTCATGTCGCATATCTACATCGGCCGATATCGTCCCTCAGTGTCACCCGGTACAGTCCTAGGTGAACCAGTCCCCTCCCTCTTGGGATGGGGAAAAGCTCACCTAGTGTCGCCCGGTACGAGCACTGGGGCACGATACGTCTGCTCTCGCGATTCTTCTCGAAGATAATTTGTAACATCCCTGACCTGGGTTATGTACTAATCCTAGATGTTTTGCTTAATTAACTGATTATATGCTTGTGATTATCCTTTGAAATGTAATTAAGGCTTTTGAGGAACCTATATTTCTATTTCAGTCCTTTTTGAATAATGTTGCAACATTGTTTTGTTAATTTTGGACTAAAGTGCAAATTACCCAATTAGAGGGGTTAACTTGCAAATTGTACATGTTAAGATGTTCCTCTGATAATGAGACATCATAATAATGAATAAGATGTAGTGGTATGGCTTCCACAAGCTTGAGCACCAAGATATAGCTTGTAGAGCAATCCTTGTGCTTTAAAACCTAGTTTTGGTGTAAAGTGCAATTTACCCAAAACCTAGGGTCCAACATGTAAAATATACCCTCTAGAGGATCTCTCATGTTTATTGGCATCAAGTAGAGCAAATAGAATGAGTAGGGCGCCTCATTTGAATGATCAAGAAGGAAAGATAATCTTGATATTAAAACAATCAAGATTTAAGCAAATGGCCCTTTTGTATATATACAACTTATTATGATGTGTTCCTTTAAACCTTGGATAATAGAGGAGTTTTGCATGTGGATAGAAGGTGGAAACGTGGACAAATAATGGAGGAAGATTTAGTGGTTTTAGTTGGGAAATAAAAGGAGATAATCCTCTTCTTTTCATTTTCCTTGAAAATACCCATAAATATATAAAGCATCCTTAACAACAGAGCAAAGGATCGTTTCCCTTATTTTCCTTCCATATCTTCTTGCCTTGGCCGACCAAAGGATATCTCTGGAGCATAAGAATAATGACCAAGCTGGTTTGGTAAGTATGGGTCATCATCTACCTCGAATTCATGGTGGGAAACCTAAAACACGGTTGGTTTATTGGTGTTTTTCAAACAATTCTTCTTTCTAGCCATCTTCTCCATCCAAAACTTGAAGAAATGACCTTGGACAACTACTTGAGCTTCATGCACCATTAAATCTACGAAGATTAGAGCTCTATATCAGATCTAAAGGTGGGTTTTATAACTTTAACCCTTAAGCTTTGCTTTTGCACCCTTCTTTCTTAGGATCGTTGCTTATACTTCTTCTTTAGACACCTTTGTGTGTTCTTGCTAGTATTTCCGTGAAGAACAACCCATGTTCTTGAGGTAGAAGATGATGACATTAATTCCAATGCTTATCCAAAAAGTTACTTTAGCAAACGGTCCCTAATCCCTTGCTCAAACGGTTTCCCAAACCGGTTGGGAGCAAACGGTTTCAAACCGTTTGAATGCAAACGGTTTCAACCAAGAATGCATGGAAGCAAACGGTCCACGACCGTTTGGAGGCATTGACCAGGCGTTGATCGTTTGGAGGTCTGTTGTGAATAAAGTAGACTAATCACTTACCAAAAATCATCAAGTAATTCCAAGTAAATCACCCATTGAAGGCCCATCAACCATCTAAACCCTAATCGGGTTAGTTGCTGATTTCAATAATTGAATTAAGTTGAAGTTTGGGTTGAGTGGCCCAAACGGTTTCAAAACCATTTGGGGATCACCCAAACGGTCTCAAGACCGTTTGGTGATCACACAAGACCATTTGGAGGTCTAGGGATAAGTAGGGTTGACCAATTGAGGGTCCAATGATATCAAGTTGATAAACAATTGATTGCTGATTTGGTGACCAAACCTAGGGTTCAAACCTTAATTGAATGACTTGGTTTATGATGAAATAATGGGAAAATGGTCTCAAGACCATTTGGAGGTCATCCAAATGATCCCAAGACCGTTTGGAGGTCACCCAAGAACGTTTGGAGGTCTAGGGTTGACTATGGTTAAGTGGTTGAAGATTGAAAGGCAATATGTTGAAGTGCAATTAATTCTTGACCTAGTGATCAATCTAATGAGCCAAACCTTAATTGGTTGAGTTAGTTTTTTTGGCGTTGACTTGATCAAACAGTCTCAAGACCACTTTGAGGTCATCCAAACTATCCCAAGACCGTTTGGGGTCAGGTCATGACCAAATTGAATGATGGTTCAATGGTTTTTAATCAATTAGACTCATGTTGAAACATGTTGAAGGGTGATCGATTCCAAACCCTAATCCAATTGATCCAAGCCCTAATTGATGATCAATTGCGGGTCAATTGAGTGTCAAATCAGTTGAGGGTTGACCTAATTGACTCAATTGATGAGTGGCTAACAAGTGCATGACTAATTAAGGGGTTCAACATTGGAAACCCTAACTCAATTGAAGTGGTTGAGACACTTTTTGGTCCTTGCGGTTTTGAGATGGTTTGGACCAAACGATGCCAAACCGTTTGATCTCATGCGGTTTCAAGATCGGTTATGTCCATGCGGTTTCAAAATCAAACTTGACCAAACGGTCTTCATCCCATCTTGGGCAAACGGTCTTGAGTGTGCACTTTACCAAATAGTTTCAAAGGTCAACAAGACCAAACGGTCTTCAACACCAAACGGTTTCAAGGACAGTCCAAGACCGTTTGGAGGTATAGTGTGCAAATTGTTTGAGGTCTAAAAAGGTCAAGATCGTTTGATTCTTTAGTGGTCAAGATGGTTTAGTGGTTGATTAACCTAAACCTCATAGATACCTAAAGTGATTAAGGGACCAAGTAATTAGTTGATTAATGCATGTTATAATCAGTGGTGACCATCACAAAGGTATCCTTGATGGAATAAAGTGATTAGTACTTTTTGAAATGAGTAAAGCCTTAATGATCACAATGGTAATGACATAAACCATGATTTCAATGTCGAATTGACTTAGCCTAATCAATAGTGATGCAAACATCAACTTATAGAAAGACGAGAGAGAAGATTTCTTATATGAATGCTAATCAAGTATTGGACTCCCAACATGAATGAATACCTAATTAGGGTATGATCCATGATAGTGAGATCATGAAACCCTAATTATGACAGCTAATGAATCATAACCCTAATTGAGGGCATTAATGGAATTAATCCTTATATATGATGATGGTATATCTTAATGTAATGTAATGTGAATAGTAAACCCTAATCTAGGGTAGTGTGATGTAATGGGAATAGTAAACCCTAATTTAGGGTAATGTGATTGTAACATACTGAATCTCAGGGTCTTCCCTGCAATTTACCCATTCTTGAGCTTTTCTTTGCCTTTTAGTCCATTTGGACCTTTTCCACAAATTTCCCATCCTTTTGGATCATTCTTGGACTCCTTGTGCAATTTAAGCACAAATTGATGTTGAAATCACTATTTACCCTCATTGATGTAAATTGAGGGGTGTTTGCACAAATAACCCACATTAGGAGATAAGTTAGGGTTAATTATGTAATTTGGTCATTAATGCGATAATATAGTAGATAATATTTATTTGGAGATTTTTGGATAAATATATTATTAATAATGTGTATTTAAGTTCATATATGTGTATATTAACCTTTATCGTTTCTCTCTCCTCAAAATATGATTTTAGTCCACATTAATATGTTATTTTGTTGAGTAATGAGTATTTGTACCCTAATGTGTTTTATATGTCGAATTTACTCACATGTTTCTCATTAAATAGCCTCTTCATATAATTCCTTGATTTTAATATATTATTATGCTCCTTTATGAGCTATATATTTATTAATGGCCATATTATGCATTAAACGGGAAAGTGATTGCATAGCATTGTAAAATACGTCATTATAAGCCTATGGTTCAAATTTGGTGATTTTTGGAATTCATTTGACCCCTCAAAATGATTTTATATACTTTTAATAAAGTGTAAATTAAAATGGTGAATAAATAACTCACCTTCACACCTCACTCATATTATGGACTAATTAAGATTGAAAATACATGTAATAAGTGAGTGGAGGACTCTTGGACTCCAAATCTCGAATTTGGGAACCAAGGGTTGCTTATAAAAGCAACACATAATTTATTTCTCTAGCATTATATTAAAATATGCTTTAATGGTCAAAATAATTATTTGGATGCCAAAGGTTGGGTAAAACGCAAATCTAAGTGTATAACATGAATCTAGACGTCATTATCAGCCTAGGGTTAAAATTTGGGGTCATTTGGAGTTCATTTGACCTTCCAAATGCAATAAACAAGTTTTCATTAAAATGTGACATTATAGCCATCGATTTAATAGCTATGCACATCATTTAAGCCAAAGTTTGGCTTAAATGTCTGTCACGCGCACTGTAGACGCGCCCGACCCATGGTGGACTCAGATCCATCGGCTCTTGTTAGTTCTGACCACGATCCAACGGTCGACAGATTGTCTTCCACCTCCAGCCGTTACATGGGTAACGAGCTCGACTCCTCAGCTCCGTTCTCTGTCGTTTCGCGACCGTTTTACGAGACTTCTTCACCAAACAAACCGCCTTGATCTGACGCATCATATGAGCTATCAATCGCCCCATTTTGTGCACCATAGACGAAACTCCCAGGCGGCGCCGGCCCTAGCCTCTCACGTCCACGTCCATCTCGGCTCAATAGGCTCGCCCACCTATAAAATACCACCTACACTCCTCCTTCGGTCCCTTAGCAACTCGCCCAAACCATCAATTTCGCCAAAGGGAGCACGTGTGGTCGACGACGTGGAGTTTTTGCTGCTGTGCTTGCGGAGCTTCTCCACAGAGCTAGGAGGAACCAGCGCCTAAAGTGATCGGTTAGTTGCGTTCCTTGTTCGAATACCTTCGTTTCGAGTACCTGAACGTCGAATTTGGTTAAGTATAGCAAAATCGCCCCAATGGGCAAGTTTGCACCCCACGGTAAGGCTGGGCGCAGCCTGAGGTTGAAGACGACGGCCAAATGACCGTTTTGCCCTCACGCGCCCCTCCTCCCTAGTTCTTTAGCCGAGGGCAGATCCGTCAACCTCAAATCAGATTTTTACCTATTTAGCATTTAACTAGCCAATCTTGTTTAATTCATAGTAAATCACTCGGTTGTCAGAAAATTACAAACAAATACTCGTTGGAAAGATAAAAACCTGTAGAATCCAAATATTTAAGTTTTGTACGCTGTTTTCTATCATAAGCCTGATAATTAATTCAAACCTTAATTTAAATGTATAAAGTGATGTAAAATGATAATAATAGTGTTTTAACTCCGTTTTTGACAATAAAATATGTTTTCTCGAGTAGAAAATTATTAGGGATCATTTGGGCCTGTTTCCAGAACCAAAATCCAAAGCCTTTACCCATGGTTTATAAATATGGATATTTTACACTTAAAGTACCTTTAAGTAACCTAATACATGTGTAATGTTTGCAACTAGGGAAGAATGGAATGGTGATACAATCAACTTGGTGAAAGTAATGGTAATGAATCTAGAACAGGTATGTGAGCCCTATTTTGTATGTGCACCCTATTTTGTATCCGACCCCTATGTATGTGAACAACTATGATGAATGCGTGGAATATATAATGTGCAAACTACCTAACTTTCAGTTGGGCTTAAACCCAACCCCACTCATTATTGTGCTAGCCTCATTTCCCTCTAATTGCATTTATTGGCTCCTAACTTATTTTATGCTTCTAATACCGTTGTTGTCTCATCTTTTGATATACTTGCTCTTGTTTTACTTTGACATATCCGATTCTCTTGGAATATTATTTACAGGTGGAATTGGGTCCAATGACCCCAATGTTATTGTGCTTGTCTTATGACACAAATGTCTAATGAATGATATATTTTTCCACTATTTTATGCATGGTAGATAATTTGACTAGCTAGCTATCGTAGACGCTTATGCGTAACCATTAGGGTGTGCTTTTCTACCCGGGGTGTGCTTTTCTACCCTTATATATACAGAGGCATGCTTTTCTGCCTATGGGTGTGCTTTTCTACCCAAAATATATATTTAGGTCAATGACTCAGTGGTGTCTTGACCCTACTATAGTTAATTTAGTCCAATATATCTACATGCAAATATTTGTTGTAATGTGATGATTAATGGTGGCAAGATCTGTTATTTATTGGAATATTCATATATTAGCCTCATTCCTTTTGAAATCTCTTATTGTGGAGAATCCTTTATATTGCAAAGCTTTTTATTATTATTTGTCCTATCCCTTTTTATTAACACATACCTTTTATCTTTCTCTTGCTGGATGACCCCAACCATCCAGGTTAGGATCAGAGTGCGCATGGAAGCTTGGTGAACCCAAGGCTAAGGATAGGATAAGAAGATGAAGAACATATAGTATATGATCATAGTTGCTTTTATGTTATATAGTTGTTTTGTTTGGAGACAATGTTGCATTAGTCTAAGTCTTCCTCTACCTAGATCCTTGTAGTTGCTTGTATAAAGTTGTACTCCCATTTGGGAAATTTGTAACGTACTCTTTATACATTTTTTTAATAATGTCAAGATTTAATTCTTCCGCTGCCATACTTTTGGTGTTTTTGTTTATCATGTTTATTAGTAGAGACTTTGGGTCTTTACAGCATGGTATCAGAGCATCAAGGTAGTCGGATTCTTGACTAGTTCAAAATTGTCTCCTAGATAGAACCCTTATCTTATATAGTTTCCCTTTAGTTAGTTTTTCACCTTAGAGTTGACCTATAAAGAATGTTTGATTTAGGATCATAATAATTTCTTATTAGAAATAAAATTTGTCAACTTTTTGGTGAATTGTCTAATTGAGTAGCTATTAGAGCAAGAAGTTGAAGTGATGGTGTCTAGAAAGGGTCAGAGCTTGGGGGCTGGCAATATTTTCCTCCGCCCCACTAGCTTGGTCACGAGGACTCCTGAGCTCATATGACCTGGCCTGGCCTGATCTGAAACGGACAACTCAAAATAGTCTACCTTTAGACATATTGCCTTATTGTTGAATAACCTTAGAATCCTTATATGATGATTTGATTTCTTTTCTCAAACAAAAATCATCTTGTAATCCCTAAGTATCTTATATGAGCCTTAGATTTCCATGTTTAGGGTTTAGTGTACCCTATGTTATACCTTTAGTTTGGAGGATAGTGGATAGTAAGACTTTCATGTTGGATCTTATACCCTTAGAGTAGTTTGACTTAGTCAACCTTTTGAGTGGAAAGGTAGTGTTAGTACCTTGTTAGATTTTGGAGTTGTTGATTTCGAGGACGAAATCCTCTTTAGGGGGGTTGGAATCCCTCAATGCCTTGAAATCAAGAAACTCTAACTCCTTAGACATGGGAATAGAGAGCTTATGTGTTTAGAGTTTAATAAACCTAATATGTTTGTAATTCATCTTGTTTGATAATAAACAAATGGATAAGTCACATAATCCATATGCTTGAACCTTAATATACTCTTGATGCACATAATCAATAATTGTTCATATGTAGATATACATAGTCTGGATTAAGTCACCCTAATGATGAAATGTGTATGATAAAGTACACCCTAAGGATGCTTTATCATGTTAGGGTCATGTTGACCTAAACCCTAGGATGTAATCATCTATCCTTGACAACATATGTACATATATACCCTTCATGCCTTTCTTGACACATTAGTGACATTAGGTGTCATCACATGATATACCTTAATGCATGTAAATGGATTATAATCACTTAATCATAGTTGTGACCTAATTAGTAACACATGTTAGGCATAGCACCTTGTTGATTAAAATACATCTTATTGATCATCTTACTGGTTTATGGATAAAATCATTAATAGGATAATGAGTAATTAGATTCATACAATGTGAGGTTAATTCATAGTAATTAGTGTTGTGAGAGAAAATGATTAGTGATGACATGGATATGAGTATGTTAGATGTTGTGCCAATATGTTCCTTAGATATAATCCATATACCCTTAGACCTGTTATTAGGGTAATAATTTGTTGGATAAAATTATATGGCATAATCCCACATGATGTAGTTATTGGGTAATAATGTTGAGTTATTTAGGTTTTTAACCTAATGCATTAATATATGTTGTAATGGCCTTGTAAACCCTAATTGTGCTTAAAACCCTTAATGAGGGAGATACCCATGATATAATATTGAGATAAAATTGTTTTGGATAAAATGTGGCACAAGTGTTAGTATAATTGATATGCTGCCTTTTCATGATAGAGTTTATGCAACAAGATGTTAGTTTGAGTTTGATAAATGGATATAGGTTTTGTGGAAACCTTAGTAACACCTCACCTATGTAGATTTATGTGGTACCCTAGATTAAGGGTTATAACCTAGTTGTTTATGGTTGGGATGTTACACACTCACCCTCTCTTTTCTCTTGTTGTGATTTCGGGGACGAAATCCTCTTTAAGGGGTGGTGTGCTGTAACATACTGAATCTCAGGGTCTTCCCTGCAATTTACCCATTCTTGAGCTTTTCTTTGCCTTTTAGTCCATTTGGACCTTTTCCACAAATTTCCCATCCTTTTGGATCATTCTTGCACTCCTTGTGCAATTTAAGCACAAATTGATGTTGAAATCACTATTTACCCTCATTGATGTAAATTGAGGGGTGTTTGCACAAATAACCCACATTAGGAGATAAGTTAGGGTTAATTATGTAATTTGGTCATTAATGCGATAATATAGTAGATAATATTTATTTGGAGATTTTTGGATAAATATATTATTAATAATGTGTATTTAAGTTCATATATGTGTATATTAACCTTTATCGTTTCTCTCTCCTCAAAATATGATTTTAGTCCACATTAATATGTTATTTTGTTGAGTAATGAGTATTTGTACCCTAATGTGTTTTATATGTCGAATTTACTCACATGTTTCTCATTAAATAGCCTCTTCATATAATTCCTTGATTTTAATATATTATTATGCTCCTTTATGAGCTATATATTTATTAATGGCCATATTATGCATTAAACGGGAAAGTGATTGCATAGCATTGTAAAATACGTCATTATAAGCCTATGGTTCAAATTTGGTGATTTTTGGAATTCATTTGACCCCTCAAAATGATTTTATATACTTTTAATAAAGTGTAAATTAAAATGGTGAATAAATAACTCACCTTCACACCTCACTCATATTATGGACTAATTAAGATTGAAAATACATGTAATAAGTGAGTGGAGGACTCTTGGACTCCAAATCTCGAATTTGGGAACCAAGGGTTGCTTATAAAAGCAACACATAATTTATTTCTCTAGCATTATATTAAAATATGCTTTAATGGTCAAAATAATTATTTGGATGCCAAAGGTTGGGTAAAACGCAAATCTAAGTGTATAACATGAATCTAGACGTCATTATCAGCCTAGGGTTAAAATTTGGGGTCATTTGGAGTTCATTTGACCTTCCAAATGCAATAAACAAGTTTTCATTAAAATGTGACATTATAGCCATCGATTTAATAGCTATGCACATCATTTAAGCCAAAGTTTGGCTTAAATACCTGTCACACGCACTGTAGACGCGCCCGACCCATGGTGGACTCAGATCCATCGGCTCTTGTTAGTTCTGACCACGATCCAACGGTCGACGGATTGTCTTCCACCTCCAGCCGTTACATGGGTAATGAGCTCGACTCCTCAGCTCCGTTCTCTGTCGTTTCGCGACCGTTTTACGAGACTTCTTCACCAAACAAACCGCCTTGATCTGACGCATCATATGAGCTATCAATCGCCCCATTTTGTGCACCACAGACGAAACTCCCAGGCGGCGCCGGCCCTAGCCTCTCACGTCCACGTCCATCTCGGCTCAATAGGCTCGCCCACCTATAAAATACCACCTACACTCCTCCTTCGGTCCCTTAGCAACTCGCCCAAACCATCAATTTCGCCAAAGGGAGCACGTGTGGTCGACGACGTGGAGTTTTTGCTGCTGTGCTTGCGGAGTTTCTCCACAGAGCTAGGAGGAACCAGCGCCTAAAGTGATCGGTTAGTTGCGTTCCTTGTTCGAATACCTTCGTTTCGAGTACCTGAACGTCGAATTTGGTTAAGTATACCAAAATCGCCCAAATGGGCAAGTTTGCACCCCACGGTAAGGCTGGGCGCAGCCTGAGGTTGAAGACGACGGCCAAATGACCGTTTTGCCCTCGCGCGCCCCTCCTCCCTAGTTCTTTAGCCGAGGGCAGATCCGTCAACCTCAAATCAGATTTTTACCTATTTAGCATTTAACTAGCCAATCTTGTTTAATTCATAGTAAATCACTCGGTTGTCAGAAAATTACAAACAAATACTCGTTGGAAAGATAAAAACCTGTAGAATCCAAATATTTAAGTTTTGTACGCTGTTTTCTATCATAAGCCTGATAATTAATTCAAACCTTAATTTAAATGTATAAAGTGATGTAAAATGATAATAATAGTGTTTTAACTCCATTTTTGACAATAAAATATGTTTTCTCGAGTAGAAAATTATTAGGGATCGTTTGGGCCTGTTTCCAGAACCAAAATCCAAAGCCTTTACCCATGGTTTATAAATATGGATATTTTACACTTAAAGTACCTTTAAGTAACCTAATACATGTGTAATGTTTGCAACTAGGGAAGAATGGAATGGTGATACAATCAACTTGGTGAAAGTAATGGTAATGAATCTAGAACAGGTATGTGAGCCCTATTTTGTATGTGCACCCTATTTTGTATCCGACCCCTATGTATGTGAACAACTATGATGAATGTGTGGAATATATAATGTGCAAACTACCTAACTTTCAGTTGGGCTTAAACCCAACCCCACTCATTATTGTACTAGTCTCATTTCCCTCTAATTGCATTTATTGGCTCCTAACTTATTTTATGCTTCTAATACCGTTGTTGTCTCATCTTTTGATATACTTGCTCTTGTTTCACTTTGACATATCTGATTCTCTTGGAATATTATTTACAGGTGGAATTGGGTCCAATGACCCCAATGTTATTGTGCTTGTCTTATGACACAAATGTCTAATGAATGATATATTTTGCCACTATTTTATGCATGGTAGATAATTTGACTAGCTAGCTATCGTAGACGCTTATGCGTAACCATTAGGGTGTGCTTTTCTACCCTTATATATACAGAGGCGTGCTTTTCTGCCTATGGGTGTGCTTTTCTACCCAAAATATATATTTAGGTCAATGACTCAGTGGTGTCTTGACCCTACTATAGTTAATTTAGTCCAATATATCTACATGCAAATATTTGTTGTAATGTGATGATTAATGGTGGCAAGATCTGTTATTTATTGGAATATTCATATATTAGCCTCATTCCTTTTGAAATCTCTTATTGTGGAGAATCCTTTATATTGCAAAGCTTTTTATTATTATTTGTCCTATCCCTTTTTATTAACACATACCTTTTATCTTTCTCTTGCTGGATGACCCCAACCATCCAGGTTAGGATCAGAGTGCGCATGGAAGCTTGGTGAACCCAAGGCTAAGGATAGGATAAGAAGATGAAGAACATATAGTATATGATCATAGTTGCTTTTATGTTATATAGTTGTTTTGTTTGGAGACAATGTTGCATTAGTCTAAGTCTTCCTCTACCTAGATCCTTGTAGTTGCTTGTATAAAGTTGTACTCCCATTTGGGAAATTTGTAACGTACTCTTTATACATTTTTTAATAATGTCAAGATTTAATTCTTCCGCTGCCATACTTTTGGTGTTTTTGTTTATCATGTTTATTAGTAGAGACTTTGGGTCTTTACAATGATAATGTAAACAGTAAACCCTAGATTTGAGTTATGTTTTATAGCATGAAGTTCTTTAATTGAATAATGAAATGAGGAATCATTATTCCTAATTTAGCTAAAGGGATTGGATGACCCTAATTGAATTGAATAAGAAACCCTAACCCTAGAAACCAACCGTGGTGATGTAAAATGGTCGTGGTAATCTTCTATAGCACGACCGTGCAAGATAGCACGACTGTGGTGTTCTATACTTGACTTGGAAATAATTTGTATTGTGCTGATACATACATAATGTGCATGTTATCAATTGTGTTAGTCATACATGTCTTTATAAAGAAGTGAGCATATCCAGGTAAGGGTTATGATGCCATATTCATTAAAAGCACTTTATAAGATTTGAAAGCAATGCTATGCTATGTTGCCTAGTGAGAGGTAACAAATGAACTTGATAAACTATATGACCCATGAGAAATACCTGCATTGCTATAATCATGTTCATGTTGTTAAATGACTTGATGGCTATATTTTACTTAGTAACAGGTGTTCTGCTGAACTAAGGGTTTGAATACCCAAATTCCTGAATCATAATGATGAGATGGTTAGGGATTGATATCCTAATGATAACTAGATGTGAAATGAACTTGATACAATTCGTACCCTTTCTTTATAGCAATTGTTTAATGGTTTATGTTTGAAAACATGCCTGATGCTAAAAGAATGCTATAATGTACTTAAATAATCAAGTATAATGATATCATGTAGAGCCCTGACCATAGATCCATCATTGTCAGAAGTTAAATGATGGTGAAATAGGTTTTCCTAAGGGAACTCCTAGAGAGCATACTTTTGAGTATGTGGGGGTTATGTACACGAATATCCTTACATCCTAATGAGGGAATTGATGTGAGATGTACAGTTAATCTCTCAATCCTTCATTATATGTGTATGCCGGGATGATGTATCACTAATCTCCCGATGATGTTGTTAATTCCGCATCGATGAGAGATAAACAAGAAATCCCTCAATGGTGAAGAGAGTACAACATGCCACTGTAACTCTAATAGCGAAGTTGCCAGAATACCCTGGAAAGCTATTTAAGCAGAGACACAAGATGTCCTGCATGTTGTACCTCACACTGACTGAGAAAGATGAGGTCATAGAAATCCGGCTCTTCTGATGACCTATGTATGGTACCGATTGGGATTTCATAATGGTCGGTTGGAGTATGAGAGGTGTAACTCATCTCCTCAGGGCATAAATATGTTTGAAAAATGTAATCATCCCTATAGCTTAATTGCTTAGGTTGAACTACAAGAAACCATGATTGATGATACATTGTTTATAGTGATCTAGTTGAATAACTAGTGCACATGCTCTTCATATTCCTTATTGATATATGTCTTGTCATTCAATCAAGTTATAATTGAAATGATTGCTTATGAAATATTGTTCTACTTAGCTTATGCAATGTTTTACCTGCTGTTGAATAATTATAGTTTTACTACTCAATGTTATTCCATTATTGCAATAACAATGCTTCTGGCGGAGAGTTATAACTCTCGCTGGGACAATTATTCAATTGTCTCACCCCCGTGGGATTCGACTTTTTAGGTAGATGCCGAGGGCGAAGGAACCCATCAGTGAGTGAGCAGCAACAACAATAGCAGCAGCAACATCAGGGACAACAATGATCCTCAGGTGGATACACTGTCTATCAAGTCTTGTATATAGAATGTCCTATGTGTCGTCTCTGTACTCTCAGGTCCTAGGAGTCTTTAGATGTTTTAAATAGATCTGAGATTTTGGCGTAATGCCTTGAGATTTTTATATCTACTCATGTACAGTTTAACAGAGTAGTTTATGCTTGTGACTCTCGAAATGTGATATTACAGAGATATAATGATGGATCAGTTTGTAAATAACTTATCATGTTTCCTTATGAAAGATTTTTATCATTTGTAGATCTCTTTACAAAAAGTTTTTATTTTTAGTGATTTTCAATAATTCTGCTGCTAACGAAATGCTTCCGCATTAGTTTAAATTCGTTGATCTTGTTTTCGTGAGACGGTCGTCTCAATTTAGTGGTATCAGAGCTCTAGGTTCGCTGAGTCTATAGAGACAGAGACATATGACTTAGGTTGTTGAATCTGTTCTAGTGTCTTCCAGTATATCTGATAGTGTCTTCTGCTCATTTAGGAGGAGAAGATAAAACTAAAGATGACTGGACCACACGAGGAACACGTTGCAGAGAGTAGTACTGCTGCACCCAGAAGAGGTGCAAGAGACCTAGAAAGAGAAGAACATGTACCTGAACCACCCCAGTTCAATCCAACTAACATGGGGAACCCAGCCATCCATGCCATGTTTGGGCAGTTTATGATTGCCATGACACATATGACTGATAGGATGCCTATACCTGCACCTAGGGCACCTACCCATCCTGAAGGACAAGGAGCCGGCAATACATTTGAACGACTTCGCTGAGTCAGAGCCACAGAGTATGCTGGAACAGCTGACCCTGCAGATGCTGACTTGTGGTTAACTGAACTAGAGAAGGCCTTTAGAATCCCAAACATTCTAGAAGCTGAGAAGGTTAGACATGTTGTGTATCTTCTCAAAAGGAGTGCTGGTCATTGGTGGACCATGGAAGAACAGAAGAGGTTAGGTGTGAAGATTGCATGGGAAGTTTTTTGACGGGAATTTATCAATAGATATTTCCCTAAGACATTTCTGGATGAGAAAATCTCTCAGTTTGAGAGGTTAAGACAAGGTCAAATGAACATTAGTGAGTATGATGCTAATTTCATGGAGCTTTTGCAGTTTTGTCCGCACATGGAGACCACAGATGAAGAAAGGATTAGGCGTTTTGAGAAAGGGTTAAACGCTGAGTTGACTACTCCTGTGTCTGCTCTGGAGAATAGGGAAAGGTTTGATACCTTTGTGGAATATGTTAGAAGGGTAGAGAGGTCTGTGGCAGAAAAGAGACAGACCAAGAGAAAGAATATGTATCCCCAGTTCCAAGGATCTTCATCTAAAGGTTTCAAGAAACCTAGGTTTTCTGTACCTACACCACCACCTAGATTTAGTACCCAGACGCAGTGGACATCAAATAGGGGTAGAGGACGAAGTTTACCGCTAGAAGGAGCTCATAGCTCAGCATCTATGTCAGTTACAAGACCAGCCAGACCACAACAACTGAACAGAAGCTATTACATATGTGGAAAGATGGGACATCTGATGAAAGATTGAAGAACCATAGAAGTGAGTGTAACTCAACCTCAAAGGCAGAGTCAGCAAAGATCCCAAAGGCGACCGTTTCCAAGAGGATCTAGAGGACATGGACAAGCGTCCCAAGCCGGATCATCGACATCTAGTCATCAAGCACCGAATCAACCACATGCAACAACAAGATTCTATGCGATGAATCCACCTGATGCAGTGATCAACCCTCGGGTTGTGGCATGTCAGATGGAATTGTTATATTCTGATATGTCTACATCTTACGTTGTATCTATTTTAATTGATCCGGGTGCTACACACTCATTTATCACTCGAAGAGTGATTGTTAACTGCTACACACTCATTTATCACTCGAAGAGTGATTGTTAACCCGGATCAACCCTCGGGTTGTGGCATGTCAGATGGAATTGTTATATTCTGATATGTCTACATCTTACGTTGTATCTATTTTAATTGATCCGGGTGCTACACACTCATTTATCACTCGAAGAGTGATTGTTAACTGCAACTTGACTATAAGTCATAGAATAGATAGTTTGTTGCTAGAAACTCCATTGATGGGATCTGTTGTGTTGTAGGAGATATGTTCTCCCTGCATTCTTTTCTTTTCTGAACATCGCATTCAAGTGGATGTTATACCACTTGAGATGCATAGATTCGATGTAATCCTTGGGATGGATACCTTAGAAAGGTATAAGGTTGTCTTGGATTGTGAGTCCAAGCAAGCTATGTTCACTGATGATAGTGACACATGGATCTTTCAAGTAGATAGAAAGATTATTCCAACTTGTTTGGTGTCAGCTATGGTGGCCGAGAAGCTGATGAGGCAAGGATGTTATGCATTCTTGGCCCATGTGGTAGATACTACCATGGAGAGTCCTAATCCTGTGGAAGTTCCTATAGTCAGGGAATTTGAAGATGTATTTCTTGAAGAACTTCTAGGTGTACCTCCATACCGAGAGATAGATTTTGAAATTAATCTAATACCGGACACACAACCTATAGCACAAACACCGTATAGGATGGCGCCTGGTGAGATGGCAGAACTCAAGAAACAACTGGAAGAGTTGCTCGAGAAAGGTTTCATCCGACCGAGTACTTCGCCTTGGGGGTGCTCCGGTCCTCTTTGTTAAGAAGAAAGACAGATCAATGCGGTTGTGCATTGATTATATACAATTAAATAAAGTAACGATAAAGAATAAGTATCCTCTGCCAAGGATTGATGATCTCTTTGACCAGTTGCGTGGTGCAACCGTCTTCGCAAAAATAGATTTGAGGTCGGGATATCACCAACTGCATATTAAAGATAGTGACATACCCAAGTCTGCCTTTAGGACAAGGTATGGTCACTATGAGTTCACAGTTATGTCGTTTGGACTAACTAATGCACCAACTGCATTTATGGAACTTATGAATAGAATTTTTCGACCTTTTCTCGATCAATGTGTTGTTGTCTTTATAGATGACATCCTGATCTATAGTAAAGATGCTCAACAACATGAACAACATCTTCGTCAGGCTTTAACTTTTCTAGGAGAGCATAAGTTATATGCTAAGTTTAGCAAGTGTGAATTCTGGTCACCCGAAGTTTCTTTCCTTGGACACGTAATATCTGCTACAGGAATACGTGTTGACCCTAAAAAGGTAGAATCTATTATGCTATGGGAGTAGCCGAAGACACTGACAGAGATCCGTAGTTTCTTAGGGTTGGAAGGCTATTACCGGAGGTTCATTAAGAACTTCAGTTCTATAGCTTTACCCTTGACTAAGTTGACCAGGAAGGATGTTCCCTTTGTTTGGAGTGATAAGTGTCAACAATCATTTCAGTTGTTGAAGGAAAGGTTGATAAGTGCACCTGTACTTGTGTTACCTGAGCAAGGGAAAGGATATATAGTTTTCTATGATGCCTCTAAGAATGGACTTGGATGTGTGTTGATGCAGGATAAACAAGTGATTTCTTTTGCTTCCCGACAGCTTAAGAAACACGAGGAGAATTATCCGACACATGATCTAGAGCTAGCTGTTGTAGTACATGCCTTGAAAATCTGGAGACATTATCTTTATGGAGAGACATTCCAGATTTTCACAGACCATAAGAACCTAAAGTATATCTTTTCTCAGCATGAGCTTAACACGAGGCAACGCCGCTGGATGGAGTTAATCAAGGACTATGATTGTACGATTGATTATCATCCAAGGAAGGCCAATGTGGTTGCTGATGCTTTGAGTAGGAAATCAGCAACACCAGCATTAGATAGAGAACAACTGAATTCCTTAGCATGCTCAAGGAGAGATATGCTTATCTCATTAAGTCAAGACAATGTACAGTTAAAAGTATAATTGTTAGCTGGGTTGTTAGCTGAGATGCATATAAAATCTACTCTGAGACAACAGATTAAGGAGGCACAACAAGTTGATGAAGTATTTCAACAGATTAGATTAGAGTATGGTAGTGAGAAACGAGAAGGTTTCCATGACTCAGATTGTCAAGTAGCCTGTTATCATGGTAGAATGATAGTACCGAATGTGGATAACTTGAGGAAATTAGTCTTGGAAGAAGCTCATTCTTCAATGTATGCTATGCATCCAGGGAGCACCAAGATGTATCGAAACTTGAAAGATATGTATTGGTGGCCTGGTTTGAAGAAGGACGTTGCTGAGTTTGTTATGCGGTGTTCTGTGTGTCAGCAAGTAAAGGCTGAACACCAGAAGCCTGCAGGAACAATGCAACCTTTACCCATACCACAATGGAAGTGGGATCATGTGACCATGGACTTTGTGGTTGGTCTACCCAGGACAGCCAAAGGACATGATTCCATCTGGGTAATAGTTGATAGGTTGACAAACACAACACATTTTTTACCAGTCAAAACAACCTATTCTGCTGACAAGTTAGCACAATTATATGTCGATGAGATAGTGCGACTGCATGGGGTCCCAATTACCATTGTTTCTAATAAAGGTCCCCAGTTTACGAGTCATTTTTGGGAGCGACTTCGTAAAGCCTTAGGCACACAGTTAAAGTTTAGTACAACCTTTCATCCTCAGACTGATGGACAATCAGAAAGGACTATACAGACTTTGGAGGACTTGCTCAGAGCATGTGTTCTTTAGTTTACAGGGAGTTTGGATCTACACCTGAGATTGATAGAGTTTGCCTATAATAACAGCTATCAACATAGCATTGATATGGAACCTTATGAAGCTTTGTATGGTAGACGTTGTAGATCACCCATAAGTTGGTATGAAACTGGTGAATATCAACTTTTAGGTCCTGATCTTGTACAGCAGCGAGAAGATTAAAGTAATACAACAACAAATAAAGACTGCACAGGATAGGCAGAAATCTTGAGCTGACAAGCGTCGTAGACCTTATGAATTCTAGGTTGGAGATAGAGTGTACCTCAAAGTCTCACCTTGGAAAGGAGTTCTGAGATTTGGGAGGAAAGGAAAGTTAGCTCCTAGGTTTATGGGGCCTTATCCAATCATTGAACAGATTGGGAAGGTAGCTTATAAGCTAGAGTTACCACCACATCTACAAAGGTTACACCATGTGTTCCACATTTCCATGCTTAGGAAATGTCACCCTAATACAGAATCAGTTCTGCAACCTATGGAAGTAGAATTGAATGATGATGTATCTTATGAGGAAGGACCTGTGTCAATCCTTGACAAGAGAATTAAAAAGCTAAAAAAGAAAGATATAAGTCTTGTGAAAGTCCTCTGGAATCACCATGGTATTGAATAAGCCACGTGGGAACTAGAGGAAGAGATGAGAAGGAAATACCCTGCTCTTTTCTCTTAATATGTTTTGTTGATTTCGGGGACGAAATCCTTGTAAGGGGTGGATAATTTGTAACATCCCTGACCTGGGTTATGTACTAACCCTATATGTTTTGCTTAATTAATTGATTAGATGCTTGTGATTATCCTTTTAAATGTAATTAAGGATTTTGAGGAACCTATATTTCTATTTCAGTCCTTTTTGAATAATGTTGCAACATTGTTTTGTTAATTTTGGACTAAAGTGCAAATTACCCAATTAGAGGGGTTAACTTGCAAATTGTACAAGTTAAGATGTTCCTCTGATAATGAGACATCATAATAATGAATAATATGTAGTGGTATGGCTTCCACAAGCTTGAGCACCAAGATATAGCTTGTAGAGCAATCCTTGTGCTTTAAAACCTAGTTTTGGTGTAAAGTGCAATTTACCCAAAACCTAGGGTCCAACATGTAAAATATACCCTCTAGAGGATCTATCATGTTTCTTGGCATCAATTAGAGCAAATAGAATGAGTAGGGCGCCTCATTTGAATGATCAATAAGGAAAGATAATCTTGATATTAAAACAATCAAGATTTAAGCAAATGGCCCTTTTGTATATATACAACTTATTATGATGTGTTCCTTTAAACCTTAGATAATAGAGGAGTTTTGCATGTGGATACAAGGTGGAAACGTGGCCAAAGAATGTAGGAAGATTTAGTGGTTTTAGTTGGGAAATAAAAGGAGATAATCCTCTTCTTTTCACTTTCCTTGAAAATACCCATAAATATATAAAGCATCCTTAACAACAAAGCAAAGGATCGTTTCCCTTAGTTTCCTTCCATATCTTCTTGCCTTGGCCGACCAAAGGATATATCTGGAGCAGAAGGATAATGACCAATCTGGTTTGGTAAGTATGGGTCATCATCTACCTCGAATTCATGGTGGGAACCCTAAAACACGGTTGGTTTATTGGTGTTTTTCACACAATTCTTCTTTCTAGCCATCTTCTCCATCCAAAACTTGAAGAACAGACCTTGGACAACCATTGGAGCTTCATCCACCATTAAAGATACGAATCTTGGAGCTATAGATCAGATCTAAAGGTGGGTTTTATAACGTTAACCCTTAAGCTTTGCTTTTGCATCCTTCTTTCTTAGGATCGTTGCTTATACTTCTTCTTTAGACACCTTTGTGTGTTCTTGCTAGTATTTCCATGAAGAACAGCCCCTGTTCTTGAGGTAGAAGATGATGATGTTAATTCCAATGTTTATCCAAAAAGTTACTTTAGCAAAAGGTCTCTAATCCCTTGCTCAAACGGTTTCCCAAACCGTTTGGGAGCAAACAGTTTCAAACCGTTTGAATGCAAACAGTTTCAACCAAGAACGCATGGAAGAAAACGGTCCAAGACCGTTTGGAGTACTGTTGTGAATAAAGTAGACTAATCACTTACCAAAAATCATCAAGTCATTCCAAGTAAATAACCAATTGAAGGCCCATCAACCATCTAAACCCTAATCGGGTTAGTTGCTGATTTCAATAATTGAATTAAGTTGAAGTTTGGGTTGAGTGGCCCAAACGGTTTCAAAACCATTTGGTGATCACCCAAACAGTCTCAAGACCATTTGGTGATCACCCAAGACCGTTTGGAGGTCTAGGGATAAGTAGGGTTGACCAATTGAGGGTCCAATGATATCAAGTTGATAAACAATTGATTGCTGATTTGGTGACCAAGCCTAGGGTTCAAACCTTAATTGAATGACTTGGTTTATGATGAAATAATGGGAAAACGGTTTCAAGACCATTTTTAGGTCATCCAAATGATCCCAAGACCGTTTGGAGGTCACCCAAGACCGTTTGGAGGTCTAGGGTTGACTATGGTTAAGTGATTGAAGATTGAAAGGCAATAAGTTGAAGTGCAATTAATTGTTGACCTAGTGATCAATCTAATGAGCTAAACCTTAATTGGTTGAGTTAGTTTTTTTGGTGTTGAATTGATAAAACGGTCTCAAGACCATTTTGAGGTCATCCAAATGATCCCAAGACCGTTTGGGGTCAGGTCATGACCAAATTGAATGATGGTTCAATGGTTTTTAATCAATTAGACTCATGTTGAAACATGTTGAAGGGTGATCGATTCCAAACCCTAATCCAATTGATCCAAACCCTAATTGATGATCAATTAAGGGTCAATTGAGTGTCAAATCAGTTGAGGGTTGACCTAATTGACTCAATTGATGAGTGGATAACAAGTGCATGACTAATTGAGGGGTTCAACATTGGAAACACTAACTCAATTGAAGTGGTTGAGACATTTTTTGGTCCTTGCGGTTTTGAGATGGTTTGGACCAAACGGTCTCAAGACCGTATGGGTCCAAACGGTCTCAAGACCATTTGGGGCCAAACGGTCTCAAGACCATTTGGGACCAAACGATCCCAAACCGTTTGATCTCATGCGGTTTCAAGATCGATTATGTCCATACGGTTTCAAAGTCAAACTTGACCAAACGGTCTTCATGACCAAACGGTATTCACCCCATCTTGGGCAAATGGTCTTGAGTGTGCACTTTACCAAACGGTTTCGAAAGTCAACAAGACCAAACGGTCTTCAACACCAAACGGTTTCAAGGACAGTCCAAGACCGTTTGGAGGTATAGTGTGCAAAACTGTTTGAGGTCTAAAAAGGTCAAGATCGTTTGATGCTTTAGTGGTCAAGATGGTTTAGTGGTTGATTAACCTAAACCTCATAGATACCTAAAGTGATTAAGGGACCAAGTAATTAGTTGATTAATGCATGTTATAATCAGTGGTGACCATCACAAAGGTATCCTTGATGGAATAAAGTGATTAGTACTTTTTGAAATGAGTAAAGCCTTAATGATCACAATGGTAATGACATAAACCATGATGTCAATGTCGAATTGACTTAGCCTAATCAATAGTGATGCAAACATCAACTTATAGAAAGATGAGAGAGAAGATTTCTTATATGAATGCTAATCAAGTATTATACTCCCAACATGAATGAATACCTAATTAGGGTATGATTCATGATAGTGAGATCATGAAACCCTAATTATGACAGCTAATGAATCATAACCCTAATTGAGGGCATTAATGGAATTAATCCTCATATATGATGATGGTATATCTTAATGTAATGTAATGTGAATAGTAAACCCTAATCTAGGGTAGTGTGATGTAATGGGAATAGTAAACCCTAATTTAGGGTAATGTGATAATGTAAACAGTAAACCCTAATTTTGGGTTATGTTTTATAGCATGAAGTTCTTTAATTGAATAATGAAATGAGGGATCATTATTCCTAATTTATCTAAGGGGATTGGATAACCCTAATTGAATTGAATAAGAAACCCTAATCCTAGAAACCAGCCGTGGTGATGTAAAACGGTCGTGGTAATCTTCTGTAGCACGACCATGCAAGATAGCACGACCGTGGTGTTCTATACTTGTCTTGGAAATAATTTGTATTGTGCTGATAAAGACATAATGTGCATGTTATCAATTGTGTTAGTCATACATGTCTTTATAAAGAAGTGAGCATAGCCAGGTAAGGGTTATGATGCCATATTCATTAAAAGCACTTTATAAGCCTTGACAGCAATGATATGCTATGTTTTCTAGTGAGAGGTAACAAATGAACTTGATAAACTATATGACCCATGAGAAATACCTGCATTGCTATAATCATGTTCATGTTGTTAAATGACTTGATGGCTATATGTTACTTAGTAACAAGTGTTCTGCTGAACTAAGGGTTTGACTACCCAAATTCCTGAATCATAATGATGAGATGGTTAGGGATTGATATCCCAATGATAACTAGATGTGAAATGAACTTGATACAATTAGTACCCTTTCTTTATAGCAATTGTTTAATGGTTTATGTTTGAAAACATGCCTGATGCTAAAATAATGCTATAATGTACTTAAATAATCAAGTATAATGATATCATGTAGAGCCCTGACCATAGATCCATCATTGTCAGAAGTTAAATGATGGTGAAACAAGTTTTCCTAAGGGAACTCCTGGAGAGCATACTTTTGAGTATGTGGGGGTTATGGACGTGAATATCCTTACGTCCTAATGAGGGAATTGATGTGAGATGTATAGTTAATCTATCAATCCTTCATTATATGTGTATGCCGGGATGATGTATCACTAATCTCCCGATGATGTTGTGAATGTTGCATCGATGAGAGATAAACAAGAAATCCCTTGATGGCAAAGAGAGTACATCATGCCACCGTAACTCTAATAGCGAAGTTGCCAGAATACCCTGGAACACTATTTAAGCAGAGACACAAGATGTCTTGCATGTTGTACCTCACACTGACTGAGGAAGATGAGGTCATAGAAATCCAGCTCTTCTGATGACCTATGTATGGTACTGATTGCGATTTCATAATGGTTGGTTGGAGTATGAGAGGTGTAAATCATCTCCTCAGGGCATAAATATGTTTGAAAAATGTAATCAGCCGTATAGCTTAATTTCTTAGGTTGAACTACGAGAAACAATGATTGATGATACATTGTTTATAGTGCTCTAGTTGAATAACTAGTATACATGTTCTTCATATTCCTTATTGATATATGTCTTGTCATTCAATCAAGTTATAATTGAAATGATTGCTTATGAAATACTATTATACTTTGCTTATGCAATGTTTTACCCGCTGTTGAATAATTATAGTTTTACTACTCAATGTTATTCCATTATTGCAATAACAATGCTTCTGGCAGAGAGTTATAACTCTCACTGGGACAATTATTCAATTGTCTCACCCCCACGGGATTCAACTTTTTAGGTATACACCGAGGGCGAAGGAACCCATCAGTGAGCAACAACAACAACAACAGCAACAACATCAGGGACAACAGTGATCCTCAAGTGGAGACACTATCTGTCAAGTCTTGTATATAGTATGTCCTATGTGTCGTCTCTATACTCTCAGATCCTAGGAGTCTTTAGATGTTTTAAATAGATATGAGATTTTAGCGTAATGCCTCGAGATTTTTGTATCTGCTCATGTACAGTTTAACAGAGTAGTTTATGCTTGTGACTCTTGAAATGTGATATTACAGAGATGTAATGATGGATCAGTTTGTAAATAACTTATCATGTTTCCTTATGAAAGAGTTTTATCATTTGTAGATCTCTTTACAAAAAGTTTTTATTTTTAGTGATTTTCAATAATTCCGCTGCTAACGAAATGCTTCCGCATTAGTTTAAATTCATTGATCTTGTTTTCGTGAGATGGTCGTCTCAATACCAGTAATAATTCTTTGTTTCGGAGAAGAGTTTCCTTTTCTGGTGGTAGGTTATTTCTGGTGGTAACTCCCCGCAAGCAAGGTAATTGCAAATGTGCTCGAACCATGGCAAGTTCGGTTCTTCGGCTTCTATCATGAGCAAAGCCTCATCTGCATAGTTATCATTAACAAGTAGCTCATTCTTGTCTTTGACGATAATCCTTGACAAATGGTCGGCAACAACGTTTTCCATCCCTTTCTTATCAATGATCTCATGATCGAACTCCTGGAGTAATAAATCCCACCTTAGCAACCTAGGCTTAGTGTCCTTTTTCTGCATTAGGTATCTTATAGCTCTGTGGTCAGTATAAACCCTTACTTTTGCTCCAATCAGATAAAACCTGAATTTTTCAAAAGTAAAAACAATAGCTAGCATTTCTTTCTCCGTAGTAGTGTAATTTACTTGTGCCTCGTCCAGAGTGCGGCTGGCGTAGCAGATGACATGATGTTTCTTGTCCTTCTTCTACCCTAGGACTGCCCCCACGGCATAGTCACTAGCATCACACATTATCTCAAAGGGTAGCTCCCAATCTGGATCTTGGAGAATAGGTTGAGTTACGAGGGCTTCCTTCAAGGTATGAAAAGCTTTCAAACAATCATCTGTAAAATCAAATTCTGCGTCCTTAATCATTAGATTTGAGAGGGGTTTTGATATCCTTGAAAATTCCTTGATGAATCTTCTATAATAACCGGCGTGACCAAGAAAACTTTGCACTCCTGTCACATATTTAGGTGGAGGCAGTCTAGAGATAGCCTCGACCTTGCTGACATCTACCTCAATTCCTCTCTTTGAGACTTTGTGGCCCAGGACTATGCCTTCTTGCACCATAAAATGGCATTTCTCCCAGTTGAGGATTAAGTTCTTCTCTTTACAACATTGCAGAACTAATGATAGATTTTTCATACAACCATCAAAATCTTTTCCATAGACAGAAAAATCATCCATAAAGACCTCCACAATGTCCTCCGGAAAGTCTGAGAACGTCGAGATCATGCAACGTTGGAATGTTGCAGGAGCATTGCATAATCCGAATGACATTCGTCGGAAGGCATAAGTACCATATAGACAGGTGAAGGTGGTTTTCTCCTAATCATCAGGCAGGATGGGAACTTGATAAAATACAGAATAACCATCCAAGAAGCAAAAATATTCATGATGTGCGAGTCTTTCTATCACTTGGTCGATAAAGGGAAGAGGGTAGTGATCTTTCTTCGTTGCTTGATTAAGCTTCCGATAATCGATACACATTCTCCATTTGGTGACAGTCCAGACGGCTACTTCATCTCCTTTATCGCCTTTTACAACTGTCATCCCCCCTTTCTTTGGTACAACATGAATTGGGCTCACCCAATTGTTGTCGCTGATCAGGTATATATTGTCTGCATCTCATAGCTTGATGACTTCCTTCGTCACCACTTCTTTTAACATTTAGCTTCCTCTGGGGTTGAACCAGGGGTTTTGCTGACTCTTCTAGATTTATGTGGTGCATACATAGAGCAGGGTTAAGTCCCTTGATATCATCTACTGAATAGCTTATAGCTTGCCTATAGAGCCTTAGCTCCTTAAGAAGTCTTTCCATTTGCTCTTCGGTCAGACTGGCATTGACTATGATAGGATTCCTTTCATCAGGATCAAGAAACTCGTACTTCAGACCTTCCGGTAATTGTTTAAGTTTTGGTTTGGGTTTTGGTACTTTCTCTTCTTCCTTTGTCAGTTCTAGAGAAGCATACTTGATGGTCTCAACAACTTCCTCTTCGTCGCTCAAATCCCCTTCGTCTTGATTCATGTATTCGAGGATCTTAGCAACCTCAGGGTTGTTGATTTCTGAATCTTCTTTGTTTAACGCCCTCATAAGAGGGTCCACCATTGTTGTGTCTTCTTCTACTTCTTCACAATATTGGTTGTAGCTATCCACGAAGTAAGCAGATTCAAACAAGTAGGTCCTTTCATTGCGTCTTTCACCTTGAAATCTATGTGATCATTTCCGACCCTCAGAGTTATGATGCCTTCAGTGACATCAATCAGTGCCCTCCCGGTCACCAAGAAAGGACGTCTGAAGATAATAGGGCATTTAGGGTCTTCAATAGTGTCAATGATAACAATATCGCATGAGATGACAAATCTCCCCACGTGAATCAGAACATCTTTGACTACTCCCACTGGCCTCTTGAAGGTGTGGTCTGCCAACTCGATTCTCATATTAGTCCTGACCATATCAGTCAGTCCTAATCATTGCGCAAGGCTTAAAGGCATTAGACTGATGCTCGCCCCCAAGTCGATGAGACCCTTCCTTTCGATGTTATCCCCTACAACAAAAGGTATAGTAAAGGCTCCAAGGTCCTTCTTCTTGGTAGGTAGTTCCACTTTTACGAAAGTTGTTGACATACTGGCAAGGTGCACAATTTCAATCCTTCCTCCTCTTCTTTTCTTTGTGACTACATCTTTTTAGAACTTGGCATATGTTGGCATTTCTTCTAAGGCATCCAGAAATGGCACCTCCAGATGGAGCTTTTTCACCGACTCCATAAACTTCTCATACCTCTTTTTGAGGTGTGCCTTTATAAGTTTGTATAGAAAAGGTAATCTCGACAAGTATTGACTTCTTTTGGCGAATATTTCCTCCTCAGGTTCTGGTTCTCTAACTTGAGCGTGCGGGTTCTCTATAACATTCTCTGGCTCTAGTTCTTCAGGTCTTGTCACCTCAGGGTGCTCTATTGTCTTTCCCGATCTAAGGATCGCCATCTTGGCAGATTCTGTGTTAGAAGGAACCTTCCCCGAAGGGTTCTTCACAAGCTCGGACAACTGAGTGAGCTGTTGGTCTATCTTGCGTTGATGTGTTTGCATATCCTCCATTTGTACCTGCATAGTGTTTAAAATGCCAGAGTTGGACAGTGCACTTTGCGCAAGTTGATTGTTTATCGTGTCCTATCTCTTAACAAAATCAAATAGGTGGCCCACTAAGTCAGGCTGACTAGTACTCCTTGTCTGACTATGTCCTTGAGCTTGTCCTTGTTCTTGACTAGTGTTAGTAGTTTGGCGGCTCTGATACTTCCCTTGACCTTGATAATTGGGTTTGTTTGTCTGGAAAGTGCTTGTCTTGGTGTACTACCATTGTCCGCTCTTCTTCTCGAAACTTGGTGGTTGCTTGGGTGGATTGTTCAATTGATGCGAATTTTCTGCAGCATCTTTGTTGCCATAGCTGAATCTTGGGTGATCCGACCTCTTAAAGTTAGCATAAGAGACATTTTAAGCTTCTTCCTCCTCAGATTCAGTTTCACTTGATTCTTTGGGTCGGTGTATATGCAATTATCTATTCTGTGCCCACCTTCACTGTAAGTGACACATTTCATCACTTTTTCAACGTGCTTCTTTCCCTTTCCTCCTGATTCCTTCAGTTGTTTGACATCCGTTGCTATCTTTTTTATTTGAGATGTGATTTCTTCAAGAGCCTTTGATTCAATCGATGACCCTTCATTGGTGGCTTTTTTAGCATATCCTCTGTCGGTCCTGTCATAATCAGTCCCGGCTTGTAACTCAGCCATGTTTTCAATAATTTTCTTGGATCTACTAGGCTTTTTACTGAGAAAGTCGCTTCCTGCTGCTGCATTTAGTGAGACTCTCTCTTCAGGGGTTAGACCATTGTAGAATGTTGTTATTAAGAATCCCTTCTTGTAATTGTGGTGAGGGCAGTCTCTCTGGTACTCCTGATATCTTTCCCAGGCTTCATACAGATTCTCACTTGGTTTTTGCATGAAAGATGTGATCTTCTGCCTGTTACGAATCTCTGTGGGGTAGAACTTGTTCACAAAAGCGTCTGCCAATGTGTTCCATCCATTCAAAGCTTTACGTGGTAGTCCAAGGTACCAGGATAGTGCCTTATCCTCTAAAGAGAAGATGAAACCCTTGCAGTAAATGACTTCTTGCGTAACTCCCCACATCTTGATGGTGTCACAAATATTCTTAAAAGTGTCGAGGTGATGATAAGGGTTATCGTTCTTTGAATTCACTCGAAAGCTTTTGTTCTGGATCATAGATATTACAGCTGGCTTCAGTTTGAAGTTCGCTACATTGAACCTTGGGATGACCACATGACATCTTGAGTTGTTGGCTTTTGTAGCTACCAAATCCGGAAGAGTCTTTTCTTCCTCTTCATCATCTTCGCTGGAGTTGTCCCTGCGATTTTGCTCTTAGTGGTTTCTTCTGTGCCTGCAGTGATGATGATCGATGCTACTCATGGTGATGATCATCTTTAGGTTGTTCTTGTTCTTCATAGAGATGTCATTATAACGACCATCTTCATCGGTTCCTGGCAGATGTGGGTGTTGTTTGATCCTTGTGTTCCGCTCGTCTGCTGAAATGGGACCTTCCACATGAGGTGGCATGATGAACGGGAGTTAAGTCAAACAAATTGCTTCTTTCTGGGTACATGAATAGGTCGTATAGTCGAGTTAGAAAACTGGACTGGTAGAATGAACTATTCTGCACGAATTCAGGTTAGAAAGCCTAAAGTAACTGTGTTGTCAAGCTTATTGCTAAGCTTGAGGCACGGGACTATAGTAAGTGGACTCGGGTTATTAACAGTACCGTTTTGCCTTGTCCCCAACAACGACACCAAAAAGTTGACCGGCCTAAATCGCACGTCAAAAAGGGCATGGATTACAGTAGTTGAACTTTTAAAGAGATAACCCAACTCTCAGGCCCCCACAATGATAAACAAGGTCCGATGTAGCGATCGGGGTCGAACATAGGGACAAGGTCGGCTGTGTTAAGAATGCGAAATCAACATTCTTATACTCTAACTGAAAAGGGTGCAAGAGATGTTCCCTAAGGAACGGTATCACAAGAACGAGAACATAATTATAAACAAGAAAAGGAATAGAACTGTAAACAAGTAAATGGGGAAAACCCGGGTTGGGGCTTCACCAACTAAGGCACCTCACCAACATGTAATACTATCTCTCTCGCTCTTGCACACTCGTATCAAGATTACAAGCAACCACTCAAATGTCTATTCCTCTCTCTCTAGAGGTGAGGATAGATCTAAGTCTAAAAGAAGTCTCTCTCTCGAGATGACAACTCAAAAACCTCGCAGTAAAACAACTGGTTAAAGCTTTAGCATTCCAACATTCTCGTGCATTCATACCACTCCATGACATGGGATATAAGTGATATTACTCTCTCGAGATATCAACAATCAAACATCACAAGATGGTAGCTAAACATATAAGTGAAGCATTAAAAATAGGTGCATGGAGATAATCTTGATAAGAATATGTATATTCAAAAGAAAGAGACAATACACGTGTTGGGAGAGCCTTAGTGGTTGCTCCCAAACCAAGTTAAGGTGTTAGCTGCTCATGCTTGCGGACAACACGACGGCGTTACATAGAGACAAATCCATGAGGTCCACGAAGAGGGGGCGAGATAAAACAGGATGAAGCGATAGATCTGGAAGAGAAGAATGTAATACTACACACTACTTCTTCAGATCTAGATCTACCGCGTGGATGGCTTTCTCCTGTCGAAGAAGGGGTGGATGGCAATCTTCTCTCTCCTCAACTTTCGCTCCTGGAGGTCCAAGATTGATGGATGGATGGATGGTTGGAGACGAGTTTGAAATGTAGCAACACTTTGTAGCCTTGGGATTTGATCTGTATGATCTGATCTGGCAACAAGACAGGTGGGGGCGCTATTTATAGGTGCCTTCCACTGACTTAGAACCATGATTGTGGTCTTTCCTTTAAGTGAAGGCAAGACCGCAGTCGCAGTCTCTGCTTTATTCCTCCTTGGTCGCGATCTTTCTTGGCCGTGATCTTTCTTGGCCGCGATCTTCCTCAAATCCTCGGTCGCGGTCTTTGAGTGCCCGCGGTCACGATCTTTAGAATAGCCGTGGTTACGACATTGAGTCACTACGATCACAGTCTTTGAGTGACCGTAGTCATGATCTTTAGAATGGCCGCGGTTGTGGCGTTGGCGCTATGCAAACCACGGATGCTGTGAGAGGAGTGAGTGACGAGAGGAACTGTGGTCGCGGTCTCAGGATGATCGCGGTCGCGATCTTTTGAATAACTGTGGTCGCGGTCTTTTGAATAAACGCGGTCGCGGTCTTAAAGATCGCGGTCACAGTTATGTTGATTCCTAAAATCATTAAACAAGGCTTTAGTAAAAAAGATGGAGAAATTATGTGAAAAGTTAACTAAAGTTATACTAAAAGTGATGTGAAATATATACAGAAAGTACGTAAAGTACGGTGTTATCAAGGACCTGAACAATGAGATCATATAGATGTCAAGAGTACATACATTCATGTTATTTCCCTAGTCAGATGTTATGTGGAAGGCTGATAGACAACAATAACACTTAAAACTAGTGTGTGTGTTGGTTGATGACAGAATCTCATTAACTCATGATATGTGATATCAAACCAAACACATAGATACTTGTTGGAGAACCGTGTATCAGACAGACCCACCTTGAGAGTGACACATGAAAACCACAATTGGTAGTCAATCATCTCTCACATTGATGGTGGTGATTATGATTCTTAGACCTAAAATCACTACACTCATCACATGTCATTCGATGTACTTACACATCATCCACTGTGACCCTGAATGAGAGTTACCATAAAGGTGGACCTTGGGTGGCATTATGACACAAGGGGATGATTGTGAGTGATGTAGATGGGATTTTTCCCTCCTATAGGAGTATGATATCCAAGCCACTTGATAAACAAGACTAAGAAAAGCATGTGCATGTACGCGTGAATCAATATATGATATTTAATTCACATATATCTCAGGCAATCTGCTCTAGTTCAAGGAACATGGATTGAACATTAAGAGGGTGATAATTTCATGCCTCGAGTTCCATATGGTATTAATGACAAAGGAACTATATGATCATAGTAACATCAATCATATGTTGTAGGTTGAAGTTGTTCTCCAACTTTCTGAATTACTTGGGTAGAAATGATGTGTTGTATAAAACCCCCGACCTATCTTAGTGCTTGAATGTTCTTGATTTGCTTAATAGGCTGCTTAAACCTTAATCTAATCATGCTATGAGATTTAATAACATGCAACTTTATGTTTTTAGTTTGGTCCAATTTGAATATGCTTGATGTGTGCTTGTTTTGGACCAAATTGCAATTCACCCATATTGAGGGGTTATTTTGCAATTTATCACATGTTGGATGTTCCTTACACATTTTAGCATCATGATAGAGAGAATGGTGCTTTAGGGCACCATGTTGTGCCTTGGTTTGATGAGGAGAGAAGTGGTGACACCTTGGTGTAGTTTCTAGGGTTTGCTTGGATGTCCTAGGGTGATGTTGACCTTGAGTTGACCATTTGATGTTCTTGGTTTTTAGAGACCATCCTTGATGCTTCTTGATGTTTTCTCTATGGACAAAGATGGTTGGAGGTAAGGAGGTGTAACGACCCCACTTCTCGGTAACCCCCAATTAAGGGAGACCGCAAGGTCAGAGCCGTTATTCAATTAACATGATCAAAGGTTCGACAAATAATCAATAACAATTAATAAACTTTACCAACTAAACTGAAAACTGGTATAAAATAAAACTTTGTTTACCTTTTAAAATCTGGGATTTCTAATCTTCTATCCATGATGATACTAATCTAACTAATCCTCCTGTGCACATTACTTCTCTTTTAATTCCACATATGCTACCTTACTGTTTGTTCTTTTCATTTGTACCTAAAACGCCGACAAACAAAACGTCAGTCAGCGAGAAGCTGGTATGTGGGGGAAACAATAATCATGCAACTACAATAACAAAGTAATCATCCAATTATCATTTAACATGCAAGATTACGTTTTAAACCATACTACTCAATCCTTTCCTATCCCCTATCTCTATGATGTCCCTGTAGTGGACTGAGATCCCACCTCTCTCTAGGTAGATCCTTATTAAACCCCGCATGATCCTACCTAACAGGTAGACCAATATCTAGGGTTGAGTCGCATGGCACTACCCATAGGTAGTCCAATCTCTAACTCAATGTGACTTGATGGACCTACCCCATTGGTATCCATTTACTAAGTCATCCAATGATCTGATGGGCCTACCCCATTGGTAGCCACTTACTAGGTCAACTCATTAAGCTACAGAGGGGACTAGGATCTGAGCTAGTAGGCATATCTCTTATGTGATAGTCATATTCACATTATACTTTGCATGAATTAAATACATCCAATAGTTTAATTCAAGCCATGATGGAAACATCGATAAAAACCCGGAAAACTAATTCGGGTAGTCATAAGCGTAACCACATACCTGATTTGATGAGTCATGCAGATTATAGAACATATACTTCATGTTTATACAATCAAGCCAATCAACAGATCCAAGAAAGTAATTCAATCATCACATAATTCCTGAAAAGAATATGTACTCTAATGTTACACACTTCATCAAGAATCTACTCTATTAACTTGGATTCACTTTCTATGGTTTCTTGCATCCATTTTAGGGTTTCATTTTGAAATTAGGGTTTCCCTTCATCTTTTACCATATTAAACCCTAATTTTATGCCATTACTCAAAAACCCTAGTTATCTTATCTATTCTTCAGTATTAAGGTTATCTCACAACATATAACCCTATCTCCACATTTAAAGGCACATTACTCATCAATTAATTTCATTAAACTTCTTTTACATTAAAGCTACTATTGTTATTCCTTTTAATTCATGACAAGATCATTATTGAAGAATAGATAAGATAAGATAAGATAACTAGGGTTTTTGAGTAATGGCATAAAATTAGGGTTTAATATGGTAAAAGATGAAGGGAAACCCTAATTTCAAAATGAAACCCTAAAATGGATGCAAGAAACCATAGAAAGTGAATCCAAGTTAATAGAGTAGATTCTTGATGAAGTGTGTAACAGTAGAGTACATATTCTTTTCAGGAATTATGTGATGATTGAATTACTTTCTTGGATCTGTTGATTGGCTTGATTATATAAACATGAAGTATATGTTCTATAATCTGCATGACTCATCAAATTAGGTATGTGGTTATGATTATGAATAACCGCTATAGTTTCCCGATGGATTCTCAGATGTTTAATCGCATTGAATGCAACTAAACTGTTGGATGTTTATTTATTTCATGCAACTATAAAGTGACTATGATTATCACTATAAATGTGCATATATAACTGGCTAGATCCGGGTCCACCTCTGTTACTTTGAAAAGGCTAAAAAAGGGGTAATCCTAGAGTAAGGTCTAGGTTACCGTGAGTTAGAGACTCTTTAGCCAATCCCGAGTTAAGGAGTGGTCTACTTACGAGTAGTGCCATGTGACTCAACCCTAGAAACTGGTTCACTTATAGGTGGATCATGAGGGGTTTAATGGGGACAACACAGAGGATAGGGTACTCTTGGATCACAGAGTTATATCTAAAACGTAATATTGGTTGTTAAATAAGTAATTGAATGATTACATTGTTATCATAGTTGCATGTTTATTGTTTCCCCCACATACCAGCTTCGGCTGACCGACGTTTTGTTTGTCGGCATTTTAGGTACAAATGAAAAGAACAAACATTAAGGTGGCATATGTGGAATTAAAAGAGAATTAAAGTGCAAAGGAGGATTAAAAGAGATCCAAGTTTTCAAAAGGTATGTAAAGAAAAATTTTATTACCATTTTCAGTATAGTCTGTTAGAATTTAATAATTGTTTATGGTTATATGTCGAACCTTTGATTCGGGATTAATGGGTGCGACTTCAACCTCTTGGTCTCCCTTAATTGGGGGTTATCGGGAGGTGGGGTCGTAACAGGAGGAGTACCCTTAGGTCGAAGAGGGTTGGAACTCCCTCTTGGGTCAAAGATGACCTAGGGTTTTTGGTCGCTTAGAATGTCTTCGACCCATGAGCCTTGTGGTCATGTTTTCCCTTCAATGGCTGGGAGTGTTTGATTCCCTTCAACCTAAGGTCTTTTCCCTTCGACCGATGATGTAGTTTCTCTTTGGTCGCATGGATTGGTTCTTTTTAACTGATGAAGTGGAGTGGTTGATTTTAGTCATTGAAGAAGGTTTTGTCTTCGATCAAAGATGGGTATTATTCCCTTCAGTCTCATAGATGGATGTCCTCCGATTGTTTTCTTTGGATGACAATCTTTGACCCGAAGTGGTTGTTTCTCTTTGGTCGCATAAGATTTATCGTTTGGTTCCTTCTTTAATCTATGGAAATCCATGGATACATGACAATGATGGTTGATATAATCCTTTCAAAAAATGTGGGAGGTAATGATATTTAGGTTTGACGCTACGATGTCTTAGAAACCCTAATCAGATATGTTGATTGAAACCCTAACCCTAATACGAGACTATGGTATATTTTTCTACCTTATTCAAGTGGTAGTATACAATGTTGATGCATTTTTTCCCTCCTGCTTGTATCACTTAATTGTTGCAGTTTGAATAAATAACATAGCTATTGAATGCTATGGTGTGATGAGATGACATAGATAATGATGGTGAACCTTTATGAGGCATGATGAGATAATGATGATTTTGCAGGAGTTATGTGGTTTGGGTCTTATGACTTGGCAGAGGCTCAATGCCTAATGCGAGATGATATCCTCCCATGTTGTGATGAGGGATTGAAATCCCCTAGAGATGTGATGATGTTGATGGCCTTGTGTGGTAGTGATATCATGTGATGATGTGACAATTTCTTACTTCATACATTTTGTATCTTCTGGAATTGTAACATACCCTTGTCCTTGTAGAATCTATTTAGGGTTTATACTTTGTAACTTGATTAATGCTAAAAGATATTTAATTGGCTTAACTAATCAAGTGAAACCCTAATAATGTAGTTGCCCTACACCATAGACCCATCTACAGATTTGGTACTTTTTGGATGATGTAATAGGTCCTCCCTTAGTGGAAGATCGGATTCATATATTGTTGAGTATATGCATTTCACAGGATTGGTTGCGGTCATACCTTGGTAGGAGAACGACCAAGGTCGTATCTCAATGATGTAATTTAGTATATGTATATGCTATGTTTTGAGGATGGCTGCAGTCATACCTTGGCAGGAGTGCGACTGCGGTCCTAACTTAGTTTTCACTAGTGTTGTGCCTATATACCATGACAGACTAGGCTGCTTTGCAGTTGGACTTTATATGTCACTACAGTAGACTCAGACTGACCGAGGGTGTAGGAGATCACAGTGTTGGTAAGGTATGCCCGTAGATCCAATCAAATGATGATTGACATGGCATAATTACCACAAAGGACTTGATTAATAATAACATATATAAAGGCAAGCTTCTAATTCATCTATTTCACTCAGTTATGAGATAATGAGGATACATAGTGAATGTCTAGAGAATTATATTACTCAATGGCGTATTTTGTCAAGTTACTATCCTTGTGAATGAGATCATATGGATGTTAAGACTACATATACATATTCTCATTATGTCCCTAATCGATTGCTCTTGTGGAAGGTTGATAGACAACAATAACACATAAGATCATAATGTGAGTTGGTTGATGACTAAATCTCATTAGTCATGATATGGCAATATCAAACCAAGCACATAGATACATGTTAGGGAACAATGTATCAGACAGACCCACCTTGAGAGTGACACGTGGTTTTGTGGTCACAATCATCTCTCATAGTGAAGGTGGTGATTGTGATTTTTAGACCTGAAATCACTACAATCGTCACATGTCATTGTGTATGCTTTGACATCATCAAATGCAGTCCTAAAATATGTGGGTTGTTATGACAGTGATTATTGGGTGACTTTAACACATGGGGATAGATTATGAGTGATAGATATGGAATTGGTCCCTCCTACTAGAGTATGATATCATGGCCACTTGATAAGCGAGACTGAGAAACACATGTGCATGCACATGTGAATGAATATATGATATTGAGGTCACATTATCTTAGACAGTCTGCTCTTGGTTCAAGAAACATGGATTGAGCATTGAGAGGATAGCCAACCATGCCTCGAGTTCATTTTGGATATTAGAGAAAAAAGAATGATACAATCATTGCAACACCTTAAACAAATTGAAGATTGATTTTGTTCTCCAACTTTGCATTCACTTGGGTAGCATTGATGTGCGACTAGAAACCACTCTTTGTTTGTGATGTCATAAGCTAGTTATGGGCTTCACTGCCAACATGACATGGGACCTATAGGGTCACACACATGGGAACTCATCTAGAAGAGGAGTTTAATCTTGAATGACAATTGGATTGATTACTATAGTGTTTAGGTATTCATTTCATGCAACTGACAATTGGTTGACCATGTCTGCCAAATATCCATCTCACTGGGTAGCCAGATGGGTGTCTCAAGTGTTGAGACAGCCGTTTGGGGGTCATGCTGGTCAAAGTTTGAATTGCCTTAGTTCTACCCTTGAACCAACCAGCTCATCTCAACTCACTAGATGGTCATCTGGGTGAGTGATTCGGGCGTCTCTCATGGGTGAGACGGCCCGTTTGGATCGAGTGAAGGTTCGAGATGTTTCTTGAATAGTTTTGATTGCACTGACTTGAGATGCAAGTAAAATTAATATGTATATTAATTGGAATCAAAATTGCCAAATTTGTATGCAATTGGGAAACTGCCAAATGACCGTTTGGCAGTGGGAGATGATCATCTCACACCCAGATGACCATCTAGGTGTGCCAGACGACCATTTGGTGTCTCATAGGTTGCAAAAGTTTATGTTCTTTTGATCCCTTCCACTCCCACACGATCCCAATCATACTAGGAATCATGGCCCTAACCTCACCTATAAAAGGAGTGGTACTGGGGGCTTTGCAAGACACAACAGAGACAACTGAGAATTAGTTCCTCTGACAACTATTGTCCTCTCTGGTTGTGGTAACCAAGAGAGCCCAGACAAGTCCTACCTGACAGGGAGGGATAGCCAACGGGAGACAACAACTGAGAGTTGTCATTGTGGGAGAGCAAGTTGGTGACTAGTATGCCAACGGGAGGGACAACTCCATCTTGTCCATTCTTGGTGAATGACAAGGGTTCTAGTTGGTTCATGTAGACTAATCTAGAAGTAGGAGTCCTTTATATGTTTCTTAGAGAGAAAATTCAACCTACAATCTATGGCGAGACCACCAGAGTCGTTGCAGAGGTTGCACAGGCAACTGTTCGTGGTGAAGACCAGGAGTTGTACAACTGCCATCTAAGAGCAACTTGTCAGCAGTTGCAAAGAAGTGAGTTTTATCACTGGACTTACTCCAGGACCAGGTATAACTTGCTAAAACTATCCTTCCTGTTTCACAGTAGTTAAGGCAATCTTGATGTTCTGTGAATACAGATAGATAAATTTTTATTTCTGTTGCTATACGTTGTGCCCGTATTTTCCAATAGTGGTATTAGAGCCATGTCAATTTACTATGTTTTAGGATAATCAATATGATTGGATTTTGGTTTTATCATTTATGTATTGCATACGATGCGAATATTTAAACTGCTCTCATATGCGTATCTGATCAAAGACCACATAATCCCAAACTAATATATATATATATATATATATATATATATATATATATATATATATATATATATATATATATATATATATATATATATATATATATATATATATATATGGGTATATCTTCGCTACCCGTGCGGGTAACTAAGATTCGCTACCCGTGCATCAGTTTTGTAATGGGAAGGTATGCATTTGTAATGAGACAATCCAAATTTGTAATGAGATGACCGAAATTGTAATACAAAGACTCGTTTTGTATTATAGCGCTGTTACAGTAATAAATATATATTTATTACTGTAACAGCGTTGTAATACAAAACGAGTTTTTGTATTACAATTTCGGTTGTCTCATTACAAATTTGGTTGTCTCATTACATATATGTGTCATCCCATTACAAAATTGATGCACGGGTAGTGAATCTTAGTTACCCGCACGGGTAGCGAAGATAAACCCTATATATATATGTATATATATATTTATGTGTGTATATATATATATATATATATATATATATATATATATATATATATATATATATATATATATATATATATGGGCATTCATTGAATACCCGCGCGGGGAGCCAGGATTTTCGCTACCCGCCAGTCCCGAATGTAACCATATGGCAAAGAAAGTAATTGGAAGGACCAAAAAGTAACTATGTTGATAACAAAGTAAGTATATGACTAAAAAAGTAAAATCAGGTAGAATACACATGGAATATATATATGTAATTGTATTTTGAAATATATTGTTACAAATGGAACTATCTATGCATGAAAAGTACTAGTTTGCAAGGTAAAGTAACCCTGTACATGTTGAAAGTAAGAAACTTGAAAAAAAGTAACCAAAATAGGGGGTGGGTAGCTACCTGTGCGGGTATTAAAGATGAGCGCTACATATATATATATATAAATAAATAAATAAATAAATATATATATATATATATATATATATATATATATATATATATATATATATATATATATATATATATATACAATTTACACATGTCGCCCTAAAAGCGGTTTTGATGGTGGATGTGTAGCTTTGTTATGGCCAATACCCTTTATCTGTATGTGGTTAGATGGTTTGGTTCTTGTTTATCTCGGTCTACGTACCAAGCCTCTTCTTCTCTCTTCCCAATGTAAAGTTAATGCTTTCCTACCTTTGCTCCCCTTGAATGTAGATCGAGGTTTCTCTTATTCAATGTATTTAAAGTAGTAATATGATAGTTTCTTTTCTTGCAATGATGTTGAAGATGTTCATCGTCGATTGGGATGACCAGTTTGTGAGATGATCCAACCATCTAGATGATCAAGGAGGATAGAGAGAAAGAACGAGATGACCGCCTGGTGGACCCAACCAACCGTCTGGAAGGAGTCCAGACATTGGTTGAATAGGAGGCCAAACGACCATCCTTGGAGGCCCAACTGACCGTTTGGAAGGATTCCAAACATTGTTTGGACAAGAGGACCAATTGAATACCCTAGAGGCGAGACAACCAGTTCAAGAGTTGAATAAATCTACCCAAATTGGCAAGCATAGATCTACATCAACCGTAGGTTCATACATGTGATGTAATGATTGACCTAGATGGTAGTAATTCCTTGTGGCCCCAAGGAATTACAAGTAGACATGGCCACAACCATTGCTTTTTATTTATATTGCATGTTTATGTTGTGGGATATAGCATGTATATGATACATACTATATATATGTGGTGATTGGTTATAGTATATGTATATATATGATAGATATAAAACCCCTCAATCAAACATATTAAGTCTTAGATGTTTTCCAATTGCAATACACATGAAAAGCTTGATCGACCATCATAGAATTATACAAAGCATGGTGCACCGTCTCTCTCGTGAAAGTGTGATGGTAGAAATGTAGCTTTTACACAAAGCATAGTGTGTATCTATCGTATTGGCTATTGGGTCAGGCTTAACTGGTGACTTGGAGAGCCCAAGCCATGAGGCATGTAGATGATCATGGCAAAGAGTTGTGCATATCATCTATCCAAGAGTTGTATATGATGCAATTGGCATGATTGTCGACCTTAATGGTTGATTATGGATGTTGGGAGAGGTTGGGTAATAATAGAATCATTTTGGATCTTGGCTCACTAGAAAATTATTCGCTACAATTTTACAAATTGATACACGAGGGTTGTCAATTTGAACAAAATAATGAGAACGGTAACTAATTAAAGACTTAATTATATTTCCCAGACTTTAATCAAATCAAATAAAAAATGACTTTTGACAAAAATTGCAATTCTTTTGTAGAACCAAATGGCAAAAACAAACAATCACTTTTCTCTATGATCGGCCCTTGAGAAGGACAAACTTACTGGGAACAACTTCCACATCTGGTTCAGGACGCTGAGAATTGTTCTCACGCATGAGCGCAAGCTCTATGTCCTGGAAATGCCAGAATCAGAGGAACCATCTCAAAATGCTCCAAGGGTTGACAAGGATGCTTATAAGAAGCATATTGAAAATGTCATGGATGTCAAATGTCTGATGCTCTGCTCCATGAACTATGAGTTGCAGAGGCAACATGAGAATATGGGTGTCATCGAGATGGTCACACATCTTAAGAACATGTATCAAGATCAGGCAAGACAAGAGAGATATGATGTCTCCAAGGCACTGTTCAAATGTACTGTGACAGAAGGTGACCCATTAGGTCCTCATGTGCTCACGATGATTGGGTATGTGGAAAACCTAGCTAGACTGGGACTACCCTTAGGCTAAGAGTTGGCCAATGATGTGATTTTGCAGTCCCTACGAGAGTCATATAGTCAGTTTGTCACGAACTACAACATGAACGACTTTGACAAGCTGTTGACAGAGTTGTTGGGCATGTTGAGGACAAATTAGACACAAATGAAGAAAGACAAGCTCAAGTCTGTGATGATGATCATCAAGACAAAGGGGAAGTCTAAAGGCAAAGAAAAAGCTAAGAAGAGTTCTAAAGCTAGCCAGAAGCCCAAGTCTTCAGATCTCAAGGCAAAAGGTGGAGTAAAGAAAGAAAGAGGCGATTGTTACCATTATCACCAGCCTGGACATTGGAAAAGAAATTGCCCACTGTGGTTAGATGAACTAAAGAAGAAGAATGATGGCATTGAGGCCTCCATTTCAAGTATAAACAACATCAGATAAATTTGATTACTTCTTTTTGGTATGTGATATCAAATAGAGATCTGACATACTGATGTGTGGGTTCTGACAAGAAGTAAAGGCCTTCATGGAAGGACAAAGATGGACAAGGTGGAGCAAGTGTTGCGGAAGCCATAGTCTAAATTTATCTTAGCCCAGTTTGCATGGATAGAGTTATTAGAACTGCTATTTCATTATGCCATTAGAATAGAAACATTTTCTTTATGCATCTTGTATGGACAAGGATGATTATCAATAAAGAGTTTTTAAGTGCTTCTTTTTAAAAAGATATGATCTTGTATGGCATTGGCCCAAAAACATCTTGTGATTTTATGTGAAATGATCCAAAGATGAATGTTTATAATGTTTATACCCAAGGATTATAATTGTTAACTCAACTATCATTGGCATTAGTCATCGTGTACAAATATGAGAATTGCATGCCTAGAATGCATTTTGACATTGATCTAGATTCCCTTAGTTATTGAACCTAAGGAAACATGCAAGTCTTATTCGCACACAATATGACATGACGTCCTTCACTAAACATAGTGGGAGGATAAAGCTTTCATTAGACCTCATGCATATGAGGCATAAAGATCTTATGAATGAATGCTATGGATTATTGTTATACTTCATTTCATTTACTGATAACATGATGATATGTACTCAGTAAAGAAGAAAAATAAATCTCTTGAAGTTTTCAAGGAGATTGTAAATGAAGTGTGACATTGATTAAAGTATTAAGATACTTTAATATGATCAAATGTTGAAATACTTTATATCAATACCTTGAGTACCTTCAGGAATGAACTATGATATTGTATCACAAATGAAATCCATTTGAACATGATGATGTGTCAGAATGAAGGAATTGTACCATGATGAGTCATGATATAATTATCAATTAATCTAATCTTCTTATATCCTCACATAAATATGTACCTATCACTAAATAATGTACCACATGAATGGTTTGTAAGACATCATATATGATATGATTTTGGAATGTCCCAATAGGTCTAAAGGATTGAAACCTACATTAAGAAAGTTGTTTCTTGAAGAAGGTTTATCTATAAACCATGATTATTGAAGATTACTATTAATCTCAATCCAATAACAAAATTGTTTTGTTAATAGGATAATTGAGTTCGTAAAGATACATTTGGAGTAAAAGTAACACTCGAAGTGTTTGAGTCCAACAAAGAGGTACAATAAGAACAATGAGAATCACAAGTTGTTGTGGAATCTCAGGTTCATCATATAACACAAAACGAAATATTTCTAGTAGAACACATCTAAGATAGGAGGATTGTGAATCCAACAATACAGATGGGTTGGTCATACAAGATGAGCCAATTAGTCAACTAGAAGCTATTAAGTATCATAATCTGAGCAAAGGCTTAAGGCCATTATGGGATCCATGTAAGCTAACAAGGTAGGACCTTGATAACACTACCTTAAGGGGTGATACCTAAAAGGTGTTGTAGTGTCTTGTGGAAAATACCTACACGGATAACATAAAAGAATGATTGGTTGAATAGATTTTCAAATAAGTTCAAGTTGTTGAACATGATAGAAATTCCTTTACCAATTGTCATGCTTTCTGTTGTAGTTAAAATAGACTGTGATATTTGACATATGAAGATAAAACTGGATTCTTAAAGGAATACATCATAGGATGTGTACGTGACACATACTAAAGGGTTTTAAAACTTCATGAATGCAAATAAAGTCTATAAACTACAAAGTTCAATTTGGGATTGAAACAAGCATCTCGGAAATAGGATCTTTTGTTTTGACAAGATAGACAAAGAGTTTGACTTGAGTCAAGATAAAAGATGAAATATATTATTACAAAAGATTTAGTGGGTGCATATATGTATATTCCATGATGAGGAATGACATCTCAATATTGTGAATGTTGAGAAGTGGCATGAAAATTGCTTCAGCAATGAAGGATTGGGTGAAACGTCTTGTGAGATAAGGATCAAGATCTGTAGAGATAATTCTTGAATGTTTCACTATGGAAATTTAAGCACATACAGTAGCAATGTGTTAAAAAGTTTAACATGTAAGGATTCAGTGAAAGAGAATCCGGATTAGTCTCTCATAAACCTTGTGTTCCAATTCTTATAAAGAATAGAAATAGCATGATTAAGATTCCATGGGGCAACCCAGTAGTGGATCTATCATGTAGGCTATTAACACGCTTATCCCATATAATCTTGTATGTACTGGACATGACAAGATGATATGAACTCCAATAAGGGTTATTAGAAAGTCATTAAGGACATCCATTAGTACTTATGAAGCACTAAGGATAACATTGCTAGTCAATGATGATAGCAATAAAAGAAAGAGTTGTATGTAAAGGGTTACATAGATGCAAGCTTCCATAATGACCAAGTGATTTCAATAAAATATGTTTGATTTAAAAAAAGAAAAGGATGTTATTAGTTGGAAGGATTCCAAACTAATAGCCATTAATTTTGTTCTAAAATAGAAGTTGAGTATGCTTGTGTTATGAACATAGAGTGATACTATATGGATCTAAAAGTTCATATGATGAATTTATAGATGTTTCGACCATTGATGAATTAGTATAGATGTTGTAACAACAATAAAGCTAATTGTTAGACAAGGAATATCATATACAGTATTACGGCGATTTCATATCAGAGTTAATAGATAAGAAACATGCAATATACCGACTATAAGCAAAGTGTTGCTAACCCACTGAATAGGCACTAGTGCAACAGAAGCATGTTGGACATGTTTAGGTCACTAAGGATGAGATCCGTTGGTGATTGGAATTAAGTGCAAGTGGGAGTCTGTTGGTAAGGTATGCCCGGATAGCCAATCATATGATGATTACCATGGCATAATTACCATAAATGATTTGATTAATAATAACATATATAAAGGCAAGCTTCCAATTCATCTATTTCACTCAATTATGAGATATTGATGATACATAGTGAATGTCTAGAGAATTATATTACTCAATGGCATATGTTGTCAAGTTACTATCCTTGTGGATGAGATCATACAGATGTTAAGAGTACATATACATATTCTCATTATGTCCCTGATCGGTTGATGTTGTGGAAGGTTGATAGACAAGAATAACACATAAGATCAGAGTGGGAGTTGGTTGATGAATAAATCTCATTAGTTGTGATATGGCAATATCAAACCAAGTGTGCAAATACATGTTAGGGAACAATGTATCAGATAGACCCACCTTGAGAGTGACACATGGTTTTGTGGTCACAATCATCTCTCATAGTGAAGGTGGTGATTGTGTTTCTTAGAACTGAAATCACTACACTCCTCACATGTCGTTGGGTACACTTTGACATCAACAAAAACAATCCTAAAACATGGGTTGTTATAACAGTGATGATTGGGTGACTTTGACACATGGGGATAGATTGTGAGTGATAGATATGGGATTTGTACCTCCTACTGGAGTATGATATCCTGACCACTTGATAAGCAAGATTGAGAAATGCATGTGCATGCACATGCAAATGAATATATGATATTGAGGTCACATTATATTAGACAGTCTGCTCTTGGTTCAAGAAACATGGATTGAACGTTGAGAGGATGACCAATCATGCCTCGAGTTCATCCTGGATATCATAGACAAAGTAATTATACAATCACTACAACACCTTACAGAGATTGTAGGTTGAAGTTGTTCACCAACTTTCCATTCACTAAGGTATCATTGATGTGCGACTAGGCGCCACTCTTTGCTTGTGATGTCATAAGCTAGTTATGGACATTCACTACCAGCGTGACATGGGACCTATAGGGTCACACACATAGGAACTCATCTAGAAGAGGAGTTTGATCTTGAATAACAATTGGATTGATTACTAAAGTGTTTATGTGGCACACCGTTTCGAACAAAACGTTATTAACTAAGTGGAAGCGATCATTAACAGCAGATTACTAAAAATCACTAAAAATTAAAACCATTTACAAAGAGATCCAAACACAGGGAAAACTCTTTGAACAAGAACCAATGTATTTTATTTACATCCTGGTTCATAAGTACATATCCTGTACCATCCCTTCTCGAGGGTTACAAACATCAACTACTCTGTTAAAATTATACACATGCAGCATAAAAACCTCGAGGCATTAAGCCAAAATCTCATATTGATTCATTAAAGTTCAAACTACTAACTCCGAGGACCTGAGAGTACAGAGACAACACATAAGACTTCTATCTACAAGACACGACAGACAGTACACTCAACCTGAGCTGTCACTGCTGTCCTTGCTGCTGTTGATGTTCTTCCTCTACAAGATGTTTTCAAAATCCTCCGTGCTTGCCTACCTAAAAAAATGTTGAATCCCACAGGGGTGAGACAATTGAAAATTGCCCCAGTGAGAGATATAACTCTCCGCCAAAAACATTATTATTGCAGTTTAATAATATAAAACTGAGTAGAGAATAAGCAGTTTAGATCATTCTCATCTTTTAAAGTATTGAAACTATCTATGATAGAACATTAAATCATCTATTCTCTTTATAAGGAATAGGAAGAACATGTATATCATTTATCTATCATATCATTTCAACATCTCAAGCTTTTCCTTATTATCCTGATATGTCACCCATGATTCATTCTTGTTTCCATCTGTTGGCCTTAGCCAATCTACTATACATATATTGAATTATACCAGACATAAGAGTATACATCATCATATTCTATCTAGGCATTGGACTTTGCCAATCCTTTGGTTATTGGCTTCATACCTTTGCCAGGTATTGGACCATGCCAATCCTAATTTCACAGCCAGGCATTGGACTCTACCAATCCTGATTACACAACCAGGGATTGGACTCTAACCAATCCTGATTACACAGCCAGGCATTGGACTCTAACTAATCCCGATTACACAACCAAGCATTAGACTCTAACCAATCCTGATTACAGGCTTCATGCCTCTGCCAGGTATTGGACTTTAACCAATCCTGATTACACAGCCAGACATTGGACTCTAACCAATCTTGATTACAGGCTTCATGCCTCTGCCAGGTATTGGACTTTAACCAATCCTGATTACACAACCATGCATTGGACTCTAACCAATCTTAATTACAAGCTTCATGCCTCTGCCAGGTATTGGACTTTAACCAATCCTGATTACACAGCCAGGCATTAGACTCTAACCAATACTGATTACAGGCTTCATGCCTCTGCCAGGTCTTGGACTTTAACCAATCCTGATTACACAGCCAGGCATTGGATTCTAACCAATCCTGATTACATGCTTCATGCCTCTGCCAGGTATTGGACTTTAACCAATCCTGATTACACAGCCAGGCATTGGACTCTAACCAATCCTGATTACAGGCTTCATGCCTCTGCCAGGTATTGGACTTTAACCAATCCTGATTACACAATTAGACATTGGACTCTAACCAATCCCGATTACAGGCTTCATGCCTCTACCAGGTATTGGACTTTAACCAATCCTGATTACATAACCAGGTACCACATCCTTTTACTAGCATTAAACTTTGTCCATGCCATCATACTTAATCACATTCTTTATGTAATACAAGTGTTCCTCTCTTCCCCTTTCAGCATATTCAAAAATATGTATGATCATGATTTCATTATTATTATTGTATCCTTTTGTTTTATTATCATATTACTGAATTTCCATTTCTTGGTTTATTATGAACATTATCATTTCTTACAAGAGACCTTTATGATCACCTTGGTACCTCTTACTAGGCAACAACTTACTCATATGGCTCTCAAGGCCCATTAAAACATCTTTAGTGTAACAATTAGGATAACACTCTTCATATGTTATTCATTCAAGTATGTTGGATTTGAGATGCATAAAGGGGTATTACTCTTAAAGAGTTGGATGTGATATCTATGAGGTCTTGAAGTATTGCTTCCCTCATCACTTTTAACTTTACTTAAGTTTATCAACTTATATTTTATTAAGGTATTTTCCCATCTTAATACTTTTATCCACTAACCTATCACCTTTATCATAAAGTGCATAGGTCATAGAACACACGTAAGAATTGTCTGACTATCTTAAATGATATGGACTCATCTCAGATTATAGCATTACTTGCTATAAGGTTGCCTATAATCAACCACTTTAGGTATTTCCCTCATCCGGATATTGGCCACTATTCCATTATTAGGATTAAGGTTTCACATACCATCATCCTTCATTAGGGTTAGGGTTTATCATGGCATTATCCGAAATTAGGGTTAAAGCTTCTTATTCTATATCACATAGGAATTCTCATTCCCTTACCCAAAATTAGGGTAGGGTTTCTCATTTCATTACCGGGATTTGGGGTTTCATATATTACAATATGCAGTTAGGATTTCACATACCTTCATCCCGCGGTCGTACTGACCAGCACGACTGTGCTGCCCCTAGGCAACACCCTGTATTAGGGTTTCTTATAACATCACCCTATATTAGGGTTCTTATATCTTTCCCCCAAATTAGGGTCTCATGTACCTTTACCCAAAATTAGGGTTTCATGAAGCATCCCCCTTGAATTAGGGTTTTTCATTATGTTACCTTGAATTAGGATTCCTCATGTCATTACCCTAGATTAGGGTTACTCCATTACCCTAGATTAGGGTTAAGGTTTACTATTCTCATCAATTAGAATTTCTCATATCCCAATTCATCTCAATCAAGATTTCCCCATCAATTAGGGTTTTCCCATCAATTAGGTTAGTTCAACCCTTCATTAGAGTACATACACCTATGATTATCATAGTGTACTTATTTGCATTCATAAGCATCAAAGGATAAGTACTCTAATTACATTAATTATTTAAGTACCCTAAAGGTACTTCCATTGTAATCAACATTAGTATACTTTTCAACCACTCATGGGGTTATTGGTCTTTTCATAATTTGAACTAATTGAACCTTTAAATGGTCTTGATCAAATAAACCTCAATTGGTTTTGATCAACCAAACCTTGAATTAGTTCCAGACCATCTAATTATTCATTGGGTTTAGGACCAATTTGGACCTCCATTCAGTTTTGATCATGACCTTTAAATGGTCTTGGGGTCACACCCTCAAATGGTCTTGGGGTTAGACCTTCAAACAGTCTTGGACCTTAGTCCCTTAATCGATATTGAAACCATTTCCTTTCAAACAATCAACTATCTCAAATAGTCAATGATCCTAAATGGTTTTGATTGTATTGAACCTCTTAAACGGTTTTGATCAAATGGACCCCAAACGGTCTTGATCCAATTGAACCCCAAACGGTCTAAGACCGTTTGGTCCAAAACATCTTGAAACTGAGAGGATCAACTAGGTTTCCATTCACTCAAATCAATTAGGGATTTACTTCATTGAATCCATCATCAATTGAACTATTAATTATTCATCAGTTGGTAACCATTGGATCTTCAACCATCCAATCATACTCAACCATAGACCTCCAAACGGTCTTGAGACCATTTGGTTGACCTCCAAACGGTCTTGAGACCATTTGGGTCAATCAACCCTTAAATTGACTCAATTCACTTAAGGATTCAACACTCAACCCGATTAGGGTTTGCAATAGATGGATCATTCACAATTAGAGCCATTAAGATCAAATAAATTGTAACCAATTGAATCAACCTTCAACTATATCATCACTTGTCCTCCAAACGGTCTGGGACCGTTTGATCCCAAACGGTCTTGAGACCGTTTGAGTCCAAACAGTCTTAAGACTGTTTGGTCTCAAATGATCTTGAGACCGTTTGGTCTCAAGTCCTTTGAAACCATTTGCTTTATATAGTATTGAGATGTGTGCTTAGGATGATGTCATCATCATCAAGCTACGATCCTTCATAATTTGCTGTAATTCTCATAGTGGTTCCATTGATTTGATCAAATGAATTTCACTAGGAACAAAATGATCAACAATTGATGAAGAATTGAATGCAATAATAATATTAAGGATTTAAGTTATAAAACCCACCTCTAAAGAAGCTTCAAGCTCCACGTCTTCAATGGTGAAAGAAACTCCTTCAACTATCCAAAGCTCATCCTCAAGTCTTTGAGTGAAAAGAATGGCTAGGGTTGAAATTTGAAGGGAGAAAAGAAGAAATCAAGCATTGATTTGTAATTTCCACCATGAAATCAAGGTGAAAGAGGACCATGGAGCTTACCTACAGGTTGGGGATCGTCCTCCTCCTGCTCCTAAGCTCCCTTGGTCGTTTTGCAAGCAAAGAGTGAAAGTGGTTTCGAAATAACCCTTTCAAATTATGGATATGTGAGTATATATGTGTATTATTGAATTTCTTTTTAAGAGAGAGAAAGTAGGGGATAATTCCTCCATTTCCTTGCCACTTGCCCCCTCTTATTCCTTACATACGAAGCCTCCTCCCTTGTCTTTCATTCCCTTCAATTATCCATGATTTAAAGGAAAAGAAATTAAGCACCTTAATCATATAATAATAATATCCATAAGTTAGTGGATATTACTTTTTCCTTTAACTAATGTGAGTGGGCTCTCCACTCACTTAGATATTTTTGAGTGCCTTTACAAGGCTCAAGGACATCCACTCTTAAGAAAATTCAACCATCTCGTTTTTGGTTGAAGGCACTTCAATTAATATATTTTTTTTGCATTAAATTGAATTAGGGTTCCAATTATGCTTAAATCTTGATTATTTTAATATCAAGATTCTCTCTCTTCAAAAATGATTCAAATGAGGTGTCCCTCTCATTTTCTTTTCTCTTCATGATGACAAGAAACATGAGGGACCCTCTAGCAGTGGTATTTTTCATATTGAACCCTGAGTTTTGGGTAAATTGCACATTACACCAAAACTAGGTTTTAATGTACAAACATTGCTTAACAAGCTTTGTCTTGGTACTCAGGCTACCACAAGCCATACCACAACATCATTCTCATTATTATGATGCTTCAACATTTGAAGAACATTTTATCATATACAATTTGCAAGTTAACCCCTCAAATTGGATAAATTGCACTTTAGTCCAAAATATGATAAAAGGACTAAAATTGAGGATCTAATTAACTTGCTTAAGCAAAACTCCCAGGGTTAAGGCATAACCCAGGTCAGGGATATTATAGTTTAGGTATTCAATTAAAGCAATTGATTGCTTGATTGTCTGACTAGGTCTGTCAAACGACCATCTCACTGGGTGAGACAACCATTTGAACAACCAGACAGACATCTCAAGTGTTGAGCAGCCATTTGGGGGTCAGGTTGATCGAAGTTCGAATTGGATTAGTTCTACCCTCGAACCGATTGGTTCATCTCAACTCACCAAACGACCGTCTGGATGAGTGAGACGGGTGTCTCGCCTAGGTGAGACAACCTAGTTGGGTCCAATGAAGGTTCAAGATGTTTCCCGAATAGTTTCAATTGCACTTACTTGAGATGCAAGTAAAATTAATATGTATATTAATTGGAATCAAAATTACCAAATTTGTGTGCGATTGGAAAACTGCCAAAAGGCCGTTTGGCAGTGCGAGACGATCGTATTGCACCCCATACAACCATTTGGAATCTCACATGTTGCAAAAGCTCAAGTTCTTCTGGTCCCTTCCGCTCTCACATGATCCCAATCAGACTGGGAACCCTGACCCTAACCTCACCTATAAAAGGAGGGGTACAAGGGGATTCCCAAGACGCAACATAAAAAACAGAGAATCAGTTCCTCTAAAAATTGCTGTCCTCTCTGGTTGTGGTAACCAAGAGAGCACATGCAAGTCCTACCCGATAGGGAGGGATAATCAACGGGAGAGAACAACTAAGAGTTGTTGTTGTGGGAGAGCAAGTTGGTGACTAGTACGCCAACAGGAGGGACAACTCCTTCCTGTTCGTTCTTGGTGAATGACAGGAGTTCTATTTGGTACATGTGGACTACTCTAGAGGTAGGAGCAAAGTCAACCTACAGTCTGTGGCGAGATCACTGAAGTCACTACAGAGGTTGCGTAGATAGTTGTTCATGGTGAATATCAGGAGCTGTACAACTACCGTCCAAGAGCAACTTGTTAGCAGTTGCAAATAAGCTATTTTTGTTGCTAGACTTGCTCCAGGACTAGGTATAACCCATTGAAACCATCCTTACTATTTCATAGTAGTTGACGGGATCTTGTTGTTATGGGAATACAAATAGATTTTTTTTGTTTCTGCTGCTACACTCTGTGCCCCGATTTCCCAACACATAGGAGTCTGGATCCTCCTAGATCTTGTATGGCACTGATTTTGACTTAGTAGTGGTCATTTGGAGCATGAATGATATACCTCATCTCCTCAAGGCATAATAAAAGACGTAATACAGTAGTGTAGTATATTTTCTTAGGGTTAAATGCGACTCACATTGGATGACCATTTTCCTTATCTCTTATATTGATTTCTTGAATTATAATGTGGTAAGGGAAGAAATTGTTATATATGTTATTCATATTCCTTCTTAAAGTATAAGATGTTGTTTGCTTAGTTGTAGATGCCTTAACTGTTTAAATAGTAATAAATGATTTACCCATATCGTTTAGTTGAATCTTCTCAAAATGATAAAAATGTTATCCTTTTGGTTTGGCTTATCTGTGTTAATAATAGTTGCGGCAGAGAGTTATATTTCTCACTTGGACGTTGGTCTCACCTGTGGGTTTCTAGATCTTTTAGGTAGTCATGCATGATGAGGTAGAGATCGTGCGGTTGAGGCTAAGCAACAAGAGGAGCAGTAGTTGTTAGAGGTTGGATATGCTGCTAGTGTTTTTTAGTAGAGTCCTATGTGTCGTCCGTATACTCTCAAGTTCTTAGGGGTGTTTTGTAAACTTTGTATATCGACACGAGTTTTGGAAGTAGGCCATGGTTGTACATATATGGTTGTGTGTATATATATATATATATATATATATATATATATATATATATATATATATATATATATATATATATATATATATATATATATATATATATGAGTTTGTATTGAATACCCACGCGGGCATCTACAATTTGCTACCCGTGGCTTGATTACACGGTGGCATATATGGTAATTTCCAATTCTAGCTAATGTTGAAAAGGACGGTGGCATGTGCGGTAATTATTAATGTTCCGGCTATCTTCCCAGCAAGCGGTGGCATATAATGTAAATTAAATCCCGAGAACTTGTTGCTTCCATGCATGCAATTGATATTAATTAATTGATTACTACGTGAAGACTACAACATACATAATACGGGGTGCATCTAATGTAAATCAAATCTCGAGAATCTGTTGCTTCCATGCATACCATTTGATATTATTTAACTAATTACTACGTGAATACCAGAACGTACATAATATGGATACATCATATGATACATCCAGATTTTATTACAAGACATCATCCTTGGTTACATTTTTTCGTTCCCATTACAATTTGTTTATTCAAAATACATATTGTTCCTTCCTATTACAATTAATCCCATTCTCCTAGATAGTTATTTTAACAGATCCAGACTGTAATATGGAATGTCATATTTAATTACAACTTTTTTATTCTCATTACGGATTCTATGTTCTCATTACAAAATGCTCCTTCTTACTATACATTTTATGTACTCGGGATTCATTTTGTTAGAAAATTAAACGCCATACACCTAGGTTGTGCTACATAATGCCATCATTGGTTACAACATGATTATAATTAGACGTTAGTTAATTATGAGTGTAAGAAGTAGCATAAAAGACAGTTGCAGACATTAGTTGATTACCACATTCAAATGGGAGCATACATGATATGGATATAATATGTGATACAACCATGTTGTATTACAAGACACCATCATTGGTTACATTTTTTCAATTCTTATTACAATTTTTTTTATTAACATTACATAATGTTATTTCTTATTATAACTTACTTTGTACAAAAGTTTATTCTCTTATATAGAGAATTTGATAGATCTAGAATGTAATATAGATTGTCATCCTTAATTAAAACTTTTTCATTCTAATTATGGATTTCTCAATTCTCAGTACAAAACATTCCTTCTTAGTATAATATTTATGTACCCATTTTCATTCTCTTAGATAATAAAACTTCATACACCCAGGTTGTATTACAGAATATCATTACTGGTTACAAATTTCCCATTCTCATTACGAATTCTCTATTTCCATTACAAAGTGTTCCTTATTATTACAACTATTACTGTATCGAGGTTCATTCTCTTGGATAGTAGAATTTGATACATCTAGATTATACTACAAAATATCAACCCTAGTTACATTTATTTCCTCTCTATTACAAATTATCTATACTAGTTACAAACTTTTCCTTCTTATTACAAATTATCTATACTAGTTACATTTATTTCCTCTCTATTACAAATTATCTATACTAGTTACAAACTTTTCCTTCTTATTACAGAATATCATCTTTCTTTACCTGCCCTTATTACTAACTATACAAATAATATTTGATTAAACTCGACAAGACCACAAATCATATACACATACTATGTACATACACGTAAAATCCATATATGTATTATTATACTACCCACTTGTAGATATAGGATGAAATATCGTTAGTTTTTCTATCCTTTTAAAGATATTAAAAGACACCAATTTTGTCATATGTGCATGCTGGTACATACATATCCCAAATTGATGAAGATGTTGCTGCTATTTGTACTCTTGGATCAGGCATGCACCCGCCATGCACATTTAGTTATTTACAATAAAATTACTAATAGTGCCACCGCTACGTTCCATGCACGTAAAGCATCTTAATACTTAATTACAATTTTGCCACCGCTACCCCATGTCAACAGAATGCAGCGTTAAATTAGGCACGGGTAACTTGACTTATCTACCCACGCGGGCAGCGAGTGAGTATCCTATATATATATATATATATATATATATATATATATATATATATATATATATATATATATATATATATATATATATGAACAAGTTATCATATGTAACAAGATGTGACAAGTTGTCCACTGAATAGTGATATGCATCATCTTGTGACCTAATATGTAATACAAGTGGTTTCATGTGGACCCAAATGTAATATGTTCATGCTTTTGTAGTGATATGGAATCAATTTTAATTTACCCTATTTATGATAATCCTGGATGTTTAGTGTTTGCTTCGCCCTTTGTTTTGAATAATCTTATTTTGTGTGGTGATGGGTGTCACAGTTAAGTGGTATTAGAGCTCTAGGTTTGTTGAGTCTATAGGTACATAGGACTAGGGTTTGTGTCTGTGCTAGTGTCCTCTGACGTATTTTAATGGTAACTTCTTCTTATGTAGAAGAAGTAGAGAAGAAATAATATGTATGGAGAACACAAAGAACACACTGAGAGTAGTGTTATTGCACCAGGAGGTAGTGCCAAGAGGCAGGCAAGGGTTGATGAAGTGCCTGAGAAGCTTCGCTTTGACCCAACAACTATGGCCAATCCCACATTTTAGTCCATGTTTGGACAGTTCATGGCCACTATAACGCATATGGTGGATAGTATGCCTTTACCCCAAGCTAGAGAGGCAGTCCCTAATGAGGAATCCCAGGGTTTTAGGAAGACCTTTGAGATATTAAGGTGTGTGAGTCTATTGGAGTATGTTGGTACAATAGATCTAGAAAATGCTAACATATGGTTGACCAAGTTGGATAAGACCTTCAAGATCCTCAATATCCCTAAAGATGATAAGGTGAAGCACATAGTGTATCTACTGAAAGGGAGTTGTGGCCACTAGTGGGCCATAGAGTAGGAGAAGAGGCATGGTGTCGTGATAAGTTAGGAGGATTTCTGGTGGGAGTTTGTTAGTTGATACTTCCCTAAGACATACCTTAACCAGAAGATCACATAGTTTGAGAAGATCCGACAGGGATCCATGTCAATCAACGAGTAAGAGGCAATATTCATGGAGCTTCTGAGATTCTGCCGATAAGGATAGTATCAAATGTTTTGAGAAGGGTTTGAGTTCTGAGTTGATGACTCCAATATCAACCTTATAAAATAGAGAATGGTTTCCCACATTTGTGGAGTCTATTAGGAGGATAGAGCAGTTAGTTGTGGAGAAGCGAGAGGTGAATGCTAAATATAAACATGCACAGTATCAAGGACAGTCGTCTAGAGGCTTCAAGAAGCCTAGGTTTTTAGCACCTCAGTCACAACATAGGTCGGAGGTTCAGTCTCTGTGGTCTCCAAGTAAGGGCAAAGGTTGTACCTTTCCACCGGTAGGGGCTCACAGTGAAATGTTAGTATCAGTAACAGATCCCGTCCAGGCCACTATACGAGACCAGGACTTGTCACAAGTGTGGACAAGTAGGACATTTGAGGTAGGCATGTCATGTGAAGGATGAAGAAGTAACACAATAGCCGAGACATAGTCAGCAAGGATCACAACAAAGACAGTTTAGCAACAGTGGAAGCCAAGAATGTGGTCAGACATTGCAAGCTGGTTTGTCAGGGCAAGAAAGTAGAGGACGAGGGAGACAACATGAAATGACTCGATTCTATGACTTGAGTCAGTCAGAAGGAGTGATCAACTGACCAGTAATGATAGGTGATCGGCCTAAATCACGTGTCCAAAAGAAGTGGATTTGAAGTAGTTGGACTTTTAAATAACCCGACTCTTAGGCCCCCGCAACGATGACGGGGTCCAAAGTAGCAATCAGGGTCGAACCACAGGGACAAGGGTGGTTGTGCTAAGAATGTGAAATCGACACTCTACACTCCGATAAAAGAAAGATGAGGATAAAGTTCCCAAGGGAACAATAGGTGAAGATCGGTAAAATAAAAGAAAACTATCTCCAACTAGAGTTATAAGGAAAATTAAGGTTTTGACATTTATCAGTTTTTAGGGGTTTTGCGCAACAGAACCAGAGGATATAACGCGATTGCCTCAGTAAGGAACCAAGGAGGAAAACTTCGACATAACAAGCGGCAACATGAAACATCCAGTACCCCTTCTCTCAAAGAGGGTACCTCTAACTAAGAACCAACTCCCTCTCTCAAGGTTGATGGTCTGGGGGTTAGAGTGGAAAGATAACTGAAGCAACTCCGATCCGGGGTACTCTCATACTCACCGATTAGACCAAACACTAGAGCTACAACACCTCTCTCGAGGGAGTTGCTACGGGAAACATATTTCTATAGCTAGTCAAAACATGATCCAAGCATACAAGCTAGAGTTCAGATGCTAAGCAAAGTAATCATCCAACAAAAGGGGCCAAACATAAAGCAACAGATATTTAAAGCTCCTCTAATTCCATTAGCATAAGCAGTGTATAAAAGGGTTTAGTTACATTGCATAAATAAAGAAAGTAAATGACTGAAAAAGGGAAGATCGCTATCGCCTCCTTGATTTAGGAGGGTGACATACATCAACAGATCCCTAAGGCGTCTGTAACCCGATACCGGGCAAGAGGTCTGCCCGATACGCCTATGTTGGGTGGCATCCCCTATCGGGCGATAGGCCATGACGGGCAGACGTATCGAACAAAGCACTCTGCCCGATACGGTCGTATCGGGATGCCATCCTCTCAGGTGACACACCGTGATGGGTGGTTCATATTGGGCATAGTATCGCGTCGGGCTAGAGACAACTTAGGGTATCAGGTTCCTCGTATCGGGTAGCCTCTTCGGTCGATATCGGGCTGCTACGGCTGCTGGGACGAATCCTAAGTGAACCATTCCCACCCTCTCGGGTCGGGGAAGTGCTCACCTAGTATTGCCCGACACACCTCTGGGACGCGACACACTAGCTCCATGTGCTTTCCAAAGTTAGCTTTTGCGAGATTCTGACCCGTCCCATCGGAGTCCTGTAGCTGCTATTTATAGGCAGTGGTTGGAAGAAATTGCGGATCTCCGGGTGCCACATATCTTTCATCGACTCCCTTTGCGTGGCTTTAGAGATGGTCGACACCTAGGTATCGCCTGACATGCCTCTGTTATCACGTATCGGGTTGTGACGGTATCGGGCAGCTGTGACGGACATGCACTTTTCTAGTGAGTGGCTCGTGTCGTGCGATATGTCCGTGTCGGGATGACTGGCCATGGCGTGATAACGGCTCTCTGTCAGGTAGTAGCATGTCTCTCGTCAGATTCCGCGCTACGTGATACGCCAGTGCCGGGTTGCCGCCATGTCGTGCAGCGACTGCCACGGGAAGTGGACGTGTCGTGCAACTAGTAAAAAGGCTGATTCCTTAAGTGGGCCGGGACGGGCCATCTTGCTGATATTTAGTGAAAAAGTGAGGAAAACTCTATAAAAGATGATAAAAACAAGTTAGGAGCATAGTGTGACTCATTTATTCAATAACATGACAAAAGGAAGAGGAAAAAAATTTAAAAAGGTAGTTTTGACAATGAAATATGGGCTATAAATATCACCAAATTGGGTATTATCAACTCCCCCAAACTTAGCATTTTGATTGTCCTCAATCAATTTTAAAACTTTGTTTGTGATACTTCTTTGTAACCGGTATAGTTTTCAAACAAGGGGTTTGAGCGAGTATTGAGATGTCTTAAAGAAAATACTACCTGACCATGAACAATAGACTTTACTTTTCCTGCCTTATTTAAGCAAAAATTTTCTCCACAGCTTCGGCGAGACTTGGGTGCATGATTTTGAAGCTAGCTTTCACACCAAACATCTTTTGGGAACAAAAAGTTGTGTGTTTGGGTAGGCTTAAGGCTTTTTGGGGTTTTCTTATTTCCCATCAGTCCATCCAGGTATGGGTCCATTAGCGGGCAAGTGGTCCCTGTAGTCCAAGCCAGTTGGCTTTAGAGCAGTGATTTCACATCCTACGTACCACTGCCCCAGATCTACCATGCCTAAAGATGGGTACTTTTGGAAAAAAAGTATGTACCTTTTTTTGGAACAACTCTAATGCTTTTATTCACTCTCATAAGGCTATTCTCTCTTTTTGGGATTTTGTTGGGTAAGGGAAAACAAGAGAAATTTTTGCTGTTTGGGCAGCTTTTTCCTTCTGCATACACATCTCTTAGCGGTTGCGAGATTATTTTTCGAAATTTTTGGTGTGGAAAGTCGTAGTCTTTTATCGTTTGAGGTTGCATTTTTAGAAAGACATAACAAAACCTGCACCTCTTTGGACACAGAGAAAACAAGCCGACAAGAAGTCGTATCAGGTTTTTACTATAAAGTGTCTTTGTACATATGTATAGAGACAAAATAAGCAAAATAATTGTATCAGGCATGTATATGTATAAGCACACATGTCATAGAAAAAGAAAAAAAGGGGTGAAGTTCAAAGGGCTTTTAGTACCTCCCTCACTGGTACATAGAACCCCCCCAAACTTACTTCACACTCATCCTAGAGTTGTGAAGTAGATAAGGTAGGGTAATGTTAACTCAGTGAGGGTTAGATGGTGAGTTCACCTTTGTCAGATAGAATCTCCCACACATATTCTCCGTGTTTGATATGGTAGTCGATGTGGTGGAGCCGGTCAGGCGTCTCTTGGTTTGATATCCATTCCAGCATGAAGATGCCGCAGTCGTTGGATAGAGGAATTTGTTGTGGACCGTAGTGGCAGAACTAAAGCTCGTGCCATTTGCTCACTGCTGTCTCTAGGAATGGCTGTATCTGTGTCGCCACCTCCTCGTAGTATTTTTGTACTAAGCGCTCAAGGGGTGTCAACGTTGTCGATGTACACTGTACCAGATGATCTTTGTTGCTGTCCGAGCTGTTGTAGAAGATTCCTGCTCGTTGGCGAGTGTACATCGCCAGGAACGTCCAGTGGTTGTAGTGCAGGATAGGTAGGAAGATGATGCATGGAACTCTGCACTACAACTCTTCCAGAAAGGATTGTTTCGCTCCTGACTCATCGGCAAGGCAAATTTCATTGAACAACATTGGATGGGCTATGTATGCGTGTTCAAGCTTTCCTTGTAGCATCTGGATGTAGGCGGCTGCCACTGATATCGCCAGGCATCCTCTGTCTTTCACCACGTCCCTTAAGTCATCAACTGGGACTATGAAACTGCCTACCTCATAGATGACGTCTGTGGGTGTTGAATCAACTAACTTCTGCAGGATGTCGTTGACCTGTTCCGTTGTTAACGTTGAGCATGCAAAACGGTCGAAGGTACTGATCAACTGTTCTGAAGTATCAGGAGAACCGGTGCCTTCTTTAGAGAATAATTCTTGTAGAATCTCCATCTGCTTCCCTGCTCCATAGATGTCTGTATTCATCTTGGCTTCTTCCTTTGTAGGGCTGTTGGGAGTAGAGGATACATTTTCCTGATCGCTATCCAACAACCTTTCAGGTATGCCCGCGTCTCATAAATAACGCTTGTCCTTGATAAAAAATAGTGCATATATGCTTCTGAGTTGGTAGAAGTTTTGGCTCTGGAGTTGCGTTAAGAATCCGAAAATATGTATCATCTCCATGGCTTGCAGGACTATAAAGGCGTTGTTTCCACTTCCGTCTTCTTCTTGGACTGGGAAGTCCCTCAATGTGAAGATATTCTAGACGCCACTGTGGCATTGGATTCCATACTTTATAACACGGTGGAGACGCAGTGGGAGAAACCTCAAATGTTTGTCCTCAGGGTGTACGAAAGTGTTTCCTGTGCGTGGGACCTCTTTGTTGTAGCAACTAAGTAGTTGGATGTCGAGACTATGGAGGTCAGCAACGCACAAGAACCAATTCTTTCGATGTTTGTAGGGGGCCAGCACCAGGTTTGGGTTGTGCTCTTCAATATGCTCCAACATACTGGCCACATGTGTAGATTCATACGACCCCTTCATCAGTCTTCTCGCCAAGGTTGGGGTGGCATTGTAGATCGTCTATCGGTCTGTCCTAGCACCAACGTTCTCTATCACGGCGCCTTGTAGGACCCTAAACAACTTCTTTCCGACGACGGCTGGGGAGCGGAATATGTTTCTTAGTGCTCCCTATTGTATCGAGAAGTAGTCGTCACTCCAGATGACTTCTTCTTCATCAACCTGCGACCTCAAGACCTTATTCAGTAGCTTCTGGTCCCTAATCGTCAGGTATCTGATGGCCGTTCTGTCGAAGTCTGCCATCTCAAAGGAAGGTATCTCTAACGACACAGAAAATGCATCTTCCGCTGAGCTTCTTCCTCTGGGGGGTATCTTTTGTTGGCAACATCAATGTCCCCCCCTCTCCCTCTGATTCATCAGAAGAATCCTCCCCGATGCTGACATATTTGTTGTTGTCTTCGACTTCATCTAGGGAGGTGGAGGGGGCAAAGTCTTCTATGCCTCGGGAGCTCTCCTCTCCTGCTGGAGACCTGTCGGCAAACTTGTGTGTCGTCTCTTTGTCAGGCGTTGTAGAAGGCCCACTTGAAGGGGACGACATCCTAGAAGTAGAGGGTGTAGATGAGGAGGGTGTAGAGTCTAAGCCAGGGGGTGACGGAGACCTCCTCAGCTACGTTGGATGCAGGTGGTCATCCCTCCTGTTCATCCTCTCCTTGATCACGTCGAGGCGTTGGAGGGCCTACTGTAGTTTGGCGTTGAGAGCCTCTAGTTGGCCGAGAATACCAACTAGAGTCAGTAGTTGCCGCTCCTGGTTATTTAGTCTCTACTGGAAAATAGAGAACTTGCGGGTTAACAAAGTAAAAGTAGCTGAGTGGCTTCCTGTTACCTCCTATAAGTGATTGAATTCGTGCCCCAGCATCTGTCTGAGTGACGAAGGGGCTACTATAGATCTCCCTCTCATCCTCGCAAAACTCCTCTCACGTGAGGATCTACCCGACGAGTGCACATCCTCACTCGGGGTAGTATCGATATGAATTGTTCATGAGGTAGTTGCTTCTGGACGAGGCGTCACCATTTTCACAGTTGTCTCTGCCTTGCCTTCTTATGGTGGTAAAGAAGGGCACAGTGTGGGTAGATGCTGCTCCACCTCTCTGTTGTCGGTGACCTCCTCTGTAGCTGCCACAGGAGACACCGGTGGTGGCATTGGCGTAGGCTGCGCATCCCCGAGCTCCATCTCGAGGATCTCGATGAATGCCCCATTACTGGTGTCCGACTGCACCACTTCTTCCGCCACTGAGGGTGCCATAGAAGTTTTGGGAGCTACAACTGTGTCTTCCGTGGAAGCTTCCCTTGGGGCTATCGAGGTTGTCTCAACCCCGATTGTCTCAGAGACCTCCACGATCGCCGATACTTCTTCAACCGCGGTAGATGTTGTCACGGTCGTGGCTGGTATGGTAGGAGTGACGACAACTTTATTAATGGCTGTCGTCGGGTGCTCTGGAGTGGTGGGCGGCTCGGCAGGAGTTGTGGAAGATTTGTCCTGTCGTGCGTCGAGAGGAATTCGTTCTCCTCTTATAGCCGCCATCTCTTGTATCCTAGTGGTGGCGGCGTAAGCGGCTTTGACTGCCACAACTTCAATCTCTGCTGTGGTGAAGACTAGCTTTTCTGCATCATAGGTGGTGCAACTAGGGAGTGGACGGAGGGTGTTCGTTCTCGCGAATTTGTAGAAGTAGCTTCGCCCCTCCTTCTTAATGATACTGGCCCTCATGAGGAACTTGAGGTCAATCTTCTCGTCACCCTTGTCCTTGAAAGGATACGCGGTTCCTTTGGGTATCCTAACCCGGCCGCAATTAGATTGACGATGCCACCCATGCAGTACTCCTTGGTGGCATCTTTTATGGGGTGCAGCCTATTCAGCAAGAAGCATCCTAGGTTGACCACATTGCCCTCCATCATGTGCCACATGAGATGGAGTTCTTCAGTGTAGATGTTGCTTGATTCGTTCTTTCTAAAGAGCAGGCACACCATGAATTTGTGCACTATTCTCTAGAAGTAGGAGTGCACTGCCACCACCTTGCTTCCCGGCTTGAACGATGATTCACCGGTCAGCTTTCTCCAGAGCTCCACTAGGTTGAACTCGTCTCCTTCGGTGATCCTTGCACCGTTGTTAAGCAGTTCTTTCTCTGCCTTGCTGGAAGAGAAGATTTCATTGAGCAGCTTCTTAGATATGACGTGCTCGACATTATATAGCCGCCCTTCCAATCTATCTTCCCTACCATATTATTCGATTTCCTTGGGTTTATTCTATACCTGGCGGAGAGACGACATGAACTCCTTGGTGAGTTCAGTGTAGGAGTCAGAGTGGTTGAGGCAGATCTTCCTCAGCCCGGCTGTAGCTAGGACATTTTCCAGCCTATCGAAAATGCCTAGCTGAAGGAAAGACGACTGGTGGCAGAATCTGCTCAGCCTATAGATTTTTGTTTCCAGTTCTGAGTATCGACACCCGTGCTCGGTGTCTCTGGGCACGAACCTGCATGGTGAGAGATCTAACGGTTCTGCCGCCGCGGCTGAAGCTGTTGTTGGGGCCGTTACTTCTTCTGTCCTTGGTCTCTTTTCAGTCGTGGATGGCCAAGCTGCTTCGGGGTTTGGACATTTCTGACCGAATGTTGTAGCTTCTAATGTGGCCTTAGTGTTGATCCTCTGACCATGTTCGTCAACTTGGATGACGGTTTGCTTGGTGCGGGCCATTTCTGTTATCATAAGGCAAAAGTTTATTAAACACCTAAATGATTCACCTTACCCGATATCAGGTAGGTGAAAACTTAACAAAATCTGAAGGTGTTACGTTGATATTGGTGACAAAAGTCGTAAAAGGTTGACACGGTCAATAAGACAAAAAGTTGGGCCCAATACAAAAGCTACCCGACACCACCATATTGGGCTCCCAAAACTAAACGATATGATGTTTTCCCGATACGCCTTTGTCGGGCGGTACGAGGTTGGGACCGATACCTCCATAAGTTTATAGTGAAACATCAGGCGTCACCGTGAACAACTACCCTGCCCGATACGATTGCTCTGAAAAAAGGGTGTCGCCCGACATAAGCAACATGCGAGGTGATACAAGACTGGGCGACACAGGTAAATCTGAATGACACGGGCATTGCCCGATATAGGGTATCGGGCAGGCATGCGATAAAGATGTGTCACACAACACAGTCAAAAGGTGGGGTAGTTGACACAAATGCGTGTCGAGCGATACAAGGAACAATTAAAGTCGTGAGTCTGATACGAGATGCGCGATACGATGTTTGTGTCGGGTAAGCCATACTATAAACCTGTCGGGTTATACTTTTGTTTTATGAAAGTGGATGCGCGATACGGGAGCAGAGGCTAGGTTGGCCAATACACGAGCAAAGGGAGAATTAACTACATGATACGAGAGTAGGTGAGAAATAAATGCCAGTGCCCGACACGGTTAAACCTCGGTTACTATATATAGCAGTCCAGGTCGGGGGTAAAATGGGTAAAAGAGGGGCATGTGTCGGCCGAGAAGACAAATCATTCCCGAGACGAGCAGTAAAATCAGTCCCGTCCATCAAATCAAGGGTCATTACTTATGTCGCACGACACGGATGCACGCTGCTTGGTGTATCGTCCGACATGGATCATCGCTAAGGTGCGATGCCTGATACGCCTAGCTCGTTAGGGGTGTGTCCCGCATTGTTCCCGAGTCTATGCCCGATATCGGCCAGGAAGCAAGGCATATTGGCCCGATACAAAGCTTTAGAACAAAATAATTAATGAAAAACTAAAATTAAAGCGAAGGAAAAATCAATTGATGGGTAAAACATCACTGGCCTAAGGTGAAGTTCCTAGCCTCAGATAGTATTACTCATCAATGCTTATAAAACCGAGCGGTGGTCCATAAAATAGAAGAGTCTGAGCATGTGGTGCATGCACTGAATCGGGCCTTATTACAATCATTATGTTCATAATGTTTTTTTTCTTACAGGAAAGGAAATAACGTCCTATTCTAAGAAAACTAAAAACTCAGACTGCCTCCCGAGGAGCGCTGTAGTTAGCATTGTCAGCTCGACAACTTCATATCTTTCACTTTGTGCCTTCGGCTGCTTCTACATCCTTCAAACTTATCTCTGACCTTCTTATGAATGCTTCATCTTCATAGTATCTTTTTACTCTGTGACCGTTCACTGGAAAAACCTTAGCTAGATCGTCTTTATCATACAGCTCCATCATTCCTGATGGATATATCTTTGCTACAGTGAAGGGTCCAGACCAGCTTGTTTGCATCTTACCTGGAAAAAGACAAATAGAGGATTTAAATAACAAAACTTTGTCACCTTCACTCACATCCTTTTTCCTTAGGTGGGCATCATGCCACACCTTGGTCCTCTGCTTGTAGATCCTTGCATTCTCGTATGCATGTATTCTCAACTCTTTGAGTTCCTGTAACTATAGATATCTCTTCTCCCCTGCCTTCTCCAGATCCATATTCAAGAACTTAATCGCCCAAAGAGCCTTGTGTTCCATCTCTAAGGGTAGATGACATGATTTTCCATAAATCAACTTGTAAGGGGTAGTACCAATGGGTGCCTTATATGCAGTTATGTAGGCCCAAAGAGCATCGTAGAGCTTCATTGAGCAGTCTTTCCTCGTGCGACTGACAGTTTTTTCCAAAATCTGCTTAATCTGTCTATTCCAAACCTCCACCTGCCCAAAAGTTTGAGGGTGATAGGGTGTAGCGACCTTGTGCTTGACCCCATACTTCTGTAGGAGTGCTTCAAACTGTTTTTCCCCGAAATGCGATCCACCATCGCTTATCACAGTATGAGGTACTCCAAAGCGAGGGAAGATAGTTTTCTCAAACAACTTGATCACAAATTTGGAGTCGCAAGTTTGAGTGGCAACAACTTCCACCCATTTAGACACGTAATCCACTGTGACTAAAATGTATTGATACCCTTTTGATGGGAGAAAGGGACCCATGTAGTCTATTCCCCAGACATCAAAAATCTCGACTTCGACCCAGTTGGCCATAGGCATCTCGTTCCTTCTTCCAATGTTTCCTGTCGATTGGCATTCTTCACAAACTTTTACATAATTTGCAGCATCTTTGAACAAGGAAGGCCAGTAAAACCCCGATTGCAGCACCTTAGCGGCGGTCCTTTCACTTCCCAGGTGTCCTCCATATGGTGAGGCATGGCATTCTTTCAGAATGTTTGGCACTTCTTCCTCAGGAATACACCTTCTATATAGGTTATCTGCACATCTTCTAAAGAGAAGGGGATCATCCCAATAGTAATTCTTTACATCCAAAAAGAGCTTCTTCTTTTGATTGTATGTTATTTCCGGAGGTAACTCCCCACAAGCAAGGTAATTACAAATATCTGCAAACCATGGCAAACTCTCATCTTTGGTTTCTACCATTAGCAAGGCCTCATCTGCATAGTTATCATTGATAGGTGGCTCCTTCTTGTCTTTGACTATAATCCTTGATAAGTGGTCGACGACTACGTTTTCCACACCTTTCTTATCAATGATCTCGTGATCGAACTCCTGGAGTAGCAAAGCCCACCTTAACAGCCTGGGCTTAGTGTCCTTTTTCTGCATAAGATATCATATCGCCCCATGGTCGGTGAAGACATTTACCTTTGTTCCAATCAGATATGATCTGAACTTGTCCAAAGCAAAAACAATCGCAAGAATTTCCTTCTCTGTTGTCGTGTAATTTACCTGCACTTCTTCCAGAGTATGACTGGCATAGAAAATGACATGGTGCCTTTTGTCCTTCTTCTGTCCAAGGACTGCTCTTACAACATAGTCACTGGCATAGCACATTAGTTTGAAAGGTAGCTCCCAATCCGAAGCTTGAAGGATAGGTGGAGAAATAAGTGCATCTTTCAAGGCCTGAAAAGCATTTAGACAATCGTTAAAGAAATCGAATTCAACATCCTTAACCAGAAGATTTGACAATGGTTTCGAGATCTTCGAGAAGTCTTTTATGAATCTTCGATAATAACCAGCGTGCCCGAGAAAACTTCACACTCCAGTTACAGACTTCGGTGGAGGTAGTTTAGATATAGCTTCAACCTTGCTCACATCTACCTCGATACCTCTCCTTGAGACTTTATGCCCTAGTACTATGCCTTCTCGTACCATGAAGTGACACTTCTCCCAATTGAGGACCAAATTCTTCTCTTTACAGCATTGCAGGACCAAAGATAGATTTTTCAGACAAGCATCAAAGTCCTTCCCATAGACAGAAAAATCATCCATGAAGACTTCCACGATGTCTTCCAGAAAATCCGAAAACATCGAGATCATGCAATGCTGAAATGTTGTTGGAGCATTGCACAATCTGAAAGGCATTCTTCAGAAGGCTTAAGTACCATATAGACAAGTAAAAGTGGTTTTCTCTTGGTCGTCCGGTAAGATAGGGACTTGATAAAACCCAGAAAAACTGTCCAAAAAGCAGAAATAATCATGATGCGCTAATCTCTCTAGAACTTGGTCAATGAAAGGAAGTGTATAATGATCTTTCTTCGTGGCCTGATTCAGCTTCTGATAATCGATGCACATTCTCCATCCGGTGACAGTCCATATCACTACTTCATCGCCTTTGTCACCTTTCACAACTGGCATGCCTCCTTTCTTTGGTACCACATGGATGGGACTTACCCAGTTGCTGTCACTGATTGGGTAGATAATTCATGCATCCCTCAGCTTGATCACTTCTTTCTTTACAACTTCCTTTAGCATCTGGTTCAACTTTCTCTGGGGTTGAGCCAGGGGTTTAGCAGATTCTTCCAAATTAATGCAATGCATACATAGCGCAGGGCTAAGACCTTTGATATCCTCTACCGAATATCCTATAGCATGTTTATGGAGCCTCAACTCCTCGAGAAGCCTTTCCAATTGTTCCTTTGTCAGACAGGCATTAACGATGACTGGATTTCTCCCTTCTTGACCTAGAAATTCATACTTTAAACCTTTAGGTAGCTATTTCATCTCTGGATTAGCCTTAGGTGCCTTTTCTTCTGGTGTCTCCTCTAGAGAAGCAAACTTAACTGTCTCTATTACCTCCTCCTCGTCGCTTAGATCTTCATCAAATCGATTTAGATAGCCGAGGATCTTGACAACCTCAGGATCTTCGGAGTTAGAGTCTTGATTGCTCAATGCTCTCACAAGAGGGTCTACCATTGTGATATCTTCTTCTACCTCTTTACAAAACTGGTTGTAGCTTTCTACGAAGTAAGCGGATTCTAGCAGGGACGGTCCTTTCATAGCGTCTTTTACCTTGAAATATAAGTGATCTTTTCCGACCCTCAAAGTGATTATTCCTTCAGCAACATCAATCAACGCTCTTCCTGTAGCCAAGAAAGGGTGTCCAAAGATGATAGGACAGTTAGGGTCCTCCACAGTGTCAATCACCACAATGTCGCAAGGAATGAAAAATCTTCCTACACAGATTAGAACATCCTCAACAACTCCTACAGGTCTTTTGAAAGAATGGTCTGCCAATTCAATCCTCATGTTGGTCTTGACCATATCAGTCAAACCCAAACATTGCGTGAGGCTTAAGGGCATAAGGTTGATGCTAGCCCCTAAATCAGCAAGACCTTTCCGCTCGATATCATCTCCAACAACAAAAGGAATAGTGAAGGCTCCTGGATCCTTCTTCTTGGTAGGTAAATCTACCTTCACGAAGGCAGAATACATACTAGCAAGGTGCACTATCTCGATCCTTCCTCCTCTTTTCTTCTTGGGGATCAAATCCTTGAAAAACTTGGCATAGGTCGGCATTTCCTCTAAAGCATCCAGAAATGGTACTTCGAGGTGAAGCTTCTTTACTGACTCCATAAACCTATCGTAACACTTTTTAAGATGTGCCTTTATGAGTTTGTAAGGGAAAGGCAATCTTGGAGAGTAAGGACCTTTTTTACCGAATAGGTCCTCCACAGATCTTGTTTCTGGCTCCTTGACATGATCTTGTTGCTTCTCTTCCTCTGTGGGATTTTCTGCCGCAATCCTTGGTTCAGGTTCCTCGGGTCTGGCCACTTCAGGGTGTTCTACTGTCTTCCCTGATCTGAGCACTGCCATTTTAGCAGATTCAGTGTTGAAGGGTATCTTACCCGAGGGATTCTTTATTAACTCGGCCATCTGGGCTAGCTGCTGGTCTATCTGGCGTTGGTGTGTTTGCATATCTGCCATTTGAACCTGCATCGTATTCAGAACCCCTGAGTTGGACAACGCGCTTTGTGCCAGCTGGTTGTTAATAGTATCCTGTCTTTTGATAAAATCAAATAGTTGACCCACCAAGTCCGGTTGATTTGAGTTCTTGTCCTGACTCTGCTCCTTAGCTTGACCCTGGCCTTGACTAGGGTTAGCTGCTTGGCGGTTTTGGTACTTCCCTTTCCCTTGAAAGTTTGCCTTGTTCGATTGGAAATTGGTAGTTATGGTGAACTGACCTGTTCTGCCCTTTTCTCGAAACCTTGCAGTTGCTTGGGTGGATTATTTAGCTAATGCGAGTTTTCCACCGCCTCCTTGTTGCCATAGTTAAATCAGGGTGGTCCGGTCTTTTGAAGTTGACAAAAGAGACATTCTAAGCTTCCTCTGCTTCGGATTCGCTTTCACTTGACTCGTCGGGTCGGGTGTAAATGTAGTTATCAATACCGTGTCCACCTTCTCCGTAGGTGACACATTTCATGACTTTCTCAACCTATTTCTTTCCTTTCCCTCCTGATTCTTTTAACTGTCTGACATCAGTGGCTATCTTTTGGATTTGAGTGGTGATAGCTTCAAGAGATTTGGATTCGACCGAAGGTCCTTCGTTAGTGACCTTCTTAGCATATCCTCTATCTGACCTGTCGTAGTCGGTACCAGCTTGTAACTCAGCCATGTTTTCAATGATCTTTTTGGATCTACTAGGCTTCTTCCCCAGAAAGTCGCTTCCTGCAGCTGCATTCAGCGATACCCTTTCTTCAGGGGTCAGACCATTGTAGAAGGTAGTTATCAAGAAACCCTTCTTGTAGTTGTGATGAGGGCAGTCTCTCTGATACTCCTGATACCGTTCCCAAGCTTCATGAAGATTCTCATTTGGCTTCTGCATGAATGACGTGATCCTTTGCCTATTCCTGAAAGTTTTCTCCATAGGGTAAAACTTGTTTACAAAAGCGTCGGCCAACGCGTTCCATCCGTTCAGAGCTTGATGCAGTAGCCCGATGTACCGAGATAGGGCCTTGTCCTCTAAAGAGAATATGAAGCCCTTGTAGTAAATGACTTCTTGTGGAACTCCCCACATTTTAATGGTATCATAGATATTCTTAAAAGCATCAAGATGATGGTAAGGGTTATCGTTCTTTGAATTCCCTTAGAAGCTCTTGTTCTGGATCATAGATATGACAGATGGTTTTAGTTCAAAGTTTGTTGCATTGAACCTTGGGATGACAACATGAAATCTTGAGTTATTGGCCTTCGTGGCAGCCAACTCCCTGAGGGTCTTTTCTTCTTCGTTAGAATCTTCACTGTCACTGTCCCCATGGTTCTGCTCTTGATTATGTTGATTTCTTCTATGTCTGCGGTGATGACGACGTCTCTCGTGATGATGATCATCCTCAAATTGTTTTGTTTCAGGTTCTTCATGTAGATGATCGCCATTATAACAATCATTGTCCCCGCGCGGAGGTGAGTGTTGTCCAACTCTAGCATTTCGCTCATCCTCGGAAAGAGGTGGTTTGATGCGAGGTGGCATGTCGAGCGGTGCTCGACTGACCAGAATGCTTCTTTCCTGAGTACCTGAATAGAACATATTATCAAGTTAGAAAACTTATGTTAATAAAAATGAACTATTTTATACTCATTTCAGGTTAGAAGACTAAACAAAATAGTGCTGTCAAGCTTATTACTAAGCTTGAGGCACAGGAGTGTAGTCAGTGGATTCAGGTTCATTAACAATACCATTTTTTCCTTGTACCCAGAAATGGCGCCAAAAAGTTGACCGGCCTAAATCGCGCGTCCAAAAGGAACGGATTTGAAGTAGTCAGACTTTTTAATAACCCGACTCTAAGGCCCCCGCAACGATGACGGGGTCCGAAGTAGCAATCGGGGCCGAACCACAGGGACAAGGATGGTCGTGCTAAGAACGCGTAATTGACACTCTACACTCTGGTAAAAGAAAGATGAGGATAAATTTCCCAAGGGAACGACAAGTGAAGATCAGTAAAATAAAAGAAAACTATCTCCAACTGGAGTTACAAGGAAAATTTAGGTTTTGGCATTTATCGATTTTTAGGGGTTTTGCACAATAGAACCAGAGGAGATAATGTGATTGCCTCGATAAGGAACCAAGGAGGAAAGCTTTGACATAACAAGCGGCAGCAGGAAACATCCAGTACCCCTTCTCTCAAAGAGGGTACCTCTAACTAATCACCAACTCCCTCTCTCAAGGTTGATGGTCTGGGGGTTAGAGAAGAAAGATAACTAAAGCAACTCCGATCCGGGGTACTCTCGTACTCGCCGATCGGACCAAACACTAGAGCTAGAACACCTCTCTCGAGGGAGTTGCAACGGGAAACACGATTCAATAGCTAGTTAAAATATGATCCAAGCATACAAGCTAGAGTTCGGATGCTAAGCAAAGTAATCATCCAACAAAAAGGGCCAAACATAAAGCAACAGACATTTAAAACTCCTCTAATTCCATTAGCATAAGCATTGTATAAAAGGGTTTAGTTACATTGCATAAATAAAGAAAGCAAATGACTGAAAAAGGGAAGATAGCTATCGCCTCCTTGATTTAGGAGGGCGACATACAACAGTAGATCCCTAAGGTGCCTCTAACCCGATACCAGGTGGGAGGTCTGCCCGATACACTTGTGTCGGGCGGCATCCCCTGTCGGGCGATAGGCCATGATGGGCAGACGTATCGAATAAAGCACTCTGCACGATACGGTCGTATCAGGATGCCATCCTCTCAGGCGACACACCGTGACAGGTGGTTCGTATCGGGTGTGGTAGCACGTCGGGCTAGAGACAACTTAGGGTATCATGTTCCTCATATCGGGTAGCCTCTTTGGTCAATATCGGGCTTCTACAGCTACCGGGACAAATCCTAAGTGAACCATTCCCGCCCTCTCGGGTCGGGGAAGTGCTCACCTAGTATCGCCCGACACGCCTCTGGGACGCGACACACTAGCTCCAGGTGCTTTTCAAAGTTAGCTTTCGTGAGATTCCGACCCGTCCCATCAGAGTCCTGTAGCTACTATTTATAGGCAGCGGTTGGAAGAAATTGCAGATCTCCGGGCACCACGTATCTTTCATTGACTCCCTTTGCATGGCTTCAGGGATGGTCGACACCTAGGTATTTCCCGTCACGCCTCTGTTATCACGTATCAGGTTGCGGCGGTATTGGGTGGCTGTGACAGACAAGTGCTTTTTTGGTGAGTGACTCGTGTCGCACAATATGTCCGTGTCGGGATGACTGGCCATGACGTGATAACGACTCTCTATCGGGTAGTAGCGTGTCACTCGTCAGATTCCGCACTGCGCGATACGCAGTGTTGGGTTGCCGCCATGTCGTGCAGCGACTGCCACATGAAGTTGACGTGTCGTGCAGCTAGTAAAAAGGCCGATTCCTTGTAAGTGGGCTGGGACGGGCCATCTTGCTGATATTTAGTGAAAAAGTGAGGAAAACTCTATAAAAGATGATAAAAATGAGTTAGGAGCATAGTGTGACTCATTTATTCAATAACATGATGAAAGGAAGAGGAAAACAGTTTAAAAGGGCAGTTTTGACAATGAAATATGGGCCATAAATATCACCAAATTGGGTGTTATCAACATGTCAGATGGATTTATTTCATTTTGATTTGTCTTCTTCCCGCTTTATCTCTATTTTGGTTGACTTGGGTGCGATGCACTCTTTTGTCACTAGAGAAGTGATTGCTACTTGTTCTTTTCCCATTAGTCATAGATGTGATAGTCTTCTCTTAGAAACCCCTTTGGTTAATTCTGTAGATTTATGGGAGGTGTGTCCATCCTGCATTCTTTCTTTCTCGGGACACAACATTCAAGTGGATCCTATACCACTTAACATGCATGGATTTGTTGTGATACTTGGAATGGATACTTTGGAGAAGTATCGAGTAGTCTTAAACTGTAGTGCCAAGGTGGAAACATTTGTCGACGATGATGTTTCTTGGATCTTCCAAGGAGACATGAAGATTCTTTCGATGTGTTTGGTATCAGCTATGACAGTCAGGAGGCTGATGAGGCAGGGATGTGAAGTGTTTTTGATGCATGTGGTGGGTACTAAGGCAAGGAATCCTAGTATTCAAGAGGTGCTAGTTGTTTGTGAGTTTGAAGACGTGTTTCCTGATGAGTTTTCAAGTGTCACCCTTCCTAGAGAGATTGATTTTGAGATCAATCTGGTTCCCGATACACACTCGATAGCATAGACACCGTACATGATGGCACTAGATGAGATGCAAGAGATGAAGAAATAGTTGCAAGAACTACTTGATAAGGGCTTTATCAAACCAAGCATGTCCCCTTGGGATGCTCCAGTGCTGTTTGTGAAGAAGAATGATAGGTCCATGAGGTTGTGCATCGACTACTGACAGTTGAATAAGGTGACAATCAAGAACAAGTATGCTTTGCCATAGATAGATGACCTATTTTATCAGTTGATGGGTGTTGTAGTCTTCTCAAAGATATATCTAAGGTTTGGATATCACCAGTTGCGGATCAAGGTAGATGACATACCCAAGTTAGCTTTTAGAACTCGGTATGGTCATTATAAGTTTGTAGTTATGCCATTTGGGCTAACTAATGCATCAAAAACATTCATGGACTTGATGAATAGGGTGTTCATGCCTTACATTGACTAGTTTGTAGTGGTGTTTGTAGATGGCATCATGATATACTCCGGAGATAGTCAACAACATGAGTATCACTTACGTCAGACATTGACCTTGTTGAGACAACATCAACTATATGCTAAGTTCTACAAGTGTGAGTTTTGGCTGAAGGAGGTGTCCTTTTTGGGACACATGATATCTGCAGAAGGTGTGCCTGTGGATTCTAAGAAGGTTCAGTATGTGTTAGAATGGGAGAAACTAAATACGTTGATAGAGGTTTGCAGTTTCCTTGGTTTGGCATGTTACTATAGCAGGTTTATTAAGAACTTCAGCACAATGCACTACCCCTAACAAAGTTGACAAGGAAGGATGTGTCGTTTGTCTACAATGACAAATTCCAGCATTCTTTCTAGCTTTTAAAGGAGAAACTGACCAGTGTGCCAGTGTTAGTGTTTCTTGAGCAAGGCAAAGGTTACATAGTCTTTTGTGATGCATCAAAGAATGGTTTGGGTTGCGTGCTGATCCAAGATAAGAATGTGATTTCTTTTGCTTTGTGATAGCTCAAGAAACTTGAGGAGAGCTACCAGACACATGATATAGAGCTTGTAGTGGTGGTCCATGCCTTAAAGATTTAAAGGCACTACCTTTATGGTGAGAAGCGTCAGATCTTCACCGACCATAGGAACCTGAAGTACATCTTTTCACAATAGGAGTTGAATATGCGATAAAGACACTGGATGGAGTTAATCAAAGAGTATGATTGCACTATAGACTACCATCCAAGGAAGGCGAACATAGTGGCAGATGCTTTGAGCATGAAGTCTTCTTCATCGTCATCAGTGGTTAAGGCAAAATTATGCTCTTTGATGTGCCATAAGAGAGTCATGTTGGTCTCCTTGCACCATATGAATGTGAAGTTGGAGGTGTCTATGTTAGCAGGGCTGCTCGCACAATTACAGGTGAAGCCTGTGTTAAGGCAGCAAATCAAAGATGCCCAACATGATGACAATGTGATACAACATATCTGATCAGTGTTTGGCAACGAGAAGCATGATGGCTTCCACGAGTCAGAGGATGGGATGATATGTTATCACAGTAGAGCAGTAATACTCGATGTGGATGATATAAGGAGGATGGTAGTTGAAGAGGCTCACTCTTCGATGTACACTATGCACCCAGGTAGCACTAAGATGTATCACAACTTGAAGGACATGTATTGGTGGCCCAGTTTAAAACATGATGTAGCTGAGTTTGTGGCTAAGTGCGTAGTGTGTTAGCAGGTTAAGGGAGAACATCCAAAACCTGTAAGGACTTTGCAACCGCTGTCTATACCATAGTGGAAATGGGATCATATCATGATGGACTTTGTGGTTGGACTTCCTAGGACAACCAAAGGTCACGATTCCATTTGGGAGATTGTTGATAGATTGACTAAGTTAGCACACTTTATTCTTATGAAGTCAACATATACAATTGAGAAGCTCACACAAGTTTATGTGGATGAGATAGTTCACTTGCATAGTATTCAAGCTACCATTGTGTCTGACAGAGGTCTTCAGTTTACCAGTTTCTTTGGTGGAGTGTTTGTACACAACCATGGGTACACAATTGAGGTTCAACACAATGTTCCACCCATAGACAAATGGACAGTTTGAGAGGACTATTCAGACTTTGGAAAATCTATTGAGAGCATGTGTCCTGCAATTCTTGGGTAGTTGGGATGTACATATCAGTTTGATAGAGTTCACCTACAATAATAGCTATCAGAGGAGTATTGATATGGCACCATATGAGGCTTTGTATGGGAGACATTGCAGATCTCCGTTGTGTTGGTATGATACTGGAGAATATTAGATTTTGGGTCCTGAACTTGTGCAACAGTCAATAGAGAAGATCAAGATGATTCAACAGTAGTTGAAGGTAGCCTAGGATAGATAGAAGTCTTATGTTGATAATACTTGTAGTCCTTTATAGTTCCATGTGGAAGACAAAGTGTACCTCAAGGTCTCTCCTTGGAAAGGCGTGTTGAGGTTTACGAGGAAAGGTAAGTTGGCTCCCGGATATATGGGGCCTTACCTTGTGGCGACATGAGTTGGGAAGGTGGCTTATAAGTTTGAGTTGTCACCTGAGTTGCATAGGTTGCATCAGGTGTTCCATGTTAGCATGCTGAGGAAGTGCCACCCTGATACATAGTTGGTGTTGCAACTAGTGGAGGTTGAGTTGGATGAGGACGTGTGGTATGTGGATGGTCCTGTGTTGATCCTGCATAGGAGGACCAAGAAGTTGAAGAACAAGGACATCATGTTGGTTAAGGTTTTGTGGCATCATCGTGGCATAGAGGAAGCCACGTGGGAGCTCAAAGAAGAGATGCGTAGGAAGTACCCATCTCTTTTCACGTAGGATTTTGGGGCCAAAATCCTTGTTAGGGGTTTATGATTGTAATACCCCTGACCTACCTTAGTGCTTGAATATACTTGTCTTAATAGGATGCTTAAACCTTAATCTAATCATGTGATGAGATCTTTTTTAATGATCGAGAGAACCCACCCCGGGCGAAGCCGACATGATAAACTCTCGAGGCATGAGAGGGTGTGGTACGATCACCCCCCACCCGTGCCTAATCATGTGATGAGCTTTAATAACATGTGACACATTTATGTTTTCAGTTTGATCCGATTTGAATGATGTTTGAGCTATTTATGCTATATGTGTGCTTGTTTTGGACCAAGTTGCAATTCACCCATGTTGAGGGGTTACTTTGCAATTTGTCACATGTTGGATGCGCCTTACACATTTTAGCATCATGAGAGAGAGGATGGTGCTTTAGAGTGCCATTTTGTGCCTTGGTTTGATGAGGAGAGAAGTGGTGACACTTTGGGTGTAGTTTATAGGGTTTGCTTGGATGTCCTAGGGTGATGTTGCCCTTGACTTGACCGTTTGATGTTCTTGGTTTTCAACAACCATCCTTGATGCTTCTTGATATTTTTGTTATGGTCGAAGATGGTTAAAGTGTTTGGAGGAGTACCCTTTGGTCAAAGAGGGTTGGGTTGAAGATGACCTAGTGTTTTTTGGTTGCTTAGAATGTCTTTGACCCATGAGGCTTGTGGCCATGTTTTCCCTTTGACCCCTGGGAGTGTTTGATTCCCTTCAACCTAGTGGTCTTTGACCTAAGGTCTTTTCCCTTTGACAGATGATGTGTGGTTTCTCTTCGGTCGCATGGATAGGTTCTCTTAAACCACTGAAGTGGAGTGTGCTCTTGGTCGCTGAAGAAGTTTTTGTCTGTGATTGAAGATGGGTATTATTCCCTTCGGTCGCATAGATGGAGGTCCTTTGACCATTTGCTTTGAATGATGGTCTTCGACCCAAAGTGGTCGTTCTCTTTGGTCGCATAAGATTTGTGGTTTGGTTCCTTCTCCAGTCAATGGAAATCTCTAGATACATGACTATGATGGTTGACATAATTCTTTCCAAGAATGTGGGAGGTAATGATACTTGGGGTTGATGCTATATGATGTCTTGGAAACCCAAATCAGATATATTTATTGAAACCCTAACCCTAATACGGGACTATATTCAAGTGGTAGTATACAATGTTGATGTATTTTCTCCTCTTGCTTGTATAACTTAATTATTGCAGGTTGAAGAAATAACATAGATATTGAATGCTATGGTTTGATGATATGACACAAGGTAATGACGGTGAACCTTTATGAGGCATGATGAGGTAATGATGATTTTCCTGGAGTTATGTGGTTTGGGTCTTATGACCTAGAAGAGGCTCAATGCCTAATGTGAGGTGATATCCCCCAGTGCTGTGATGTGGGATTGAAATCCCCTAGAAATGTGATGATGTTTATGGCCTTGTGTGGTAGTGATATCATGTGATGATGTGATAATTTCTTACTTCAAACATTCTGTATCTTCTAGAGTTATAACATACCCTTATCCTTGTATAATTTGTTTAGGGTTTGTATGTTGTAACTTGATTGATGACAAATGATACTTAGTTGGATTAAATAATCAAGCTAAACCCTAATCATGTATTTGCTCTGCACCATAGATCCATCTACAACATCAGTACTTACTAGATGGTGAAACAGGTTCTCCTTTAGTGGAAGCTCAGAATCGTATAGTGTTGAGTATATGCATTTCACAGGATTGGCCGCAGTCATACCCTGGCAGGAGAACTGTCAAGGCCGTATCTTTGTGATGTAATTCAGTATATGTATATGCTATGTTTTGAGGATGGCTGCAGTCATAACTTAGTGGGAGTGAAACTGCGATCATAATTCAATTTTCACTAGTATTGTGCCTATATACCATGGCAGACTAGGCAGTTTTGTAGTTGGACTTTATATGTCACCGCGACAGACTCGGACTGACCGAGGGTGTGGGAGATCACAGGAGTCTAGCTCCTCCTAGATCTTGTATGGCAATGATTTTGACTTAGCAGTGGTCAGTTGGAGAATGAGTGGTATACCTCAGCTCCTTAGGGAATAATAAAAGACGTAATACAATTATGTAGTATATTTTCTTAGGGTTAAACACGACTCACATTGGATGACCCTTTTCCTTATCTCTTGTACTGATTTCTTGAATTATAATGTTGTAGGGGAAATCAACTGTTATACATGTTCTTCATATTCCTTCTTAAAGTAGAAGATGTTCTACTGCTCAGTTGTAGATGCCTAGATTATTTAAATAGTGTTAAATGCTTTACCCATATCGTTTAGCTGAATCTGCTCAACATGATAATAATGTTATCTTTCTACTTTGTCTTATCTATGTTGATAATAATTGTAGTGGAGAGTTATATCTATTGCTGGGATGTTGGCCTCACACCGTGGGTTTCTACATCTTTTAGGTGGTCGTGAATGATGAGATAGTGATCGTGCGGTTGTGGCTGAGAAGTAAGAGGAGCAGTAGCTGTTAAAGGTTGGATATGTTGCTAGTATTTTGTAGTAGAGTCTTATGGTTGTATATATATATATGATATCACTTGTTGCTTATGATGTTATAAATTAGTTATGGACATTCACTGCCAATGTAACTTGGAACACATAAGGTCACACACATAGGATACACTTACAAATAGGAGTTTATTCATAAATGTATTTTAAACTTGATTACTAAGGAGTTATTAAACAACATTGATTGAATGTTGACTGACTAGACTGTGAACTGTCCAGTTCAACTGTTGAACCAATGGTTTCAAAGTGTCATGTCAATGGAACCAATATTAGCAATATGGCCATGAGATGATTGATTCAGGAAGTGAATTGATTGGCTTAGGTCCATGAACCAGCTGGTTTTGGTTGTGAGTCGACCATTTGGTTGATCATTTTAATTAAATCAAGGATTAATGCTAATGTCATTTTGTGCATTAATCGAATATTAATTGCCGATACAATTACAATTGGGAAACACAGTGAAATGACCGGTTTAAGGGTTGAACTGATCGACTCACATGCCAACTGATCGGTTCACATGTAACGACCCCCTCCCCCTGTTATCCCCTATTCAGGTGGACCAAGAGGGCAAGGGACATTACCATAATTACAAGACTGAAGGTTTAGCAAATAACCAAAAATAATTAATAAATTTCACTAATACAAACTAAGTTTGCTATAACGATAAATGACACACTCTCCCCTAAGGAGTTACATGATATGGATTTACTAGAGTTGCAACACAAAAGTAAAAACTAACTAACTACAACCTCCATGATTACATTAATGTATGTTCTTGTTGGTGGCTTGTTTTCTTGGATGTCTATTTTTATCATACTTGTAGAATAATAGTAGATTATCCTAAAACATTGTGAAACAAAAGCACGATCTGTATAACGAGTTATAGTGGTACGTGGGGGAAACAAAATGTTCACATCTAGTTGTAACAACATATCCACAACATTTATTGTTACATAATCAAAATTATTATTTTCTTCATAACTTCTCAACCAATTTTTTCAACCTCTAGGATACCCTTTTAGGGTCTTGTCCCTACAGTGGACGAAAAGGCCATCTTCTCAATCTAGAGCTCAGGTGCCATGTTGGTCTTCCCAATCTGGGGCCTGACCTCATATGACCTTCCCAATCCGGGACCAGGTCTGACCTTCCCAATTTGGGGCCTAGTTTGATTCATCACAATGACTCTCTCATTCTTTCCATTCTTAAACTCCTAGAGTTGGTATGCGGGCTTCGACCAAGTTACAAGCATATAATGTGATAGCCCTAGTAACTTTATAGATTGTAGGAAATAACAAACAAGCAAGCATTTATTTTCAAGTAATGTCAAAGACCTCAGAAAATATCGACAAACTAATTTGGGTATTCATAGGTGTAACCGCATACCTTGATTAGAAGTATTGTATGTTCAGGAAAAAGGGGCAATCAATGCAATCAACCAAGAAACTATCTTGAAAGTTAAAGCATAAGACCCATGTATCATTATTTTATTCAAACTTTTTCATTAAGACTGACTTGTGTCTTAAGATATGGTTTCATTAGGGTTTTGACTTCCTAAACTCTAATAATCACTTTTCATGCCCTTTGGGTTGACAAACCCTAATCTTATCATTAATTGTACTTTTAATATCAAGGAAACCCTAATTCATCAAATTATAGATTATTATTCTAAAAATAAAATCAAGTTACCCTTTTTATCCAAAAAGACCAATCTTTTATTATTAAGATTAGTTGAACTCATTAAGATCATCAAAACTTAGCAATTAGGTTTTCATTCATTTACCACATTAAAGATGGAAACTTTATTTACTTTTTGAACTAGAGGTAGATCTAGGTAGTGATCATATTTTTATTGAATTCTTCATATTTTTTGAGTAAAATTCATATATTACTTGTTACTATTGTACAATCCTACATTTTACTACGATTTTACAAAGTATTCATTTTTTGCTAATAGGGGTCTGTCACCTAGGCAAGGAACCCTGGGTCCCTCCCTACCAGCTTGTCTGGGTGGCCAATCAGCTCTCACCAACTAAGCGTATGGCCCATGTGGCGACTCGATGACTAAATGAAAAAAATGATAGTGCTGCCCTTACCTCTTCAACGTAGGGCCGAGGGAAGGAGAGTCAATTGCCAACGGGTTGTCTTCAACCCTCGTTCATTTGTGAGTACAACGAAACAATCAACAATAAGGTTGACTTTGGCAAGGATATCACCACCGTGCAAACAGAGACCACTCTCTCCTCTGCCACGCTCCCACGAACTCACTAACACCTTCAATTCCTCTATCGAGGGTCGAGGTCTTTGGGACGATAGAAGAGAACCCTAACAAGGAAACAAAGATGGACCAGGGTGAAGGTCGAGACCAACATAGAAATTGAGTATAGGGAATTGACTATGGAAATCGACCGAAGAGTTGGAAGCAACTTGTGTCCTTGTAGAGGGTCTAAAGTCCCCTATTTATACCATCCTATGGTGACATGTTTATCTCTAGGATGGGAGATTGGGGGAATCTCCTAGATGCCTCAAAACCTAAGAAAATTTGGGGTAGGTACCTTTGTCCAGTTCTCACAAAGATGAAGAGCAAGTTTCCTTGCTTGCTCACTCATTAAATCTTTGGGAAAATGACTTCAAAAGCCAGCATGTTTGAGTCCCTATTTCCTAATCTCGTTGCGGGTAGGTGACAATGTCGCTACCATTGGATCACAAGTATACAATCATCATGGCACACACCTAACAAAAGGGGCAAAAACGGACTTCCTTTTTCAAAAATAAAATTGTGACATTTAACATAAATCCTTTCACTTTAGGGATTCTAGAAAAATCCATAACTCTTATTCTATAAATCCTTTTGAACCCAAATTTAAAGGAAAGTCCATAATAACTTTATCTAGTCATGGGCAAAGATTGATACCAAAATTCAAAAATAAAAGATGTTTTAATTTAATATGCAAGTATTACCTTTAGAAGGCATGTTTCAAGCATTAAAACACATCCTTTTCTCTTTCTTTATTTTCTATTTTATTTATTTTGATTACTCTTCTTATTAGAAACCATGTGAAACTGAAATCCAATTACAAGTGGCCATCCATACCACTTTCTAGAGAATTCTACACAATTCTCACAAGTATACTTAGTTATTATCTATTTTCTTTTGCTTTTTGCTTATAATTGGATTTCCTTCTCTCCTTTTTCCCTTATATCCATTATTGGATTAACAAAATAGTAGAATTCATGAAATCAACAATCAAGGGAAATTTTTAAGGGGAAACCTTTATTTCAAAACAATGCACACACATTTCTAACATGTCCCTTTTATTCAAATTATTGCAATTCAACTAAGAAAAATACAAGTGAAATTGAGGTTATAGCATACTTCCCCTCTTATAGGAATTTTTTCCTCAAAATTCAACAAATCTTATAAACAATTCAGAATAAGACTTTTCCATGTCAATCTTTAGCTCCCATGTGTCTTCATCCTCTCCATGGTGCTTCCAGAGAACCTTTACCATCTCTATCTTTTTATTCTTGAGCTATTTCACCTTGGTGTCCATTACCCTCACATGTGACTCATGGTATGTCGGCCTCCCTTGGGGTTCAATAGGCTCAATGCTCAACACATGGCTAGGATCCTTCACACAACACTTCAGATTGGACACATGGAACACATCATGCATCGTACTATAATGAGGGGGTAAGGCTCAACAATAAGCACTTTCACCAATCCATTCTAAAATTTCAAATGGACCTACATATCGGGGACTCAACTTTCCTCTGTTCTTATATATAGCTCAGAGGGGTAAGATTTTAAGATATACATGCTCACCCACAGTGAAGTGCAAGTCAGTCAGCTTCACATCAGCATACAACTTCTGTAATCCTAGGCTCCTTTTAGCCTTTGCTTGATTAAAGTGACTTTATTTGCATACAACTGTAGTTCTTCTGACCTCAGCAAGGTCCTCTCACTGACATTGTTACGACCCCATCTGAGCTTAATTGGTAAACTAGGGTTTACCTAGACAATCGCAAAGATTAATTAGAATAATCATTCTTGAAATCTAATTAATGACAATAATACAATTAGGATGTTTTAACTATGATAATAAGTCTAATTGTTCTTTTGTCTTGAGAATTAGGGTTTGAGAAGCATAAACCCTAATCGGCCCAAATAGGGTTTTAATGATGCATGAATACAGAATTTGATAAGTAGAATGTCTCACTAAATGATTTTTCGTATTTTATGTGTAACTCTGATTTACTTTAAATTTGTATATGATTTGGATATATAAAATGTGAACAATATTGGTAAATATCAAAATTTTTGAAGAATGATCTGACCTGTTTATCGGCCGAGTTTCAAACTCGACCGATCACATTTCCATAATTTTACAGCAGTGTGGTAATTTAATTTTATCTTTTTATTGGTATATCCAATTGATCTCAAATTTTAAATGTGCCTGAAAAACACATTTTTAGACACTCTTTTAATTTGGCATAATTTTTGGATGACTTTTGAATCCCTACAGTAAGGGTGTCGGTCGAGTTTTGTGCAGGACAAACTCGGCCGAATATTCTGCAGACTGCAATATAGCAGCGCACTGTTCTATTTTTAATTATTTATTGGTAACTCTAAATGATCTCAAATTTTAACTGAAGCTTTATAGATCAATTATTAACAACGTGATAAATTCCCATAATTGTTGGAGAATGTTTGATCTCTGAAATAAACGAATTACAGTAACTTTTGTATAACTGAATATTCAGCCAATATAATTAAAGTTAAGTGTTGGGTCAATATGCAATTGACCCAAGCAGCTCAATTGACTTATATGAGAAACCACACACACACACAGCTCTCATTCTTCGTCATTCACTCCAGAGAAACGAAAATCTAGAGAGAGAGGGAGAGTTAGGGCTTGAGTGGAGAAAGTGGGGGAATTGCTGAATTAGGGTTTTGCGATTCCAGGAAGGGTGAAATCAAGTAAGTTTGGATCCTTTGCATAGAATTTTATGGTGAATCTTCTCTCTCATGTCTAGATTCCGTCCATGCTCTTATTTGATCCAAGAGGATGTCGAAATTCCCTCTTTTCTCACCCTTTCTTCATAATCCCTCATTTTCAAGGTTTCTGAGTTGAATGGAAGAAGAATTGGGAGATTTGCTAGGGGTTTGATAGGAATTCGAGATTCCCTGAGTTGAGCTGAAGTTGTGAGGTGTTTTCACACCTTAGGGTGAGTGGGTTCTTCCTTCAAACATTCTAATGCACGAATTTGATTATAGCATCCAAATCCCTAATTGCTTAGTATGTGATTCTAAAACCTGAAATGTCTGTTTGATTTAAGATTTTTGCAAATTGATATGATGTGGATTACTTCTCTGTTTGAATGACTCCTAAATGGTAGATTTATATCAGAAACGTATACAAAACTTCCTAGTGAGAATTCTTTTTATATTTATATCAAATGGTGTAATTAGGGTTTAACCTAATTGAGACATCACTAGTGTTTCAACCTTATTGAAAAGGACTAGTAATCCTATAATTGGTTAGGATGTATCTCATGGGTTATCTTAATTGAATTTTATTCTTGATAAATGATATCTCAGTAAATGATATGGAAAAATCTAAATTTAGTTAAGTCTCCATGATTTCATATTTATATTGATTATATAAGATTTGTTGGAAACAATCTTTATTTAGTGAATGCTTATATCTTATGAGATCATGATAAGAGCCATGTGACAAGTGAATGAGGCAAATGAAACCCTAAGAGTAGGGTGTTGGCATGTGATGAATGAATAAGGCAAATGAAACCCTAAGGATAGGGTGTTCAATGAATCATGTTATGTTGACATGAAAGGTCTCGATATGAGATGTGGTGATACTTAACTGTTGAATTGTATGTTTCTAGTGCATTTAACTTTATATGCTTGTTCTCTCTGAGTTGATATCTACATACTACAGGGCTCCTTATATTTCAATACATATCTCGTAAATTTCAGGTGATGAGATATGACATGCCCTAGAAAGGGATGTTACTGAGATATGATATATGTTGAATACATGAGTTTTTACGTTGCTATGTGATATTCCTGTTTAATTGTGTATCTGTTAATTAATTAATAGACCTAGGTGCCCTAACACCGTAGAACCCCTAAGAGGTATCTGCAACTTAGGGGTGAAACTCGTGTTGCAACATCATCCGTGCCTGTGTCACGGACAAACGAGGAAATAGAGGCAGTGTCCAACAACAACGCGTGCGGAGTCACGGTGGCACTGGAGGAAAAAAAATGGGGGTTATTCAACATTAATCCGTGTGGAGTCACGGTGGTAACCCCGTGAGACTCTCCGCCTGTGTACTCAGGTTAGAGGAGGAGTCTAGAGCACTCAGAGTAGTGCATTGAGGCCGGAGAGCCTGTAGGCCGGAGAGCCTGTGGTCCTGTGGCAGAGCAGGGCTGGCGTCAGACTTAGCATTTCCCGGGTGTGTCGCTAAGTCTTGTACGGTGGGACCATAGCATGAACTTGCTGCGGATCTTTATATGCAGAGTACACTGCATATATTTAGGGCATAATCTAAAATATGATCATATAGGTTCACAGAGTTCTTTATAATTAAAAGAGTTAAGGAAGACTAGAGCATAATCTTCTAGTAGTTATTCTTTGGATGCAATATTTACATTCTTTGTTATTTCAATTATATTATTTTAGAACTGCTCAGTGTAGTATTTATTGTTGTTAAATGTCATATTGTTTACTTAAAATTATATCTGTAATCTCATTAGTACATTAGTCTGTTTCCATGAAGTACTCATTCACTGAGCGAGTAGGCTCACCCCTCTACTCAAACATTTTAGGGTTAATCGCGTGGACTTGAAGATGATCAGAGCGTTAGAGTAGATCTGCCACAAGAGTTGAGTACAAGATTAGTTGAGTCAGTCGGTCCTTGTCACTCTAGGTCCTCAGTAAGAGATAAGAGAGAGAGTTGTAAATACGATGTGTAATGTTGTTCCTCTTTGATAGGTATGCTAATTAGCTAGTTTCATGTGCATAATGAGTGAGAGACATTATGAATGTTTATACATGTATCTTTACTATTGAAGTCTGATTAGTAAAAGAAATGTTCAGATTCCTTGTTAAGATGATATGTGGCTCAATGCGAAGAAACAAGAGTTTTTAAGAAAATAAAAAGTTAAGGGTGTTCTTTGAGTTTCCTATAAATCCTATCTTATGCCCTAATCTCATGATTTGAGGAAATTGTGAGATCGGGGTGTAACAGCTTGGTATCAGAGCTTAGGGTGAGTTGTCAAGGACCATTAAGTTAGTAAGTTAGAGTCCTAAGTGTGGCAGATAGGAGATGTTTGATGTTAGCTTTGGGGATTTGAGTATTTGGATATCCTGGCCTGATATCTGAGTACTTGGATCAGCCAGTACAAGCTACTCTGTCTATTCTCTCACGTATACCCTGGCCAGGTATACAGTGGAAGAATGGGCTAGAGAGGAACCCTAGAAATGTTAGGGTTAGAAAACGAGAAAAGAAACAAGAATTAAGAGCATAAATGTAAAAGGAGATAGAACTTACATTTCATAATGTTGTTTTTGTTGGAAATGTACAGAAATGCTCTTATATGTTTGAATTGAAATATTCAATACTTTGAAATATGGGTCTTTAATATTTGTTGCACACTATGCAGTTGTTGCATTTATTGATTTCATTCTTTGTAACATGTAGATTAGAAATCATCTTGAAATGAGCTTTTGTTTCTATGGTTTTGCCCGCTGATTCGAGTGAAATTGACATCAGCAGGTCTGTTTAGGTTTTCAGTCTGTACACGATTCGGCCGAGTTGTATGTGGTTCGGCCGAGTTTCCTTAATAGGCAATCGAATAGCAAACTGATCGGCCGAGTTGTATGTAATTCGGCCGAGTTTCCTTTTTCAGGAAATCAAACGGCAAGTTGATCGGCCGAGTTTCAAGCGGATCGGCCGAGTTGTGAAGCAATCGGTCGAGTTTCTGACCAATCGGCCAAGTTTCTGAGCTGTGAGTAGCAGTTCAGGAAGAATGTAATCCTTTGTAGTTCTTGGATTCAGGATTTCAGGTTTGGCCTGGTCCGGTTGGCAGGATGCGTTATTAGGATCTAATGAATCCTATCAATAGCATAATAAGAATAGAATTTGAATAATTAGACCCACATCAGAGTAAGAATGTACATACAGTAAGATGTTGAGACATATGGGCAAGATCAGAACAACTAAGAATTAGTTGAAACTGATATCTGAGGTTTCACTTTGGGGTCTCAAATGTGAAACCCTTAATTGGGAATAATAGAACATGATATGAAGTTCATAATCAGTTTATTGATCAATATTATACGAACTATGCATAGGAAATATAGAAAAGATATGTGAAATGTATGTATGTATGGTTCAAGATAACAAGAATCAATCATGAAGAATGAATCATATAATAGAGTATAATGCTTTTATGAACTCTAAAGCAAAGGCTAAGTAGAGAATAGAGTTGAGCATTCAATAGGTCCATAGAAGTGAAGAGTCTTCAAAAGAGTAAAAGTGAAGAGAATGGTATGAACATGTAATTCATAAGACTAGGACAACAAACTAGTTTCTAAGCAAAGAACATAGGTGTAGTTTAATGAATGAATAAGTCATATAAAGGTGGACTGTATTCAGAAGAGAAAAACTTGATTGAAAGAGAAACTATGTTTGACCCATGCATGATCCACTTGATTTAAAAATGAAGAATATGCAATGTATTCAACATGAGGAAAAAAAAACTAATAGGAGGACTATTAATTTAGAATGTTAACTTCACAATAGTATAAAGATAAAGGTGGAAATATGTGCAACATGGTATACATGACCATACATATGAATAAGCAACATGGTCATAAGAGAAAAATTTAGAATTAAAAGATGACGGGTTAAAGAGTAGTATATGGTAAGAGGACTATGAAACGTAAGAAAGGGTTTGAAATATGATGGAGAAGTTATAAAATAAAGAGGTTGTGAGATTCAAGCAAGTGCTAATTAATCAAATATCTCTGTTGATAACTAAGTAAATCTACATACGAGAATGTATTAAGGGAATGTTTAAATACAAGAATTCCAAGTCTTAAAATCATCTTCTCTTTCATATATTCCTTAATGAGAGCAAGATGGGAATGAAATGATAAGAGAAAATGAGTCATATATGGTGCATAACTACCTTGGTAGGGTCATCTAGTGAATGTAATAGTGACATACAGTATGATGAAGTGCAATAAGAAATAAATTCTTGTGTGATAGCAAGAATGATGAATAATCTATTCCTATCTTAAATGCTTCAATGTTAATGATGTTATTGTATGTAATCATATGAAAAGGATAGGTAGCAAAAAGTAAAGAAGTAATGAATGAGCAGAGAGATATGGGAAAACACTAGCTTTGTGTAATATGTGAATTTGTTTTTACATGTATGAATTGTTGAAGGCATATTAAGGTATGAAAGTTGGTTCTACATATGATTTCAGTGTATTTGTGCAAGCTATATGTTAAATTAAAGGCGTATGATAGTTGTAGTAATTCATACCTGATATGCATCTTACTATTGTGTATTTGTGATATGGTGATACGGTTTGGATGATGTCAGAACACATGGAGAGATACCCTGAACAAGGTAGTCATACTTATTCACTCATATTAATAGAAAGGGATGATAATTAGATTGTTTGAACAAGTAACCCTAATGAGGTGTAGCTTGTTATACCTAGCTCTAATATAACTGAGTGATGGTAATTGAGTATGATTAATGCTTGAATGACTGATACAATCGTGGATTACCTTATTACTATTGTTGAAACCCTAAAATGATATAATGTGATGGTTACACTTTGAATTGTGTGTGGGCCCATAACCCACAGGTCCCAGGATCGAAACAGGATAGTATGGAATGAGGTGGTAATGCTTCACCTCATACATCCATGACCCAATGAGTATGCCAAGAGTAGTATTGTGCAATTGATTGTTGAATCTAGTCTTTTAATTCAAGACTGTTTTGCTATTTGAATAGCACTTGATTAAAGTTTAAAACAGTATGGTGAACTTGCTTTTATCACTTAAAGGTGATACAGAACAATAGAACTCTCTGAGCAGCATAAGTTGAGATAGTTGTATCTGAGTATCAGAGTTGCGCAGCGAAAGCATGGTAGTTTATCTTTGTATTCTATGTTTGACTGTGGCATAAAGAATTTGCTTGATATCATTGAGAACTATTTGAGATATGTTGTGATTTAGTAAAGAATTAAAAGATCTAATGTTGAAAACTACATTCAGGTATGAAATACAAGAATATAATGACATGGAAGGTTTTAGAAGCTTAGAATAACCTTGAATGTATCTTTCTTGTAGGTTCATGTTTCGAGGACGAAACATTCTAAGGGGGGGAGAGTTGTTACGACCCCATCTGAGCTTAATTGGTAAACTAGGGTTTACCTAGACAATCGCAAAGATTAATTAGAATAATCATTCTTGAAATCTAATTAATGACAATAATACAATTAGGATGTTTTAACTATGATAAGAAGTCTAATTGTTCTTTTGTCTTGAGAATTAGGGTTTGAGAAGCATAAACCCTAATCGGCCCAAATAGGGTTTTAATGATGCATGGATACAGAATTTGATAAGTAGAATGTCTCACTAAATGATTTTTAGTATTTTATGTGTAACTCTGATTTACTTCAAATTTGGATATTATTTGGATATATAAAATGTGAACAATATTGATAAATATCAGAATTTTTGAAGAATTCTCTGACCTGTTTATCGGCCGAGTTTCAAACTCGACCGATCACATTTCCAGAATTTTACAGCAGTGTGGTAATTTAATTTTATCTTTTTATTGGTATATCCAATTGATCTCAAATTTTAACTGTGCCTGAAAAACACAGTTTTAGACACTCTTTTAATTTGGCATAATTTTTGGATGACTTTTGAATCCCTACAGTAAGGGTGTCGGTCGAGTTTTGTGCAGGACAAACTCGGCCGAATTTTCTGCAGACTGCAATATAGCAGCGCACTGTTCTATTTTTAATTATTTATTGGTAACTCCAAATGATCTCAAATTTTAACTGAAGCTTTATAGATCAATTATTAACAACGTGCTAAATTCCCATAATTGTTGGAGAATGTTTGATCTCTGAAATAAACGAATTACAGTAACTTTTGTATAACTGAATATTCAGCCAATATAATTAAAGTTAAGTGTTGGGTCAATATGCAATTGACCCAAGCAGCTCAATTGACTTATATGAGCAACCGAACACACACACAGCTCTCATTCTTCGTCATTCACTCCAGAGAAACGAAAATCTAGAGAGAGAGGGAGAGTTAGGGCTTGAGTGGAGAAAGTGGGAGAATTGCTGAATTAGGGTTTTGCGATTCCAGGAAGGGTGAAATCAAGTAAGTTTGGATCCTTTGCATAGACTTTTATGGTGAATCTTCTCTCTCATGTCTAGATTCCGTCCATTCTCTTATTTGATCCAAGAGGATGTCGAAATTCCCTCTTTTCTCACCCTTTCTTCATAATCCCTCATTTTCAAGGTTTCTGAGTTGAATGGAAGAAGAATTGGGAGATTTGCTAGGGGTTTGATAGGAATTCGAGATTCCCTGAGTTGAGCTGCAGTTGTGAGGTGTTTTCACACCTTAGGGTGAGTGGGTTCTTCCTTCAAACATTCTAATGCACGAATTTGATTATAGCATCCAAATCCCTGATTGCTTAGTATGTGATTCTAAAACCTGAAATGTCTGTTTGATTTAAGATTGTTGCAAATTGATATGATGTGGATTACTTATCTATTTGAATGACTCCTAAATGGTAGATTTATATCAGAAACATATACAACACTTCCTAGTGAGAATTCTTTTTAGATTTATATCAAATGGTGTAATTAGGGTTTAACCTAATTGAGACATCACTAGTGTTTCAACCTTATTGAAAAGGACTAGTAATCCTATAATTGGTTAGGATGTATCTCATGGGTTATCTTAATTGAATTTTATTCTTGATAAATGATATCTCAGTAAATGATATGGAAAAATCTAAATTTAGTTAAGTCTCCATGATTTCATATCTATATTGATTATATAAGATTTGTTGGAAACAGTCTTTATTTAGTGAATGCTTATATCTTATGAGATCATGATAAGAGCCATGTGACAAGTGAATGAGGCAAATGAAGCCCTAAGAGTAGGGTGTTGGCATGTGATGAATGAATAAGGCGAATGAAACCCTAAGGATAGGGTGTTCAATGAATCATGTTATGTTGACATGAAAGGTCTCGATATGAGATGTGGTGATACTTAACTGTTGAATTGTATGTTTCTAGTGCATTTAACTTTATATGCTTGTTCTCTCTGAGTTGATATCTACATACTGCAGGGCTCCTTATATTTCAATACATATCTCGTAAATTGCAGGTGATGAGATATGACATGCCCTAGAAAGGGATGTTACTGAGATATGATATATGTTGAATACATGAGTTTTTACGTTGCTATGTGATATTCCTGTTTAATTGTTGCTCTGTTAATTAATTAATAGACCTAGGTGCCCTAACACCGTAGAACCCCTAAGAGGTATCTGCAACTTAGGGGTGAAACTCGTGTTGCAACATCATCCGTGCCTGTGTCACGGACAAACGAGGAAATAGAGGCAGTGTCCAACAACAACGCGTGCGGAGTCACGGTGGCACTGGAGGAAAAAAAATGGGGGTTATTCAACATTAATCCGTGCGGAGTCACGGTGGTAACCCCGTGAGACTCTCCGCCTGTGTACTCAGGTTAGAGGAGGAGTCTAGAGCACTCAGAGTAGTGCATTGAGGCCGGAGAGCCTGTAGGCCGGAGAGCCTGTGGTCCTGTGGCAGAGCAGGGCTGGCGTCAGACTTAGCATTTCCCGGGTGTGTCGCTAAGTCTTGTACGGTGGGACCGTAGCATGAACTTGCTGCGGATCTTTATATGCAGAGTACACTGCATATATTTAGGGCATAATCTAAAATATGATTATATAGGTTCACAGAGTTCTTTATAATTAAAAGAGTTAAGGAAGACTAGAGCATAGTCTTCTAGTAGTTATTCTTTGGATGCAATATTTACATTCTTTGTTATTTCAATTATATTATTTTAGAACTGCTCAGTGTAGTATTTATTGTTGTTAAATGTCATATCGTTTACTTAAAATTATATCTGTAATCTCATTAGTGCATTAGTCTGTTTCCATGAAGTACTCATTCACTGAGCGAGTAGGCTCACCCCTCTACTCAAACATTTTAGGGTTAATCGCGTGGACTTGAAGATGATCAGAGCGTCAGAGTAGATCTGCCACAAGAGTTGAGTACAAGATTAGTTGAGTCAGTCGGTCCTTGTCACTCTAGGTCCTCAGTAAGAGATAAGAGAGAGAGTTGTAAATACGATGTGTAATGTTGTTCCTCTTTGATAGGTATGCTAATTAGCTAGTTTCATGTGCATAATGAGTGAGAGACATTATGAATGTTTATACATGTATCTTTACTATTGAAGTCTGATTAGTAAAAGAAATGTTCAGATTCCTTGTTAAGATGATATGTGGCTCAATGCGAAGAAACAAGAGTTTTTAAGAAAAGAAAAAGTTAAGGGTGTTCTTTGAGTTTCCTATAAATCCTATCTTATGCCCTAATCTCATGATTTGAGGAAATTGTGAGATCGGGGTGTAACAGACATCATCCCAGTGAAGCGGTGACTGACACGACTGTGATGCCCTGATGCGCCACAAATGAGATCACTCAAACCAAAGAACGGAATTAAAACTAAAAATGCGGATTACTAGAAAATATAGGAATTTAAAACTAATTTGCAAAAGCACCTTATGCCAAAAACTTATCACATATAAGTCCATAAGTCTGTCACCTACATTACATATCACATATATCATGATGCTTACATAATGGTTCTCAAGCATTCCTATCATCAACCTATTATAAGAGATATTTGTTTCACATATATGTACACATACATCTTTCATATCTATACATACATGGCTCACAAGCCAAAAACCTTGTATCGATATCATAACCACAAAGCACATGGAGAACAACCCCAAAGACCTGAGTGTACAGGTATGAATCTAGGACTCTAACACCAAAAGATTAGCATCACATCCAACCTTATCAGCTACTACTCTTGATGTTGGTCATCCTCAGCTGCACAACCTCTATCTCTTTGTGCACGGTCACCTAAAAGATGTGGAAACCCATGGGGTGAGACCAAACATCCCAGCGGGAGATATAACTCTTCGTCAATGTCTATAAAAGCAAAGATACTAAGCACGTAGACAGAGTACTTAACAAGATGAGCATATTACGAAGCTAAGCAGTTATCACTGAGCAGTAGAACAATTAATATTATAACAAGGAATATGAAGAACATGTTTATCTTCTACCAACTAAACTATACAAAAGCAAGGTAAGGACTCATCACATGTTACTCGTATTTGTCCCTATGAAAATATGCTACACGACTGTGTTACACCTTTTATTATTATTTCCTTGAGGATTGGAGTCGTACCACCCAAATCCAACCGACCAATAATAAGTCAAAATTGGTGCCATAAAAGGTCAAATGGAAGATCCAAAATCCACAACCTATCCACACCTCTTGGTCAGCACAAGAGAAACACCACAAAGACGTATCAGTCAACTACAAACAACAACATATAGTCAAGCTGAAGGATCATCTCACACATGGCCATCCATATATAAACACCTAGCCCACCTTGGTACATGCTACAACGCTAGAAGAACATGCTCACGCATGGCTATTCTAATAAGAGGGATTGGCTCACTCATGGCCATCCATATCACAAGGAGATGGGCTCACACATGTCCGTCTCACACAACCTAGAATTTTGGACGCAAGGTGATACTCAAATTGCACCCCTGCATATTCAAAAATATGCACTTTGACTTATACTCATTTCACCATTCCAGCAATTAAAGCTAAAATTGGAAAGGATATAGGGCACACGAAATCTACATGATTAGGGTTTCACTTGGTTAATTAAGCTAATTGGATATCTTTTAGCATCAATCAAGTTACAACGTACAAATCTAAGATGGACACTACAAAAATTAAGGGAAAGGGCAACTCCAGAAGATATAAAACATAAAAGGTGTGAACTAGTCACATAATCACCACATGATACTTGTAACACTTCTATTCACAAGGCCATCACCAATATCACATCACTGGAGGGTACCACGTCACAATAGGAATCAAGCCATCATCAAGTCATAGGACCCATCACATAAGTATGATCTCATCATGTCTAATCAAGGTTCATAGCCATTGCCCTGTGTCATATGATCATCACCATAGCATACGCAAACTAGGATATTCAAGTGCATATCACCTGCAAGGTTAGAGGCTTATAAACAGGAGAGAGAGAACAACATAATATAATAAACACTTCAAGAGAAAGGCAAACACATCACATGGTCCAACATTAGGGTTCAGGCTCCATACATGGTTGATTAGGGTTTTATAGTTGTATTCAATCATCAAAACCTAGGTACACAATCTCCCACTTTCTTGGAGCATATTAGGGTTAAGGAACATCATTAATTAACCATGCATAGAGCATTATGTCAACAACACTAGGTATCACTACCATATACATGTGGATGTGTATCATTTTATGGCATCATACATATGTCATGACCCACACTATCCAAGTTTCGTGACCTCACGTCATCAAGGGGTCACGACCACCATCCCACCTAGTGTCGCGACCATGACAGGGCATGGTGTCTTGACCCAAAAAGAGAGAATGTATCAATTGTGCACCAACAAGCATCTCAACCAAGATCAATCACATGTGTGACCACTCAACAGCATGGCATCACGACCGACATAGAAACATATGTCACGACCTAGGCATTGTGATCAGGTGTTGCACCCACAACCTAAAATGTCTCGGGCACCTATTGACGGGGTGTCCCAAATGCCACTAGCAAAGCATCTCAGCCACTCCCAAACTTGGTGTCACTACCCTTTTGCATGTCACGATCGAGACCAAGTAAACAACATGTCCATCAACCCATGAACAAGGTGTCTCGACCACGACCAAAATAGAACATCACGATTGGAACAAACCAAACATCTCGACCAAGACAAACATAAGGCATCTAGACCAAAACACCAAGGGTTATGACCAAAACAAAACATGACGTCACTACCACTAAGGTCAATACATCAAAGCAACACTTAACCATCATCAATAGAGATGAACCACTATTAAAAAGAAGATTATTACAAACAAAATAGGAGGGAAACATCAAGGAAACCATCATCTAGGAGGAGAACATATGAAACGGAAACCAAAGCCCTAAGAACATGTGTCATGAAACCATCATGAATAAACCTCATGCAAGAGGGATAAAGCCATGTACAACACATCCAAAATAAAACCTAAACTTCAAGATACATCAAGGTACACGAACCTCAAGCATGCAATCAAAACCAAGAAAAAAATGTAGGAAGAAAACCACTATCACACCCCCATTTCTGAAATTGGGTACCTCACATTAGGGTTTAGGGTTTTAGGAAAAACAAACAAGATCACCACCATCATACAAGATCTAGAGCATGGTATAATGTACTAGCATTAGAGTACATTTGAGAGAGAAACAACAACATGCATGTAAAGAAAAGTGCCAGAATAGAGATGGTAGAGGGTTATATCACCCCCTGATTTGAAAAGAATCAAGCTCCAAAGCACAAGATCCAAAGATAAGGAATGAAGCTCCAAACAAGGTCACCACTTCGGCCACAAGGTCACCTCCAAAAAGAAGAACACCTTGGTAAAAATATAGCTCAAGAAGAGAGAAAGAAGGACCCTAGGCCAAGCCAAAGAAGAGAGTAGGAAAGAGAAGAAAATATCCTCCCACTAGTTACCATCACGGTAAAACCACAACCTATGGCCTTTGTGAGGAGGAGTTTCTCTCAAAGTGACCACCAGGGTAGAACCCTAGTCTATGACCAAGAAGAGAGGAAGAAGAATATAGGGGTTACAAAGAAAAATGTGATCAAGATGGTAAACTACTTACTAAGGAAAGAAACCACCGCAAGGAGGGAGATCGAGCTTTAAGGCACCACATGCAAGGTTGAACCACCTCCAAAGTACCAAGAACAACACCTTCTTTGTTCCACCAAGATCCAAGGACGAGCACAAGGGAAGAGAGAAGAAGAATGTACAAAAAAGGTCACTTGAATGGAGAGAAAATGGATTATATACCAAAGTAGGAGGGAGGTAGGGTGATGGGTGATGTGTCAACACCTAAAGGCTCTAAAGGAACACTTGTCCACCCAAGAAACCAACATGCAACCACTTAAAACTTATATGCATGATATGGTGATACAACCTATGTTGGATCTTGAGATCTTGTGTCCCTAACACATGGTTTTAGCTGAGACACTCCAAAGGAGGTCGAAACAAGAGCAAAGCATCACCCTAGTCGAGACAAGAAGGTCACCATGCACACTAGGTCGAGACACTCCACAAAAGAATAAACTATCTCAACCCCAAACCACCACAAACCATCAAGGTCAATATAAGACACACCCAAGGAAGGTGTCTCATTTGAGACACACCCAAAACACCCACATAGGTCGAGACAAACCAACAAAGCACACATGGGTCGAAACCAAGTAGACCCTAGAAACCCTAATCACCACTAGGGGTGATTCCACTCAACCAAGGCCCAACTAAGGCACTCCAAAATATCACACACTCTCTCTCTCATGAAGCTAAGAAAGAGAAGGAATACTCTATATGTGAAAAATTGCAAGATAGCCCTCACAAATGGGTAAATTGTAATTTGATCCAAAACAAACACATAAAACAAAAACATCATCCAAACAAGCTATAACTAGAGACTTAATCTCTCCATAATATCTAAAAACATCTCAAAGGATTATAGGAAGGTTCTAAACACTTATCAAGCTAAAGAAAACAAGGTTAGTCCAAAACACAAGTCAGGGGTCTTAAAACGACCTCCCATAAAGAACTTCGTATAGAGGCATCATGATACTGGCTTGGTAGCTATTATTATAAGCAAACTCAGCTAAGGGCAAGCATTGGTCCCATGATCCACCCCAATTGATCAGGTCTTCTAAAGTCTACATTGTTCTTTGTGATTGTTCATCAGTCTGGGGGTCATAAGTTGTGCTGAATTTTGACCTTGTACCGAGTTCCTCATGCACTTGCCTCCACAACTTGGAGGTGAACTTAGGGTCACGATCAGAAATAACTGAACTCAAAACACCATGAAGACATACTATGTCTCTAATATATAGTTTAGCTAAGTCTGACACCTTGATAGTGATCTTTAAGGTGAGGAAATGTGCTGACTTGGCTAGGCGATCCACCACAACCCATATTGCATCATGACCTTTATTTGTCTTTGGGAGACCTACAACAAAGTCCATAGTGATATGGTCCCATTTTCACTTAGGAATATCAATTGATTGTAATATCCACTGGGTTGCTAGTGTTCAACCTTCACATTCTGTCATGTGAGACAACTGGAAACATATGTTTCTATGTCTCTCTTCATTCTAGGCCACCATAAGTATCACTGCAAGTCCTTAAACATCTTGGTAGCGTCAGGGTGTACCGTGTACTTATAACCACATGCTTCTTGCAAGATATTAGCCTTAAGGGTGAATGTTTAGGAACCCAAAACTGACTCTTGTATTGTATTCCACCATCCACTCCCACTAAGATATGTGTTTGAGGTTTCTCCAACAAACCTTTCATCTTGCTAAGCTCTGGGCTGACTAACTGGGCAGCTACCGACTTGGTCAACATGTCTGGTTTTATTTGAATGTTAGCCACCCAAATTTAGTCTTCTAATGGTTGCGGAATCCACCTAGCAAACTCTTCCAGTCCTTTCCACTAGGTAGATGAGATAGTTGTATATCTAAGTTGTTTCTGACTAAGAGCTTCTGCTACTACATTAACTTTTTTAGGGTGGTAGGTGATGGTGAAATCATAGTCTTCATATACTCCATCCATCGTCTTTGTATCAACTTTAGGTCCTTCTGAGTTAGGAGGTACTTCAAGCTTTTATGATCGATGAGGATTTCAAAAGTAGCTCCACATAAATAGTGCCAACAGATCTTTGGGGCATGAATAATTATTGCTAGTTCTAGATCCTGCCTTGGGTAGTTTGCTGTATTCGACTTGAGTTGTCTAGAGGCATAAGCAACAACATGTCTATTTTTTTTCTACCACACATCCAAGCCCCATCTTCGAAGCATTGATGAAGATCATAAAACCTTCATTGCTTGATGGTAGAGTCAACATGGGTGTAGTGATCAGTTTTTCCTTCAACTCTTGGAATTGAGCTTCACACAAGTCATACCATACAAACTTCTCATCCGTTTGGGTGAGCTTGGTGAGAGGACGAGTAGTCTTTGAGAAATCCTTCATGAAGCATTAATAATACCTAACCAATCCCAGTAAGCTGCCAATCTCAGAAGGGTTCTTTGGTGCTGGACAATCACATACGGCTGACACTTTAATAAGATGCACTGATATCATTTTTCCAAATATAATGTGTCAAAGAAACATGAAATGGTATATACAAACTCACACTTTGATAATTTCCCATATAACTTTTGCTTTCTCAAGATATCAAGGACTCTAGCAATGTGGTCATGGTGGTGCTTTAAGTCATCAGAGTAAACCAAGATGTCATCTATGAACACTACGACAACAAAGTCTAGAAAAGGTTGGAACACATTATTCATGAGGTTCATAAATACACTTGGGGCATTCGACAACCCGAAGGCCCCAAACAACATAACCACAAACTCATAGTGGACATAATGGGTTCGAAAAGTGGTCTTTAGGATATCCTCACACTTTACTCACTACTGATGATAGTCAAATCTCAGGTCAATTTTTGAAAAGACTCAAGTAGACTTGAGCTGGTCAAACATGTCATCTATATGGGGTAAAAGATACTTGTTCTTAATGGTATCTTGATTTATACTCCCCATGGAGAAGTACTAGGTCGGATTAAGCCTATGTCTAGCAATTATTGCAGTTGCTTTTTTAGCTCAGGAAACTCTACAGGGGCCATCCTATAAGGTTCCCTAGAAATAGGATTCATCTCGGGAGCTAACTCTATCGAGAATTGCACTTCTTTCTCTAGAGGTATGCCATGCAAATCATCTGAGAACACATCTGCATATTCCCTGACCACTTCTATTTCCTCTAAGGGGTACACCTTAGGCTCTGAATCGGTAACTACTGCTAGGAATGCCTGACAACCTTTGGCCATCATTTTCTCCACCTTCAAGGATGATACATACATGCTAGTGGTTGCATCCTTCCTACCTCTAATGGTTAAAGGTGGGTGTCTTGGTCTCTCAATTCTTATCTTCTTTTCCCTATAGTCTATCTGCACTCCATAGGTATATAGCCAATCCATGCCATTGATTACATCAAAGTCATTTATGTCAAGGAGGATAAAATCCATAGGGAGTTCATAATTCCTGTATTTATCAGATATAACTGGGGTTTTCAAGAGAGACATAAATATTCGACTGCTTGAGGTAGTGACATCCAAAACATATCATAAATCCTTGATGTCCAAATAAAGCATAGTTGTAAGATTTCTCAAAATAAAGGTATTAGTAGAACCAGAGTCATATAAAACTTTTACATTTTATCCCATGATCTCAAGCATCCCTACATAGTTTTTCATGACACTCAAACTACCATTACATTTTAAAGATAAAGATAGGGAAAAATAACTCTAAAACTGATTACCCTTTATCAGATGGTTAGTATTGGCCAGTGCCTCTTCATTGTTGATGGCGAAAACTCGGGTCTGCCTCCACTCTCCTGTAGGTGGGGCTGCAACTGATGCAACTACTACTACCAGTGGTACTACTATGACGAGATGGTCTACCAATGGGACCGGGCCTCTTAGATCGGGGAGAGGACAATTGGCGTGAAAGTGTCCTTCTTGTTGACAACGAAAGCACACTTTCTTCTCAAAACGACACTTCCCCGGGTGTGTTGTCCCATAGTTGTGGCACCTTGGGGGTGATTCTCATTGCATGGTTTTCCTTTTCCTCCATGTCTCCCCTTAACATGGTTTCATCCTTATCCTTTTCTATGTTCATTCCTTGGGTCATAGGAACCTTCAACAAATCCCATGAATCCTTTTGGTGGGTTCTGTGTAGAAATCACCGTCTTCTCCACATCAAGGGTGATATTATAGGTATATGTGAAGTTTGTCGGTCTACTCGCCATCATGTGGGGTTTGATTGCAGAGTGCAAACGTTCCATAAAATGATCCACTCATCTTTCCTCAGTCAGCATGTAACCAAACTGCTCCAGGAGACAAAACTTGCAGACGAAGTTTGTGATGAATGCATATTCATCCCAATTTTACTTGCATTTTTTGGTCTAATTTAGCATTCATATAGCACAATTTTCATTAGGAATAACTTTCTTTTGATCTAGTTAGGTTTGTACACTAATTTGTAGGAATTTGATACTTTTCTTGACTCCCTTTGCAAGTTTTGAATTCTATCACTCTATAGCAAGTTTACCTAAAATCTACCCATCGCTCAACATGCAAATCAACCTTCCATTTTCAGAAAATATCAAGCATCGACAGATGATTGAAAAATAAATGGTCAACAACCTTGTCCACCTTCCAGATCGATAACCCATCAACACCTTTGTTGATCTTTCCTACTCGACACCATCATCAGACATCAACTAATAATAAATTAGCTATCGATCTCCTACTGTCGACACTCTTGTCGACGATCACAACTTCCCAACAGTTTTGTCGACCCTCAAGGTCGACAGTCCCGTCGAACTCCAAAATCGACGACAGGAAGTCCAAGCGTCAGCACTAGCCACTCATCAATCATTGATCGAAACTGATAGGAAACACAAGAGCTTGATAGCCTCGACCCTATAAATAGGCCCCCAACACAGCCATATGAATCATCTCAAATTTTCTAGGGACAGAACACACCGAAAGGCTACCACTAAGATCAGAGCAAGGACAACACCTATCAAGCAAGCTAGTTCTATCGACCTAGATTGCCGACATCTATCAACCTCCAACATAGATCGACATATCTCTTTCGTCAACAACTCTAGGCCATCAATTTCCCTCTTTGGGCGATCAATCCCTCCTCCGAGCCGCTGTCCATCCACCTACTTCTACTACAAGTCAAGTTTAATACCTGAAGGAGAAAGAAGGAAAAAATTCCATCATCACTCGACATGCCGAGCCACTTCTTCAAACCTCACGACTATGATGGTGTCCTCTTCCTCTACTAGTGATATTAATCTCTCCATGTCGAGGGAGTAGTCTTTTCATTGGGGTGTGGGGACTAGGCCCACTACCCATTTCTTGCAATTTCATTCATGTTCAAAATTCTTGTATGCACTCATTTAATTCAAAGCTAATCATTTATTGCATGTCTTATGGATTGATCACCCACTTTATGTGATTTATTATAATCTTTTACCGCGAGAACTTCAACATTTAAGATTTGAATACCGATAGATTTGGTTGACACCTTGATGAGAACTTTTGTCGGAAAGTCTCCATAGTAGTGGATAGAGAATCTATAAGTAATGAGACATCAAGCTTACATGGACATCTACACATGTAAGTTTCTGACGTCGAAAGGGAAAACTTGCATAACTCCAATTATATCTTCATACTTGTTTGGATTTGAATGATTGCGCTGATTTGAGTAGTGGTGGTGAAACTCAGTTCCACCCTAGTCTTTCCATCCATTGATAACTAGAACCTTAATCTAGCTCATTCTATTCTTGCAACCTTAGTTAAATAAACCAATCTCAACTTTTGTGATAAATACTAGTCCTTTCTAAGTTACTTTGATTATATAATTCTTAAAAATGTTGTCCCTTGGGATTCGATCCTCAACTATATTGCTATAAGACTTGTCCACTTGGGGGTGGCATTATTGCACTTTAGTTTTGGTAAACTCTAGAAGTTCTACTCCTAGTGAATTTATAGTGTGATAATATTTCACATCAGTCTTCCACAAACATATTTCCATGAACTAGGAATTTGAACTCCTTCTCTTTCTCTTTCTTAGTTGAGACAAGTATGAAACTAGCATAAAAGATGGTTTGGAAGTTATTCTAGGCCATTGGGTTTTTGCTCAAATCTCAATCCTTGATGTGATTCTCCCACTAGATCTTAGTTGCTCCTCTAAGAAGATGAGCACTGAAGGGGACTTTCTTGTTCACATGTACGTCTAGCATATGGAAGCCATTCTCCACTGCTAGGAGCCATGCATCCACTTTGTCAACTACTTCAGTTTTATCTTCTCCCCAAAAAATTTCAATGTTCAACTTGATGAAGTCCAAAATGGTGGCTCCAAGGCGAGAGCGTAAGGGTAGTGGCTCACCATTTTCATCTATGGCTATATCCTTGAGGGACAAGGCACTAATGGCCTCATTCAATTTCTTCTGTTGTTCCATCTAGAGAGCATCGAGAGTGTGCACCACCACTTGTCCAAATGCGGGTCTACGGCTAACAGTAGGGTCATCTTTAGGCTTGATCTTGTCCTCTGACATTGGTTCACCTTTCTGGTCATTCTCTAGGTTCAGGTTGTCGAAGGGAATAGGTTTAGGGTCAAGGCCTTCCTCATAGGCTTCTTCAGATCTCTTCCTCTTCCTGGAGGATTCTTTCTTCATGGCCCTTCTTTTCTTATTTAAAGACATCCTTTTCCTACGGGAGGGCATACCTTAAGAGTGATAATGGGCGGTGTCAAAGGGAATGACGATGATCTTGGTTTTGGCCATGTTCATTCACATAATAAGTTAATTAAACTCTTTCTAAGTTTTTAGAGCATTAAGGCATAATAAATTATGTCCATGACATCTTGAATATATAATTTTTATTATTTGGCGGAGGTTGCCTTAATCCCTAACTCTCATAACCCTAGTACTTAGAAAGGGATATAGAAAGAAGTTATAGGTACCTAGGTTTAGTGAGTGAAGTGGGTAAAGAGGTGATGAAAATAGATGAGAAATCCTAGAGGTATGTTATTTTGAGTAAAGTCCACCGACTTTGGCTAGACCAGAAGCATGGGTCCGGGAGTCCTCGTAAGACGACTAGCGATGCAGAGGAAAATATTACTAGCCCCCAGATCGTGCATGGTCCTTTCTAGACACCATCATCTTTGGAAACACACTAATAATTTCCATAGGGCTCTATAAAACTCTTAAAATTTGATAATTATTAGAGGTTAAATGGTAAACCAACTCTAATACCAATAACGACCCCTCCCCTATTATCCCCTATTCAGGAATGCCAAAAGAGCAAGAGCCATTACCATAATTACATGACTGATGGTTTAGCAAATAATCAAAAAATAAATTTCACTAACACAAACTGAGTTTGCTACAAGATAAATGACACACTCTACACTAAGGAGTTACATGATATGGATTTACTAGAGTTGCAACATGAAAGTAAAGACTAAGTAACTATAACCTCCATGATTACATTAATGTTTGTTCTTGTTGGTGCATTCTTTTCTTGGATGTCCATTTTCATCGTACTTGTAAAATAATAGCAGATTATCCTAAAATGTCATGAAACAAAAGCACGACCAATATAACAAGTTATACTAGTAAGTGGGGGAACAAAATGTTTGCATCTAGTTTTAGCAACATATCCACAAAAATTATTGTTACAAAATCAAAATTATTGTTTTCTTCATAACTTCTCAACCCATTTTTACTCAACCTCTGGGATACCCTTTCAGGGTCTTGTCCCTATAGTGGACAAAAGGCCACCTTCTTAGTGTGGATCTCAGGTGCCATGTTGATCTTCCCAATCTGGGGCCTGAGATCATATGACCTTCCCAATCTGGGGCCTGGGCTGACCTTCCCAATCTGGGGCATGGTCAGAGTCATCACAATGACTCTTTCACTCTTTCCATTCTCAAACTCCCAAAGTTGGTATGTGGAGTTCGAGCAAGCTACAAGCATATAATGTGATAACCATAGTGATTTTATAGATTGCATGAAATAAATAAACAAGCAAGCATTTATTTTCAACCAATATGAAAAACATCAGAAAATGCCAACAAACTAATGCATGTATTCATAGGCATAACCACATACCTTAATCAGAAGTATTAGATGTCTAGGCAAAATGGGAAATGAATGCAATCAACTGATCAACTATCTAGAAAGTTAAAGCATAACACCCATGTGTCATTATTTTATTCAATATTTATCACTAGGACTGACTTGTGTCTCAAGTTAGGGTTTCATTTGGGTTTTGGCTTCCTAAATCCCAATCATCACTTTTCATGCCCATTGGGTTGACAACCCTAATCTTATCATTAATTGCACTTTTAATCTCAAGGAAACCCTAATTCATCAAATTATAGGTTATTAATCTCAAATTAGAATCAAGTTACCCTTTTTATCCAAAAAGACCAATCTTTGAATATTATGATTAGTTGAACTCATTAAGATCATAAAAACTTAGCAATTAGGGTTTTCATTGATCTAACACATTAAAGATAGAAAATTTATGTAGTATTGTACTAGAGGTAGATCTAGGCATCAATCATATTTTTATTGAATTCTTCATATCTTTCTGAGTAAAATTCATATGTTACTTGTCAATATTAGATAATCCTACAATTTAATATGATTTTTACAAAATAAATCATTGTGGGCCACTAGGGGCCTGTCACCTAGACAAGGAACCCTAGGTCCCACCCTGACAAATTGGTTGGGATGGCCAACTGACACTTGCCAACTAAGCGGCTGGCTGACATGGTGACTCACTAACTAAATGAAAAAAAAGAAAGAAAATGACAATGTTGTCCTTACCTAGGGCCGAGGATAGGAGAGTCAATTTCCAACATGTTGTCTTCAACATTCATTCGTCTGTGAGCACAACAACACAGTAAACAATGCGCTTGACTTTGGCAAGGAGATCACCAATGTGTGAACATAGACCACGCTCTCCTCCACCACACTCCCATGAACTCACCGACACCTTCAATTCCTCTGTCGAGGGTCGAAGTCATCCAGACGATAGAAGAGTACTCCAGAGAGGAAACAAAGATGGACCATGGTGAAGGTTGAGACCAATATAAAAATTGGAGCGTAGGGAATTGACCGTGGGACTCAGCCGAAAAGTTGGAAAGAACTTGTGTCCTTACAGAGGGTCTAGGTTCCCCTATTTACATCCTCCTATGGCGGCAAGGTTAGCTCTAGGATGAAATATTGGGAGAATCTCCTAGAAGGCTAAAAAATCTGTGAAATTTGGGGTAGGTAGCTTTATCCCATTCTTACGAAAATGAAGAGAAAGTTTCCTTGCTCACTCGCTAATTAAATCTCTACGAAAGTGACTTGGAAAGCCAGCATGTCTGTGTCTCTGTTTCCTAATGCCACCGAGGGTAGGTGACAATGTATCCACTGTTGGATCACAAATCAACAGTCATCATTCCATGTGCCTAAATAAGGGGGCGAAAAAGGATTTACTATTTCAAAAATAAAATCATGTCATTTAATGTAAATATTTTCACTTTAGGGATTCTATAAAATTCCACAACTCTTATTGTATAAATCTTTTTTATCCCAAACTTTAAAGAAAAGTCCATAATGCCTTTAACTAGTCGTGAGAAAAGTTTGAGACTACAATTCAAAAGAAAAGATGTGTTTATTAGTATGCAAGTATTCCCTTTATAAGGCATATTTAAAGAATTAAAACACATCCTTTTCTCTTTCTTTGCTTTCTATTTTCTTTATTTTGATTACTCTTATTACTAGAAACCATGTGAAATTGAAATCCAATTACTAGTGGCCATCCATACCACTTTCTAGAGAATTCCATACAATTTTCACAAGTATACTTGGTTATTATCAATTTTCTTTTGCTTTTTGCTTATTATTGGATTTCCTTCCCTCCCGTTTCCCTTATATCCATTATGGGATTAACAAAATGGTAGAATTCACAAAATCAACAATTAAGGGAAATTTGCAAGGGGAAACCTTTATTTCAAAACAACGCACACACATTTCTAATATGTCCCTTTTGTTCAAATCATTGCAATTCAACTAAGAAAAATACAAGTGAAATTGAGGTTATAACATCACCTATGAAGCGACCATTTCTCTACTTGCATGATGCAAACATTCATGAAATTCGGTCCCCTTCAACTCCCACTCAGACTAGGAACCCATACCCTAACCCTCCTATAAATAGAGGGGTACTAGGGGCTTCTTAGACACAATTCTCGCTATGACAATTGTTGTCTTCTCTAGTTGTTGTAACTGAGAGAACCTGAGATAATTGTCAGAGTGCAAGTTGGTTCTAGTACACCGACTACAAGGGAAAACTCCTTCTTATTCGTTCTTCTAGAACATTAGGAGTTCCTGGTGGTCCATGTGGACTACTATAGAGGTGAGGAGGTTGTTTCCTGCCGCTAGGAGGACAAGGTCAACTGTTGTCCATGGTGATCAACACAGGAAGTTGTCACTGATGTTGTCTAAGTGCAACTTGAAGAAAGGTGCACACTATTGTGAGGGGATTGTCACTAGACTTATTCTAGGACCAAGTATAACCTCCCAAACCATCCTTCCCATTACGTAGTTATTAACGCGATCAACTGTTCAAAGGGGAATATGGCAGTTAAATTTTTGTTTCTGCTACCTATTATGTAGTCATATTTCCCTACAGTGGTATCAGAGCCACACCAATTTACTATGCTTTGGTATTAATCGATATGATCGGACTTTAGTTTTATGTATACGGTATGAATGCTTAAAATGATTAATGTGAATATTTGATTAAATACCACATACAATCCCAACTTATATATAAATGTTTTTTTAAAATTGGTGATCTATTCATCCCATCACCAGGGTTAGAACCTTTGACCTCTCACTCATGCAACCTCAACTTTACAAACTCGAATGCCACTTCTTTGGCTATACACACACACACACACACACACACACACATATATATATATATATATATATATATATATGATATATGATATATGATATATATATAAAATTTGCACACGTCATTCGAGAAGTTTTTTTGATGAAGAATGTGAATCATGGTTATGACCAATAACCCTAGTTTTCTGTGATTTGTTGGCTGTGATTGTTTATTCTTATTCACATCTCAATTTGCATACCGAGCCTCCATCTCGTCTTCCATGTGTAAAAGTATTATTCTCTCCTTCCTATACTCCCCTCAAATGTAAGTCACGGATTCTCTATTACCATGTAATATGTTAAACATGACAGTTTTAATTCTTGTTACAACGAAGAAGATGTTTAGCACAAGACGAATTGCCTGTTCAGAAGATGAATCGATCAGCTAGAGGTCTGAGGAGGACAGATGACATGATGAGTCACACCGATTCGGTGGTGGCCCAATCAGGCTATTGGAGGCGTCTAGACGTCATTTAGACCAAAGTCCAGATGACTAACCAACCAACCGACCAGGTGGCAAGAATATCAGTTCAAGGGTTGAAGCTATCAACCTAGAATGGTTCAAGCACAGATCGACAACAACAATAGGTTGTTGCATATGATGTAGACCTTAGGTGGTATTATAATAGTATGGACATAACCATCACTTATGTTTCAATTACATATTTTCATTTTTGATATATAGCATGTATATGATACATACTATAATATGTGGTGATTGGATATATATATATATATATATATATATATATATATATATATATAATGTAATCCATCAATCAAACATATTAAGTCTAAGATGCTTTCCATTAACAACACACATGAAAAGCTTGATTGACTATGTGTGGGTACAGCAAGCATGGTGTCCATCTCGTGGAAGTGTGATGGTAGTTATGTGGACCCACCAAGCAGAGTGCATTATTATCATGTTGGTTTTAGGGTCAGACTTAACCAAGTGATCTTAATGAGATTTAGCACTTAGAAGCATGTAGATGATTATGGCAAAGAGTTGCACATACCATCTATCGAAGAATTTCATAAGATGGAATTGGCAAAAGTTGCCTACCTTAATGATTCATTATGGACGCTGGAATTGGCCAAGTAATAACTCAATTATTTTGGATCTTGGCTCACTAGAGGTTGTACATTGCAATCTTCCGAATCAATGTGTGAGGGCTATCAATTTGAACAAAATAGTGAGATCAATAATTAATTAAATGACTGATTAAACATCATAAAATTTTATGTTAATCAAATCAAATAAAAAATGTTTTGACAAAACTGCAAAATTCTCTTGTAGAATCAAATGGCAACCAACAAAACTTTTTCCTTGTGATCAGTCCTTGAGAAGGACAAGTTGGGAATAATTTCCACGATTAGTTCAAGATGTTTAGAATTATTTTCACACATGAGCGCAAGCTTTATGCCCTGGAGACACCAGAGTCATATGATCCTATTTCCATTGGACCTAAGGCTGACAAAGATGCTTACAAGAAGCATATTGAATATGTTGTTGATGTCAAATACCTAATGATGTGCTCCATGAACTATGAGTGACAGAGACAACATGAGAATATGGATGTTATTGAGATGGTAACACATCTTAAGAACACGTTTCAAGATCACGCGAGATAGGAGGACATGATGTATCCAAGGCGCTGTTCAAATGCAACATGGCAAGATGAGATCTAGTAGGTCCTCATGTGCTCAAGCTTATTGGGTATGTGGAGAACCTTGCTAGAATAGGATTCCCCTTTGGTCAAGAGTTAGCCACTAATGCTGATTAGTAGTACAAAGGGGAAGTCTAAAGGAAAAGGAAAAGCTAAGAAGAGTTCTAAAGATGGTTAGAAGCCCAAATCTTGAGCACTCAAAGCAAAGTGAGGGGTGAACAAGGGAGGCAATTGTCACCATTGTCGCCAACCTGGACAGAGGAATTGTCCTCTCTACCTAGAGGAACTAATGAAGAAGGAGGGGATATAGATCTCCACTTTAGGTATATATGTTATGAGATAAATTTAATTACTTCTTCATCTTAGGTATATGATACCGGATGTAGATCTCACATATGTTTGAATATGCATGATCTAAAAAGAAGTAAGCCTTTAAAGGGCAAGGTCAGATTGTTTGTCACAAATGGAGCAAGAGTTGCTATCAATATAGTCATAGCCTATACTTTATCTCTACCCACAGGGTATGTAACAGAGTTAATGAACTAATATTCATATTTTCCAATAATAGAAACATTTACTTTCTGCATCTTGTATGGACAAGGATAAATATGGATATCATATGAAGTATAGTCAATGTTCTATTTCAAAATGATGAGATCTTTATGATAGTGCCGTAGATATTTTATGAACTTTGTTTGCTGGATCCAAAGACAAATTTTTATAACATAAATACCGAAAGATGAAAACTTGATAACTCAAACAATGAATACCTATGGCATTGTCATTTAGAGCACAAAAATAAGAAATGCATTTCTAGAATCCATGATGATGTTTGTCAAATCTCTTTTCATTATTGAACCAATAGAGACATGCAAATCTTATCAATTGGACATTATGAAAAAAACACCTTTCACTAGAAGTAGTGGGAGAGAGAGCATTCTGTTAGGTCTTCTACATATTAGTGTATATAGACCTTTTGGAATAAATGTTAAAGGATTTTACTAGTACCTCATTATATTAATTGATGATCTCAGTAGATATAGTAATTTATAGTTAGTGAAATAAAAATATGAATCTTTTGAAGTGTTCAAGAAGATCATGAATGAAGTATGTCACCACCTTGGTTAAAGTGTTAAGACACTTCAATCTGATTGATGTTAAAATATTTTACACCAAGAAATTTGAGGACCTTTTGGAGACTGTGATAGTGTATCACGTTGAACTTCACCTAAAACATAGTGATGTATCAGAAAGGACTCAAAACCTGATGATTCATGGTTTGATTATCAATGAATCTAAATTATCTATAAATTTCCTTTGGGGCACATACTTTACACTAAAACAATGTACCATCTAAAATGGTTTGAAAGACACCATATGAGACATGGCTTCTGAGATGTCTTGATATGTCTTTTATAAGGATTAGGATTAAAACTTATACAAGAAAATGGTTTCTTGAAAAGATTTATCCACAAATCACATAAATGTTAGTTTGTTGAATACTACTTTTATATCAATCCAATAACAAAATATTTATTACTAGGATGACTGAATTCCTTAAGAGGAATTTAATTACAAAGGAATTTATGGGAGAATAGTAGAACTCAAAAACTTTGAGATCAACAAGAAACATTGAACCTAAAGAGGTACAGTAGGAACAAAGAAAATCACAAATTTTTGTGGGTACTCCAGTTCCTTATATAACACAAAACCTCATAAATCTAGTAGGACACGCCTTGAGCTTGATATATTATGATATCATATAACTAGAAAGGTGGTGAGTTGGTCATTAGACATGAGCTAAAAATCTACCTAGAAGATAATGAGGAACCATAATTTGAGAAATGACTTAAGGCCATGAGATTAAAGATGGATTCCATGTACACCAACAATGTATGACCTTGGTGGAACCACCCAAAGGGTTAAAACCCATAGGCTATAATTGGGTCTTGAAGAAGAAAATTGATATGGATAACCTATAAGAGTCGATTGGCTGCAAATGATTACAAGCAAGTTCAAGGTGATGAACATGATGAAATCTCTTCACTAATTTCCATAGTCAAGTCCATCAGTATTATGCTTGCCATTGCGGCTTATTATGACTATGCAATTTGGAATAAGGATATTAAAATTACATTCCTTAATATGAATAATGAAGAGGATGTGTATATGACACAACCTAAAGGTTTATAACTCCATTAATGTAAACAAAGTCTATAAGCTACAAAGGTCAATCAAAGTGATTGAAGCAAGCATCTCAGGAATGAAACCTTCAATTTGACAAGATAGTCAAGAAGTTTGACTTTAGTCAAAGTGAGGATGAAATATGTGATTACAAAACATTTTGTTGGAGTGTATTTATATTCCACATATTGATGGGGAATAACATCCCAATACTATAAGTATTGAAACCTGGCATGGAAAGTACCTTCTGTGTGAAGGACTTAGGTGAAGCATCCTATGTGATAGGAATTGAGATCTATCGAGATAGAGAAAGCTTCTTGACCTAAGTAAGAGCACATATATTGGCAAAATGCTAAAATGGTTCAACATGAAGGACTCAATGAGAGATCTATCCACGATTCATGGTATTAGTCTCTCAAGAACCCAATTTTCCAATTCTTATGAAGAATGTAAGACATGAGTGAGATGCCATATGCATTCACAATTGGATCTATCATGTATGCAATATAATTTACGCATCCCATTATCTTGTGTGTATTGGACATGACAAGATTATATGAGTCAGATACTAATGAAGGTCATTGGACTGCCATAAAGAACATCCTTAAGTACTTGAGAAGCACTGAGAGGATTAGTTCCTTGGTTATGGTTAAAAGGAAGAGTTGGGTGTAAAGGGTTACACCAATGTAAGCTTCCATAATTACAAAGAAAATTAATTACCACAATTAAAATTTGTAATTGAACTTAAACCAAAAACTATAAATTGGAAAAATTATAAAATACAGACACTTATTTAATTCTACAAATAGAAGCCAAGTATCATGGTATTATGAACACAACAGAGGATATTGTATTGATCAAGAGGTTCATATAGATAAATGTATGGGATGTTCCATCCATTAAAGATGCAGTATAAATACTATGGCAATAATGAAACTATTAATTAGGCAAGGAACATCATATAGCATACTATGAAAATTCCATATCTATTATAACCTCAATTTTGTTTGTATTGATTGAAATGCAATTATTCAAATAAAAGGGATTTGATTGGAAAATTGTATGATTTTTTTCCAAAGAATGGATTCTTTTGCAAATTTTTCCTTGGGTGCATGATTTTGTGGTTTATACTATTTTGATAAATCCAATAATGATAAAAGGGAAAAAGGATAAAAGAAAATCCTATAATAAGTAAAGGGAAAAAGAAATAAAAGATAATAGTGTGCATAAGTGAGAATTATGTAGAATTCTCTAGAAAGTGGTATGGATGACCATTATTGGTTAAGTTTTGGTTCCACTTGGTTTTTAATAATAAAAGAAATCAAAATAAAGAAAATAGAAGAGAAAGAAAGAGAAAAAATGAATTTTAAATGCATAATATATGCCTTAAATGTGGATGACTTTTATATAAAGAAAAGTCTCTTTGATTTTCGAATTTTGGTTCCAAACTTTTCAAACAAGTAACTTAAGTCATTAAAGAGTTTCCCTTAAAATTTGAGATTAAAAAGATGTGTGGTTTGAGAGAGATGGATTTTTGAAAAATCCTTAAAGTGAGAGGAATATCATTAAATGTCACGATAATTCAATTTCTATTAGCATTATCTTATTTTTGAGGTGCTCAACGAGGACCTTCATATCTTCATCCAATAGTGATGAACTTGTCCTCTACCTTCATCCGAATAGGGAAAATGGAACTCAAACTGGTTATTTTTGGAAATGATTTCCTCATGATCTAGTGTATGAAGAGATTTGGAAATCATCCAAATGACTTCATGAGGTCATTACGAAGCTACCTACCCTAGGTTTTACCTAGGTTTGAGGTGTCTAGAATAAACCCCCAAATCTAGTTTCAGAGACAACCCTTCTGATGAAGAGGGGAATAAATATAGGGGGGGTACAAACTCTATACGAACCCACAAATCCTCTCGCACGTATTCTCAAGATTGAATGAAGTTTCCTCTACCTCCAATTGCTTCACCACGCCCTACCACCACCCTTGTCTCACCTTGATTCATTGCCAGTAGCCTTCATCTCCATACCAACACCTTAGGACCTCTTCAGAGAAATTGGAGAGCTCATCGTGTTCGTGGCACCCGGGCAGAGGAGCGAGCCTCATCGCTTGAAGTTGGGAGAGCGAGATTCCTAGAGTCAACCCATGAGTTGACTGCTTGGATCATGAAGGTTTCTGCTCAAGGTTGAAGAAGGACTGGGAATGAAAGACAGGTCTGCCCTTGTACACGTGTTTTAGAGGTAAGGCTATTCCAGTCTTTTTGGCATCTTTTGGTTCAGTCCCGCCTTGTCGCCATCGAGCAGATAGACTGAGGTGGATGGAGCCCATTGGCTCGGCCTGGCCCCGCCAGCGTGGCTGAAAATATATTAAATAATTAGGTGGCATTTTCTCATTGGCTTAAAAATGATTTCTTTTAGAAAAATCATAACTAATTGTAGGGTTATCCGATGGGGACAAGTAATATATGGTTTTTGATGAGAAAGAATGCGTAGGATCCATTAAAAATGAATTCAAGGCTTAAATATGCTTATAACTCAAAAAAGTGTGTAAAGATGCTATCTTTGATCGTTTTAATTAATATGAAAATCTAAGTTTTGAAGTTTAATGGATCTAATGATGTTCCTGACTATTATGAGAAAAGTTTATCCTTTTGACATAAAAATGATGGATTATATCTAATTGGCTGATATTTGTTCATAATTTGCTTAATTAGGGTTCCATGATTATAAAAGTGCATCAATGGACTTAGAAACCCTAATTTAGATAATTATGGGGATTAATGAATTTAAATATGGAAGTGAATCAAGAAGGCATGAAAATGATGTTCTTGAACTAATTTGTGGATAAAGACACTTAATTTGGATAATTTGAGTAATTAGGGTTTTAATGAGTAGAAGAGTGCTTTTAGGGTTTGTTGACCTAAAAAGGGTAAAATTGGAAAGTAAAAGTTTGGAAACCAGGAAACCCTAATAAGGCTTAAAAACCCTACACTGGAATCTAAAGTCAATAAAATATGTTTGGATGTGATTATAACAATTAGGTGTTATAAATACTTTTTAGGATCAAATTGCTTGATTTAATGCTTGGCTAGATTGATACGACTTCTTGATTGGATTAGCTATCTTGCTTGGTTTTGAGACTGCCAAATCAGGTATGTGGTTACTCTTATGGCTAATCTCTCTAGCTTCACTGTGATTTCCAAGGTTTCACTGATTTTCTTGAAATTCATTGCTTGGATGAACTTTAATTCTTGCAACTATAAAGTGACTATGGTTATCACCATATATATGTGCATGACTAGCTCAGATCCTAATCCTCCTCTGTAGCTTTTTGTATATGTGAGAAATTGATGATCTAGGTATTGGTCTACCTTGGGGTAGGATCAACATATTATCATGAGTTGATGTTTGGTCTACCTTTGGGTAGGATCATACGACTATACAACTCTAGGTCTTGGTCTACCTTTAGGGTAGGACCAAAATGGGCTATTGAGAATCTACCATATGGAAGAGCTAGTATCCATGTCCACTCCAGGGACAACACAGAGGCTTGGATAGATTGGGATTGAGTAGTTATGTTTAAAACGTAAAGAGTGATATGTTAAACAATAATTTTGTTGCAATATGTTGTTACAAATAGACGCAAACATTTTATTTACCCCACATACCAATATAACATGTTATACTTACCGACGCTTTGTTTGTCGGTGTTTTAGGCTACAAGGTTAATGGAAAGAAGATACTCAATGAAAGGTGACATTGAAAAAGAACAAGGCTATATAATGTTTGAAGGAATATAGTTAGATAGTTCTAGCCTTGGGTAAAATCTTAAAATCCAATTTTTGAAATGGTAAGTGAAAAGATATTTTTTTTATATCCTGCATTAACTTT